>OZ025296.1:207707933-208155665 GCA_964019185.1 Maratus speculifer
CACTATTTCATAGATTATACTAGCAGCCTTCGCCTGCTACGCTGGTCAGTTTTTTTTTTTTTTTTTTTTTTAAACAAACTTTGAATCAAACGAAATTTTTATATCATAGTAATTTTTGTTTTATATCGCACTTTAGACTGTCTGTCAACGGTGAAAAATCAGTCATTTAAACGGAAAGTTCAATGTTAGTCACCAATGAATGACGTAGCGCTCAACATGTTAACAATTTTATTCACATAAAAATTCATTCAGCGGAACTTTTAAAATAAAGCCAAACTTTTGTAATTGAGTTCATCTGATAAAAAACATTTCCTAAGTATTCAATTAAACAACGTAGAATGTTTCATTTGTCACAAAATTTCTGAAAAATTATTCAACTAACAATGTAAAATCCATTAAAATCTATCTTGTAGAACTTAAGTTATAAGCGGCCGCAATGAAATTTCACTTTGCTTTTTATATATATTGAGATAATTAAATATAGCTTACATAATCATGTTAACCTGATTTTAGAACTCTCTTTCAAAATTATAGGTTCGGCAGATTTTTTTGTGCTGTGATTAATACGAAATCCAGACTTTCTTTTATATATATAGATAAGGATTGAAAATTTCAGGTTTTTGCGCCGAAGAAACAGCCAAATGTGGAAAATGTGAAGTATCTCGCGAACTACTGAACTTAAAAGAATTTGCTTGGTACCATTCGATTCAGCAGGACAGAATACACTAAAATATGTTATAAGTTGAAATATAACTACAAAAGCCGATTTTTAACGAATTTTTTTAAAGTTTGTTCCTTTTTTTTAACCCCCTTAGGGGTGGAATTTTCGAAAATCCCTTCTTAGCGGCACTCGATGTTATCAGAATTATTTTTACCCCAATTTTCAAGATTTTAGGATCGGCAGATTTTTTTGCGCTGTGATTAATACGAAATCCAGACTTTCTTTTATATATATAGATAAGGATTGAAAATTTTAGATTTTTGCGCCGAAGACACCGCCAAATCAGGAAAATGTGAAGTATCTCGCGAACTAATGAACTTAAAAGAATTTTCTTGGTATCATTCGATTCAGCATGAAAAAATACACTAAAATATGTTATCAGTTGAAAAATAACTACAAAAGCCGATTTTTAACGAATTTTTTAAAAATTCGTTCCTTTTTTGAACCCCCTTAGGGGTGGAATTTTCGAAAATCCCTTCTTAGCGGCACTCGATGTTATCAGAATTATTTTTACCCCAATTTTCAAGATTTTAGGTTCGGCAGATTTTTTTGTGCTGTGATTAATACGAAATCCAGACTTTCTTTTATATATATAGATAAGGATTGAAAATTTCAGGTTTTTGCGCCGAAGACACTGCCAAATCAGGAAAATGTGAAGTATCTCGTGAACTACTGAACTTAAAAGAATTTTCTTGGTACCATTCGATTCAGCATGAAAAAATACCCTAAAATATGTTATCAGTTGAAAAATAATTACAAAAGCCGATTTTTAAGGAATTTTTTAATAGTTCGTCCCTTTTTTAAACCCCCTTAGGTGTGGAATTTTCGAAAATCCCTTCTTAGCGGCACTCGATGTTATCAGAAGTATTTTTACCCCAATTTTCAAGATTTTAGGTTCGGCAGATTTTTTTGTGCAGTGATTAATACGAAATCCAGACTTTCTTTTATATATATGTAATAAAATAAAAAAAAATTGCGCCATTTTTGTTCTCTCTTAGCTTCAATTCTAAATTTGTGGAACATATTTCAATCTTAGTTTCGTAACTTGTAACAGCTAAAATTCTTTTTCTTACTTTAGTTATTAATAAATTATTGCTTGCTTCTCAAAAAGGCGGGAGGTATTTCGTAAGCTTTTTACTTTCTGGAATATTCCTGGGATTTTAATTTTATTTTTTATTTTAACATCGCGTGACAGGTGTTACTACGCGTTGCTAAAGGGCTTGTTCTTCTGAGGAAAAAATATAGTTCTTGCCAAGGACCGCCGGCTACGACCAATTAGAATTGATCATTTTTGTCCGTTTGAGGCTCAAGTTCATCCTAATTGGATTTTTAAAATGATTGACGCGGAGTAGGAGGGCGCTAGTTTTATCGTGAAAATGATTATTTTCATTTGGCTTCTCAGGAGGTCAGAATGCATCTTTCTTTTAAACTACTCGGAAGCCATGTCATTTTTTCCGAGAATGTAGAACGCCGAGAATGTTGCAGCTTAGTGAGCGAAGGCCGTAGTGATAGATGTGTGGAACGGTGATCTGTGGAGTAACTTAAGTTGTGCTCTAAATAATAAAGAACAAAAAAACTGATTTTCTTGCATTGTTATTGGAGAAACTCCTACGAGAACAAATCCATGGCTTATCCACTTACCAGAACGACTGCTCATCCCACTATTGAGTCTTAGTGAATAGTAGTATTCTATAACTAACATGGTATTCTACTAGAGCTTATACGCTATTATAGAACATCGTCGTCGTTTTATTACATTTTAGCCGGCAGGATGGAGATGAACCGGCGTTCGATTTTTGAATAAGAATTATCGAGCTCATCAACTACAAAATGAATCTTTGTATGAGAATTGCTTCACAACGCTGTTTGTGTTTGCCATGTTCGATGAACGATTACTCGGTGAAACACCTGTTGTGATGGTTTTGTTCTGAGACGCATCTAAATCTACGAAGTAATGCCCATGATGTTGCATGCAATGACAAACCTTCCTGTCAGAGAATGAGTCTCAATAGATCGCAGTATGGTGGCTGCTCTACTACGTACGACACCCAGACAAGTACCTAGGTCGTCTACAGACGATTTGGCGCCTGCACTTCACACCTACAAGTTATGCTAGGCGGAACGGAGGTATATGTAAAAAAATTAAAAAATAAGATGATAAAATAATATAAAATAAAAATAAAATTCATTTCATTTTTGAGAATGCACGTGACCTTCAAACTACTAAGACTCTTTTGAAAAAATAAATATGATGTAGGGAGAATTAATATTGAGCCTCAGCGTATTTATCTTAAATCTGACCTACCAATATCTTTGAGGCCTTATCGTACATCCACTGCTGATGAAAAAGAAATATCTCAGCAAATCCAATCCTTATTAGCTGCTGGGTTAATTAAAGAAAGTTATAGCCCATATTCTTCTCCAGTTACGTTTGTAAATAAACGAGATGAAGGCAAAAGAAACCCGAATGTGTGTTGATTATCGAAAATTAAATTCTATTATGAAAAATGACGCTGAACCTTTGCCCCGAATAGATGAAATTTTAGACAAATTAAGTGGTGCCCAATATTTCTCTACACTAGATTTAGCCTCAGGCTATTGGCACATACCTATTCACCCAGCCGATTCCGAAAAGTTAGCCTTTACTACTAATTGTGGGCTCTGGGAATGGAATGTTCTCCCCTTTGGTGTAAAGGTAGGTCCCCCAATTTTCAACAGGACAATTAGAAGAATTCTTACAAAATATAAAATAGACTTTGCTTGTTATTATTTTGATGATATAATTATTTTTTCTAAATCAATAGATGAACATATACAGCATCTCATCCAAATTTTTGATTTATGCCGAATAGAAAATATTAAATTAAAATTATCTAAATGTACTTTTGCTCAAAAACAAATCAATTTTCTAGGGTATGAAATCCAAAATGGAACTTTAACTCCAGCTAATACTAATATAGAAACAATTAAAAAATTAAAACCTCCTACTAATACTAAAGAATTACAAAGATTTCTTGGTTCTATAAATGTGTATCATAAATTTATTGACAAATATGCTGAAATTAGACACCCCCTAAATAAATTACTTAAGAAAGATACTATTTGGGAATGGAATACTGAATGTCAAAACTCTTTTCAAAAATTAAAAGATGCCCTCATTGCTAAACCAATTTTAAAGATTTATGACCCAAAATTACCCCTACACATGTTTGTTGACGCTTCTCAGGTAGCGGTAGGTGCAGTTCTTAAACAACCCGACCATATTAACTTTTTACATCCAATTGCTTATTTTTCTAGAGGATTGAGAAGTTATGAGAAAAATTATTTCATTACCGAACTAGAGGGTCTTGCTATCATTGATACTTTAGATAAATTTTATCATTACTTTCACGGTGTACAATTTACCACCCATACTGATCATGCATCTCTTGTTTGGTTAAAAAATGTCAAACATTTAAGAGGTCGATTATTTAGGTGGTCATTGAAGTTAAGTATGTTCGATTGCAAAATAGAGTACTTAAAGGGATCTACAAATGTCGAAGCCGACATGTTGTCCCGAAACCCTATTTCTCATTTTTGTAAACCCCTTACTTTTCTTCTTGACGTTAAAGAGATTATTGAGATGCAAGGAAAAGAAAATGTGTGTGGATCAAATTATATTAACGACAATGGACTGATTATAGTTAAAAGAAAAGGTTTTCGTAAAGTGGTAGTTCCCATGTCCCTAAGAAAAAAATTGCTTAGTGTTGCTCATGAACAGTTTGGTCACCCTGGTGTTCAAAAAATGCAAAATTTAATTTCTCCTAACTATTATTGGCCAGATATGACAAAAGACATTACTAACTTTGTTAAATACTGTGATATTTGCCAGAAAAATAAAAAACCTAGACAGAAAAAATTTGGCTTATTACAAGCTATGCCCACTACAGATCAACCTTTTGACTGTCTGTCTGTTGATACTGTAGGAGGGTTCAATTATTATAATTCCGCAAAAAAATATCTCCATATTATAATAGACCATGCCACAAGATATGTTTGGGCATTTCCTTCCAAAAGTGTCTCTACAGAAACTTATACAAATTGTCTGAAACAAATCTTCAATATCAAAATCCCTCAACAATTATTCTGTTTTAGTAAGATTTCAAGTGTACAGTCCCCTCAAAAAATACTTAGTGACAGGAATGCTGTTTTTACTTCTTCAAGATTCAAAAAATTCCTGCGAAATCATAATATTAAACAACGTTTGACCACTGCCCATCATTCACAAACGAATGGGAAATGTGAAAGAGTAAATCAGACAATAGTAACTAGATTAAAATGTAAAGTAAACTCCACTACCTCTAAAATTCCCTGGACTAAGCTTTTAACTGAGGTAATTAATGAATATAATAATACACCCCATTCTATTACTAAATTTCCACCTGCTTACTTACTTTTTGGCCAATTACCCTATGACTCCCCCTTACAACAAAATTATTATCCCCCTGTTCATGAAGCACTTAAAATTGCTAAAGCAAGAACTGATGAATTTCATTTAAAAAATAAAAGATATTATGATAAAGATTATATCGAACCAAAACTTAAAATAGGAGATCTAGTTATCTATGAAGAATTTCAGTACCCTAATACTAGAAAGTTATCACAAGTATTTAGTGGCCCTTATAAAATTCTTAACAAATTATCCGAAGTAAATTTTGAAATTGATAGGCAAAACCAGTTCAAAAGTTCAGAAATAGTACATGTATCTAAATTAAGGCCTGATAAATTTAAATTAAGTCATGAGCAACAACTCCCTAATCAACAACAACAAACTCAAGTAAAAACTGTAGCTTAGACTATATCTCTAGTTTATCATTTTATAATTTTTTTTTCTCTTAAACAGTAAATTTCTTTCCATATTTTAATTCAGATAATATCTTGTAATTCTTACAGAATGGCAATGATATCTCTTGACTGCAGCGAGAGTGTCACTTGTCTGGAAATTTTTATATTTGTTTGTTTATGCCGGCGTAGACGAACAAAGTGGAAATTTCTTATTCTGTACTGAATTACCCTACTTAGAATAATATAATAACAAATAAATATTTAAAAATATATATTTTTCAACTGAACCTATTTGTAATATTAAATTTAATCTATCAATTAATAAATTAATTATTTGCCAAGTAACAAAATTTTTATCACTTTATTTTAATTTTTTTCTTTCTCTCTTTCTTTGCTTCTGCATTCCAGTCCAAGTACATGTCAATTATAATATAATTTTGTTTCTTTTTCTCTTTCCTACTTGCATCTTGCAATGTTTTATCACACCGAGAGAATATTTATTGCGTAATTATTTGACATGAATTGATCTTGTTTTTTATTTTTATCATTTATTAATATTTCTTTTTAAAGAGTCTTAGTAGTTTGAAGGTCACGTGCATTCTCAAAAATGAAATTAATTTTAATTTATTTTTATTTTATATTATTTTATCATCTTATTTTTTAATTTTTTTACATATTCCTACTTAATCCTGTACTCGATTTACAAGATTAAGTAAATGATTAAATAATTGCTTATATTCTTTATTCTATTCCACTTCTCTCTATATTTCATCCCAAATGCCTGAGATGAGATAAACGAGATTAAGTCTTTAAAGAATGTCTTTTGTGATATTTATTATTACTTATTAAGAGATTTACTTATACCCATTATGAGATTTACTTATACTTATGATATTTATTATTATTGATATTTTTCCTTATTATGTTTCTTACTTATATTGTTTATTATTTACATTGTTAAAATTTATTATTACTATATTATAAAATGTCTTATTATATTGAATTTGGACAATTAATAACGATATAATTAGACCTCCTTGAAAAGAGGCAATGGACTATACCACTCCAAATATGACTCTTGGACAATTAATAAGATATAATTAGACTTCCTTGAAAAGAAATCATGAACACTCCAAATATGACTCTTAAATGGATTTTTGAAACAAACTTTCAACATTGATTTCAAGAAAGTTCTATTAAATTTCTTCATTTCTAGATTTGACATTGTTAAAAAAGAATTCTACGTTATTGTTTTTCATTTTTATGTTTCATTTTTATGTTATTACTATGGGTAATTGCTTATATTTTCAAATTACTTTATGATGTGTACTTTAAACAAGATTATATCTTGTATTTGTACTGATACCTATTTTATTGTATTTAAATTTAAAGTTATTCCACGCATCACCTTAGTGTTCTTAAATTTGAATTCTATATTTATATAAAAAAGAGAAATTAACTTAATTTTTTTTTTTTTAGTATCTAATTATTATTACTTATATCAACAACTTCGTGAGCTAAGTCTGCATCATCTCCCTTTCTGTGAAATTGCAGGTCTCAGACCTACTTTTCACCCGTCTTTCTGGGAGGGAAGATTTGTAATAAAATTAAAAAAATGTGCGCCATTTTTGTTTGCTCTTAGCTTCAATTCTAAATTTGTGGAACATATTTCAATCTTAGTTTCGTAACTTGTAACAGCTAAAATTCTTTTTCTTACTTTAGTTATTAATAAATTATTGCTTGCTTCTCAAAAAGGCGGGAGGTATTTCGTAAGCTTTTTACTTTCTGGAATATTCCTGGGATTTTAATTTTATTTTTTATTTTAACATCGCGTGACAGGTGTTACTACGCGTTGCTAAAGGGCTTGTTCTTCCGAGGAAAAAATATAGTTCTTGCCTAGGACCGCCTGCTACGACCAATTAGAATTGATCATTTTTGTCCGTTTGAGGCTCAAGTTCATCCTAATTGGATTTTTAAAATGATTGACGCGGAGTAGGAGTGCGCTAGTTTTATCGTGAAAATGATTATTTTCATTTGGCTTCTCAGGAGGTCAGAATGCATCTTTCCTTTAAACTACTCGGAAGCCATGTCATTTTTTCCGAGAATGTAGAACGCCGAGAATGTTGCAGCTTAGTGAGCGAAGGCCGTAGTGATAGATGTGTGGAACGGTTATCTGTGGAGTAACTTAAGTTGTGCTCTAAATAATAAAGAACTAAAAAACTGATTTTCTTGCATTGTTATTGGAGAAACTCCTACGAGAACAAATCCATGGCTTATCCACTTACCAGAACGACTGCTCATCCCACTATTGAGTCTTAGTGAATAGTAGTATTCTACAACCAACATGGAATTCTACTAGAGCTTATACACTATTATAGAACATCGTCGTCGTTTTATTACATATATAGATAAGGATTGAAAATTTCAGGTTTTTGCGCCGAAGACACCGCCAAATCAGGAAAATGTGAAGTATCTCGCGAACTAATGAACTTAAGAGAATTTTCTTGGTATCATTCGATTCAGCATGAAAAAATACACTAAAATATGTTATCAGTTGAAAAATAATTACAAAAGCCGATTTTTAAGGAATTTTTTAATAGTTCGTCCCTTTTTTAAACCCCCTTAGGTGTGGAATTTTCGAAAATCCCTTCTTAGCGGCACTCGATGTTATCAGAATTATTTTTACCCCAATTTTCAAGATTTTAGGTTCGGCAGATTTTTTTGTGCTGTCATTAATACGAAATCCAGACTTTCTTTTATATATATAGATAAGGATTGAAAATTTCAGGTTTTTGCGCCGAAGACACTGCCAAATCAGGAAAATGTGAAGTATCTCGTGAACTACTGAACTTAAAAGAATTTGCTTGGTACCATTCGATTCAGCATGAAAAAATACACTAAAATATGTTATCAGTTGAAAAATAATTACAAAAGCCGATTTTTAAGGAATTTTTTAATAGTTCGTCCCTTTTTTAAACCCCCTTAGGTGTGGAATTTTCGAAAATCCCTTCTTAGCGGCACTCGATGTTATCAGAAGTATTTTTACCCCAATTTTCAAGATTTTAGGTTCGGCAGATTTTTTTGTGCAGTGATTAATACGAAATCCAGACTTTCTTTTATATAGATGTAATAAAATAAAAAAAAATTGCGCCATTTTTGTTCTCTCTTAGCTTCAATTCTAAATTTGTGGAACATATTTCAATCTTAGTTTCGTAACTTGTAACAGCTAAAATTCTTTTTCTTACTTTAGTTATTAATAAATTATTGCTTGCTTCTCAAAAAGGCGGGAGGTATTTCGTAAGCTTTTTACTTTCTGGAATATTCCTGGGATTTTAATTTTATTTTTTATTTTAACATCGCGTGACAGGTGTTACTAAGCGTTGCTAAAGGGCTTGTTCTTCCGAGGAAAAAATATAGTTCTTGCAAAGGACCGCCGGCTACGACCAATTAGAATTGATCATTTTTGTCCGTTTGAGGCTCAAGTTCATCCTAATTGGATTTTTAAAATGATTGACGCGGAGTAGGAGGGCGCTAGTTTTATCGTGAAAATGATTATTTTCATTTGGCTTCTGAGGAGGTCAGAATGCATCTTTCCTTTAAACTACTCGGAAGCCATGTCATTTTTTCCGAGAATGTAGAACGCCGAGAATGTTGCAGCTTAGTGAGCGAAGGCCGTAGTGATAGATGTGTGGAACGGTGATCTGCGGAGTAACTTAAGTTGTGCTCTAAATAATAAAGAACTAAAAAACTGATTTTTTTGCATTGTTATTGGAGAAACTCCTACGAGAACAAATCCATGGCTTATCCACTTACCAGAACGACCGCTCATCCCACTATTGAGTCTTAGTGAATAGTAGTATTCTACAACCAACATGGTATTCTACTAGAGCTTATACACTATTATAGAACATCGTCGTCGTTTTATTACATATATAGATAAGGATTGAAAATTTCAGGTTTTTGCGCCGAAGACACCGCCAAATCAGGAAAATGTGAAGTATCTCGCGAACTAATGAACTTAAAAGAATTTTCTTGGTAGCATTCGATTCAGCATGAAAAAATACACTAAAATATGTTATCAGTTGAAAAATAACTACAAAAGCCGATTTTTAACGAATTTTTTAAAAGTTGGTTCTTTTTTTTAACCCCCTTAGGGGTGGAATTTTCGAAAATCCCTTCTTAGCGGCACTCGATGTTATCAGAATTATTTTTACCCCAATTTTCAAGATTTTAGGTTCGGCAGATTTTTTTGTGCTGTGATTAATACGAAATCCAGACTTTATTTTATATATATAGATTTCAAATTTTTTATTTAAACTTTTAATGTGTGTTTTAATGACATTTTGAGAATAACAATACAAAAGATTTGTGTATTTATTTTGCATGAAATAAGATTCAAGTTTACAACAAAAATGATAATTAATATACAATATTAAAACAATATTAATGTGAAAGGGCAATTGAAAACTGTACTATTTTGGAATTTGAAATGGATTTCAAGAGTATACTTGACTTTAAATTTTATTTTTACTTTTTGAACACAAAATACTTTAATTTGAAAATAACTTCAAAATTTAGTCTTCTAATTCTTAATGTTTTTATTTTAGCCAAATTGTTGTTGGCACATTTCTTCTTGCCCTTCTGCAACCTTCTCACAAACTTTCACCATTTCACGACCCCCCCTCCCCGTCCAAGCGGGGCATCATTTATTGACGGTCATTAAACAAATTTTTAAGGAATTTTTATTTTTTTATTTTATTTTTATTTATTTATTTATTTATTTATTTATTTATTGGAGAGGTGTGGTTGATTAGAGGGTTTGGACTTCAATAATTTTAAATATCAAGAATTTTTCAACAATAAAATTAATAATAAAAGAAAAAACTGTTACTGACTCATGCTGTTTTAGCAAGAAACAAGGTTTGGGGATTGCTTAATTTGAAGGAAACAGATATATTGACCGTATTCTTAATTAAAATTAATGAATATAACATTTTCATACGAATTGAATATTTCCACCTGAGCGAAAAATTGCCCAGGCCGGGAATCGAATCCGGATACTTGGCTTACAAGGCCAATGCTTTTACCTGTTAAGCTATCCGGGCGATAGCCGGCTGGGATTTTTCGCTCAGATAACCTTATTGGTCGTAACATCTGGTCTGTCATTTGAAACAGCTCGCAGAATAAACCGTAGGTAATGGAACTCCATATAACCATGGATACGTAGATATACTATTATTTTTAACACAATCAAACTGATTGGTAAAGTTATCATACGAATTGAATATTTCCAGCTGAGCGAAAAATTGCCCAGGCCGGGAATCGAACCCGGATACTTCGCTTACAAGGCCAATGCTTTTACCTGTTAAGCTATCCGGGCGATAGCCGGCTCAGCTGGAAATATTCAATTCGTATGATAACTTTACCAATCAGTTTGATTGTGTTAAAAATAATAGTATATCTACGTATCCATCGTTATATGTTGTTCCATTACCTGCGGTTTATTCTGAGAGCTGTTTCAAATGACAGACCAGATGTTACGACCAATAAGGTTATCTGAGCGAAAAATTCCAGCCGGTTATCGCCCGGATAGCTTAACAGGTAAAAGCATTGGCCTTGTAGGCCAAGTATCCGGGTTCGATTCCCGGCCTGGGCAATTTTTCGCTCAGCTGGAAATATTCAATTCGTATGATAACTTTACCAATCAGTTTTATTGTGTTAAAAATAATAGTATAATATTTTCATGTTTTTATGTAATTTTGTTGCGTAATCATAGTCTTCATTATTCATAACTGTTTTATTTTCAACAATGTTAGTTTGCCAGCTAAATATGTTCTGATAAAATGACATTTTCTCTTACAGAATGCTGTTTTAAAATATTAATTGACACATTCGATCATAGGCTTTGGCTGACGGAAGGAGCATAGGGGTTGAAATTTTTTTCATCAAGTTAAATAAATTTTTAACGATCTATCAGTAAGTTCCTCGGCTATGATAGTGCCTTCTTCATCTGAATCGAAATCTCTTGTATAAATGATTAATCAGATATAAATGCGTAATATTTGGTTAAATATTATTTGAAATATAATGCAACAACATAGAACAAACCTTTTTTGCACCCTAGTTTTCAATGCCTTTGTGATGCATGTTAAAATATGAATTTATTTTATTTAAGACTTTTTATATGAAAACAATAAACCCATAATTGCCATTTAAAAAAATGTTTTCACTGGTATGTGTAGTAGTGGTAGATTTTGCAAAATTTGACATATTGTGGCTGTAACATCAGCTGGTATTGTATTTGTGTCGTTTAAGCAAGGAACGAAAATTCAAAGGTATTGTTTGAAAAGGAAGGAATACGCTGACTTAAATGGTTATTATCCAGATTACAGTTCTACTTTTAAGCGAGAATTTGAGGCAAAAAATATTTAAAAAAATCTTAATTTACGTGGTTTTTAAAATAAGCTATTCAATTGTATTTAAACCTGTTCTCAAACTGAAACTTGTCATTTTCTGACGTAATTACGAAACCATTTAAATCTTTTGAATACATAGAATTTTCCTATATTCTTACGAAAATTCTGCGAAGTGGAACAGTTTTTTATTTTCTTATAAAAGTAAAGCAACTCTCAGATAATATTATCTAACTTGATATTTCAAACTGGTTTTAAGTATATGTCAAAATCACCAAATAGAACATGGATTATGTTTATTTATATTGTAAAATCTTCCATTATTTTCTGTTCTTTGAAACGAGGGCAACAAACTTGAATATTACTTCATTTCGCTAAACAGATATCCGTGCGTATTTAAGTATTTCTGAACAAAGCTTTAAAATTTTTCATTGTATAAGAAAATTACCACGAAAGATCGGCAAAGTGCTGTACAACCGGGAGGAAAAAAAAGTAAACTCCCCTTATTAACTAAATTATTATAGAAGAAAGGTACAGATACAATACGATTCAAAATAATGTATACTTTTAAATGATGTATATGTAATTGATTAGAAGGCCATCTACATATTGAAACAACCCTAATTCCCCCCCCCCCCCCCAATAGCAATGCCCGATTTTGACTGCACAAATGAACTCTACACCCATCAATTAACATAAAAACAAATTTTCACGCAATTCGTTCGACAAGTTTTCGAGAAATTAATTATTTTAAAACGAGCATATTTTAGGGGCTGTATCCAAATCGAAGTTCCGTAATCGATTGTTGATTGAGGGAGCTCTCTTCTTGTTAACGGCATCTTAGGCGCCATTCTAAATGTCTTCGAGGCAAAATTAAAAATAATTATAGCAAGTATTAAAATTAAATTAAAATTAAAATTAAATTAAAATTAAAATTATTAACATTAAAATTATTTAATAACAAAATAAATCAAGTGATACAAAATCTATAACACTAAAATTATATTTTATCAAAATAAAGGCAAGTTTTGACTGCTTTAAGCAATTTAATTTGATTAATGTGAAATATTTATTTAATTTGAAAGCAAAAAATATATTAATTTATTTTAATAAATAATTAAAAAAAACTGTTGCGAGGCTACTTATAAAAATTAGTAGTTTTTTGTGGTCAAATAACAGGGGCTCTAAATTAAATTATTAATAAACGGTTATATTATTAAAATGTTTAAATTATTCATTGTTAAATTATGGCACAAAATTAAATTATTCATTTCATTAGATCGTCGACATCAATGCACAACTAAACTTTTCCGTAAACAGGTTTAAAAAATTTTTATTACCTTAGAAAATAAAGTAGTAAAATAAATGCAATTTCTATGTTTCGAAAACATTTGAAGTTAGAAGAAACAAGAATATTTATACGCGGCAATCGCATGATATCGTACAATTAAGCGGGAGGGAATTCTATTATTATCGAAACTGAAAACACCTCGGTTTTACTATAATGGAATCTGTTTGGATACCCAATCAGTGCTTGTAATTTCCAACGAGTCATAAAATTAATGGCTGGTGCAGTAACACAATGGAAATTTATGTAAATTGGAATCGCACATGCTATTTCTGGACCTTTTTGTCTCAGAAGTTTTATTAGACATTTATTATTTGAAAATGTACAAACAAATGTTGGAATAACTTTCTTCGGTGATGAAAACTTATTTTTTACTGCTGTTTTCGAGCCTTTTGTCAAATTGAAATTCGCCATTTTCTGACATAATTATGTAAATTGTAATTGCACATACTATTTCTGGACTTTTTGTCTCAGAAGTTTTATTAGACATTTATTATTTGAAAATGCACAAGCAAATGTTGGAATAATTTTCTTCGGTGATGAAAACTATTAACTTTATTTTTTAACTACTATATTCGAGCCTTTTATCAAACTGAAATTCGCCATTTTCTGAGATAGTTATGTAATTGAAATTGCGCACGCTATTTCTAGATTTTTTGTCTCAGAAGTTTTATTAGACATTTATTATTTCAAAATGCACAAGCAAATGTTGGAATTATTTTCTTCCGTGATGGAAACTGTTAGCTTTATTTTTAACTACTATATTCGATTACATTACAATTTTTAACACAATCAAACTGATTGGTAAAGTTATCAAACGAATTAAATATTTCCAACTGAGCGAAGAATTGCCCAGGCCGGGAATCGAACCCAGATACTTGACTTACAAGGCCAATTAAGCTAACTGGGCACTATCGTATTATGTACTATCGTCGTATATTTTTGGTAAACTGAAACTTGCCATTTTCTGAGATAATTATGTAAATTGAAATGGCAAATGCTATTTCTGGACTTTTTGTCTTAGAAGTTTTTATTAGACATGTATTATTTGAAAATGTACAAAGAAATGTTGGACTAATTTTCGTCCTTGATGTAAACTGTTAGCTTTATTTTTAATTACTATATTCCAGCATTTTGTTAAACTCCATTCTTCGACATAATTATGTAAATTGGAATTGTACATGCTATTTTTGAAGTTTTTTTTCTCAGAAGTTTTATTATATACTTATTATTTGGAAATGTAGAAACAAATGTTGGAATAATTTTCTTCCGTGATGGAAACGGTTAGCTTTATTTCAGTATTCGAGCCTTTTGTAAAACTAAAACTTCGCCATTTTCTGACATAATTATGTAAATTAGAATTGCACATGTTATTTCTGGACTTTTCTGGAATCAAAAATTTCATTAGAAATTTAATATTTGAAAATATACAAGCAAATGTTGGAATGTGTTCCCCGAATGTGGCAAAAACATCTGTCGAATGTATAGGCTAAGACTTCTATAATAGGAGTTCTAGTACAGATCCCTTGCACGTGACGTCACATGTTTCATCTGGCGCCCAAACATAAGGCAAATGTGGTGTTTTCATATTTATAAAAATAGTAATTTGCGCTTCATTCTTTAAGTACTTAGAAAAATAATGCAAGAATAAGAAAAATCAAAATTAAACAGAAAGACCTCGGGTGCTTTAAACGGCAAACGGGAAGTTATGATGTTTTGTTTGGGCTCCAGATGTGCACCAGATTAGAAGAACAGCAGTTGCTAGGGGTCTAACGTCAATGCAAGGGGTCTATAGGCCGATGAGGATGGATCATGAATGGTGACATCAACGCTTGATGGTATACACGTGGTTCACAAGACGCTGACGAGCCCGAAACGTGCATCTTCATCTAGAAAATAGTCAACGTAACATGTGTATCACTGTCTGCTTCTTCCATTCGCCGACGCCTGCTGCACAGTGCATTATTTGCAAGAACTCCTTTACACCCCTTCTCGCAAAATCATCGATTCCTGTGGCTGCAATGTGCTCGTGAATATAGAGAATGGCATTCAGAGTGGCAACAAGTCGTTTTTTCTAATGATTTTTGTTTGAATTTGTGGTACCATGGTAGCTATATTCGTATTAGATATTATGCCGGTGAACGCAACCTTCCAGAGTGCATTATTAAACGTCATGGTGGACGAACAAGCTTAATTATGGTCTAAGGTGCAATAACGCATCATGAACGATCGTAGCTGCTACGAATTGTGGGTATTCCAAACAGTAACAGGGAACATTAGGGAACTGCTGGAGTTTGAAATCGTTCCTTTCCTTCAAGACATTCTATCTTTGAGATCTATGTTTCATCTATCAAGGCGTTATCTTTCAATAGGATAATACTCGCCCACATCTTACAAGGAATATTCAATACTTCTCAGCAGAACATATGCAGCTTCTTCCATGGCCTGCATTCACCAATGTCGCCTATTGAACATACACTGGTGGAAACTGATTTTTGAAAACACGGGTTTTTGACAAAAACTTCTATAATATTCATTAAAAATGAAGGAAATTTCATGGGATATACATAGTACATATGAAAAATCTGTTATCAAAAAAAAAAAAAAAAAAAAAAAAAAAAAAAAAAAAAAAAAAAAAATTCCTGTCGGCTGGGCCTATAGGCGGAGATAGATTTCGAAGAGTGCTCATTTAAAAAAATGTATATATATGATTAGAGATAAACCAAGTTTAATAACTTCATTTGGCCGTTTATGAAAATTTTTTAATTTCATTTTTCTGCAAAAACTGATTTTATCAGAATCATCTTAAGAAAAATTCAGCTCAAATGCCCATTTTGACAACATATTTTGAAATAAATTCTGAATTTATTAAAAAATCGACCAAAATAACAAGAAACTGTCAGTTGAATGCATTTGAGAAAAAAATTGAATTTAAAAATGAGTCATAAAATAACCGATTTGTTGTTTGAATACATCCTTAATTCTTTAATCATGATTGCTTCGGAAAATTTTGTGCGTAATACTCACTTTGACAGCATTTTTAAAAATATATTCTATCTTTATCAAAAAACTGGCCAATGCGTCGCGGTATATAGTTCCTAAATAAGAAGTTCTGTAAATTGGATGCGTTTGAGAGCAAAAATGGATTTTAAAACGAGTCATGAAAAACGCAATTTGCTATGTGAAAACTTCCTTAAATTTTCAAAACACGAAGACTTCGGGAAATTCTGTTCAAAATACGCTTTTTGGTAGCCTTTTTCGAAATATATTCTGTCTTTATCAAAAAGCTGACCAACGCATCACGTTATATAGTTCCTAAGTAAGAGGATCTGTAAATTGGATGCGTTTGAGAACAAAAATGGATTTAAAAACGAGTCAGAAAAACACGCAAGTTCTTATTTGAATACTTCCTTAAATTTTCAGTCCCGATGACTTTGGGAAATTCTGTTCAAAATATCCTTTTTGGTAGCCTTTTTTCGAATATATTTTGTCTTTATCAGAAAATTGACCAGTGCGTCACTTTATACGGTTTCTAAATAAGAGGATCTACCATTTGAATGCGTTTAAAATCAAAAATGAATTTAAAAATGAGTCAGAATATAAGCAGTTTGGATTTGAGATTTTATCTCCAACTCCTATTTTTGTTTAATTTCTTTTTGCTATACGAATTGGTCCTATGAAAAACTTGTCAATATAAAAGTTGTAGATATTTTTGAGACGATGTAAAATAAATTTATTCAGATTTAATATCGTAAAAATTGACGGAGTTATGGATTTTTCTCTTTTTTCACCGCCCTTTTTCTTTTCGTTTTTAATTTTTTTCATGGGTAAAAGTTGATCCTATCGAAAACTTGTAAATACAAAAATTTTAGATAATTTTAAGAACATTTACAAAAAATTTATTTGGACTTGATATCTTGAAATTTGACGAAGTTATGAATTTTTTCTCTCAAAACTCCTGTTTTTTTCGCCCCTTGAGCCCACTTCTAAATTTATCAAAAATCTGTCATGCATAAACTTTTGGCCCATTTTTAAGAAGTAATATAAACTTTAAGCCGATTGGATATGTACTTTAATAAAGAAGTTATGGCGTTTTTTCGGTTTTCACAAAAACGCCCCCTATTCCGACCCCCTTGGTCCGATTTTGCCCATTAACGAACTTAGCCGAGATTTTATCCCCTTTGATTTTATGTACCAGTTTGGTGGAGATTGGTGAAGAATTATAGAAGTTATCGTGTCCATAAAAAAAGTGATATACATATATATATATATATATAGATAGATAGATAGATATAAACTGGTGCTATTGCAATAGGTAGTATTTCATACGAAATCTACCTAAAATATCACACATAATATTAAACATAAACAAAAAGGCAAAAATTAAATTTTCGTAATATACGAACATGGAAATTGATTTATGAAATATCACATATCATTGGTTATTACGAAGCAATGTGACAAAAATTTGAGTAAAACAATGTAACATGACCTGCAAAGTAGACATAAAAAGCGTTGTTCAGTGAAAGCAATTTATTTCAGTCACAATTTTCGCGATGGGTAAACGAAAGATTTTGTCTAAGGAAGAAAGGGTAAAATCGACGCATATTTAGAATGTGGAAAGTCAGTCCCGGAAATTAGTGAATTAATTAAAAGACCTGATGGTGTGATACATAACTATAGAAAAGATCCAGCAAATTATGACAAATATTTTAACAAAAAAGGTAATCCACGTTTAAGCAAGAGATAGAAAAGAGGGATTTTTCAACTTGTATCAAAAGCTGGTCACAGTTCAAAGCAGATTTGTGAAGATCTATCCCTGCCTGTTACTTCTAGAAGAGTTAGGCAAATTTTACGTTCTTCACGAGTTTGAGATGGTCGAAAATGAAGCCGTGTCCAAAGTTACTTCTGCGTCACAAGCAGATGCGTTTGCAGTATTGTGACATTGCGAGAAGTACATGACAATGGTTGACAATTTAAAGAAAGTAATTTTCTCTGACGAAAAAAGATTTAATTTGGTGGACCTAGATGGTTTGAGGTATTATTGAAGAGATCTCCGAAAATAACCGAAATCTACATTCAGCAGAAATTTTGGTGGCGGAAGTTTGATGATTTGGGTAGCGATTACTTATGATGGCAAAAGTGAAATTGTATTTTTAAAATGTCGCCAGAACTCTTTTGATTATAGTTTAGTTTTAGATAATTTACTTCTTCATTTGCATGGCAATATTCTGGTTTAGATTATATCTTCATGCAAGATAATGCAAATATTCACATTTCAAATACAATAAAATATTGGCTTAACGAACAGAATATTGTTATTTTAGATCATCCACCTATTAGTCCTGATCTGAACTCCCATCGAAAACGTTTAGGGACAGCTTGTTCGAATGGTTTTTGCAAATGAGATGCAGTACAAATCTTTTGTATGTTTGAAAGCTTTAATCTGCCAAACTGGAAACTAATTGACCAGAAATACATCCAAAATCTTGTTTTATCAATGCCATCTAGAGGTCTGCACGGGCCGGAATTTCCAGGCCCGGCCCGGCCCCGCCCGGCCCGTAGGAAAGTGATTTCGGCCCGGCCCGGCCCGGCCCGTTGCAAAACTCAAAAGTTCGGCCCGGGCCCGGCCCGGCCCGTTATAATTTTTATATTTTAGGCCCGGCCCGTACAAAAATCAGCGAAAACAGGCCCGGCCCGGCCCGGCCCGTTTTGGCCCGTTACAATTTTTACGATTTCTAAAAAATTCACATTTTTATCATATAACTAAGATTCTTTTAAAGAATACTGCATACATATCTATGGAATGATTTTACAGTATATTTTACAGCAAATACACATTAACAACCTTAATGATTACTTAGATTCTTAGGCTTTCAACATTCGAATAAAGATTCATTAAAAAATTAATATGGCTTAGAATAAAAGAAAAAAGAAAGAAAGCTAAAAACATCGTTAATTTTGAAGCTGTTTAATAAAAGAAGATTTATAAATATATTTCTATATCATTTTATTATAGATTTCAAATCCAAATTCATTCTTAAATTCAGAGAAGCTCCTTTCTGATACATTTCTAAATTCATTTTTTTTTCCTCAAAAACGCATAAGATTAGCAGATATCTTTATTCAGAAACTATATAATCGAATGGCGTTATCCATTTTTTGATACAAGCAATTTAAGAATACTGCAAACAAATAAAATACTGTCATAATTAGCGTTTTGAATAGAATTTCCGGAAGCAATAGCAAGGGAAGTAAGAAAAACCTGCAATCATTTGAGAAACTATTATAACTCAACAAAGTTATACAAGTATTTTATTTACCAAAAATGAAAAACGCTATTCGATTCCAAATCCCTTTAATAGTTAGGTTTATCACTTTTATACTCTTACAATTTAAAATTAATCAGAAAATGTGTCAAACTTTCGCACTATTGAGAAATTAATTTAAAACTCATCAAGAAGTATATATCCAAAGACTAAGCTAACATAAGTTCTTTATCGCTGTTAATTTTAAAAATCATGTTTTCTGCCAATAATTAAGTCTAGTACCGGTCCGGCCAGTCTATATGTAGAAAAATAATGCAAGCGTGATCTCGGACCGGCATAAGTCAGCTAAAAAAATATTAAAACGGGTTACACATAATGTAATTCTCCGATGCCGATACACTGTACATTTTTATATTGATGTTGTCAAACTAGTATGGCCACATTTATACCTATTCCCGTTAAAACCATTTTCGTTGAAAATAGCTCATATTTTATCGTTCCTGCTTAAATCTTCAGAACTGCCGGCAGGCCCGAAAATATTTTTTTCGGCCCGGCCCGGCCCGTCTGGCCCGTTCAATTTTTTTGCCGGCCCGGCCCGGCCCGTTTATGTTGTTTGTCGGCCCGGCCCGGCCCGTTGAAAAAACTATTCTAAATCTGCCGGCCCGGCCCGGCCCGTTAGAGAATTCGAAACGATTTCGCCGGCCCGGCCCGCGGGCCGGGCCGGGTACGGGCCACGGGCCAGGCCCGGGCCCGTGCAGACCTCTAATGCCATCTAGAATAAAAGAAACTCAAACGAATAAAGGCGGCTTTACTAATTATTAATTTCAATTAAATGTGACATTTCATAAATCAATTTCCATGTTTTTATATTACTAAAATCTAATTTTCGATGTTATGTTTTAGTTTATTAATTTGTATGAAATTTTATTTTTCTAAATTATTTGTTGCATATAGCATGTATAATGTATGAAATTTAATTCATTTTTAGTTAATATTATAAATGTTTTCATTAAAAAACCGTGTTTTCATAATTCAATTTCCACCAGTGTATATGGGATTTCGTTGATCGGCATCTCATTCGTGAGTCGTGATCCTTGTTCTACAGCTTCTACAGATGAACTTTGGATATGCAGGCAAAGAATATAGAAAGACCTCTTCCCAGGGCCGTAAATCCCGGAGGGGGTTGGGGGGGTGCAACACCCCCCCTAGGAGAAATCAGTCGGAAAATTCCCAGATCTATCGGAAAAAGTATGTTTAGTCGGAAAAAATGGTATTAACCAATAAAATCTTATAAACTGGAAAATCATTCGGAAAATTTCCCGTTCCATCGGAAAAGGCGTATTTAGTTGGAAAAAATAGCATTACGTATTATCCTATAAAAACTTATAAATTGGAAAAACAGAAAAATCAGTCGGAAAAATTCTTGTTTGATCGGAAAAAATGTTCTTAACTTATAAAAACTTATAAACTGGAAAATCATTCGGAAATTTTCCCGTTCCATCCGAAAAAGCGTGTTTAGTCGGAAAAAATAGTATTACGTATTATCCTATAAAAACTTACAAATTGGAAAAAGGAAAAATCAGTCGGAAAAATTCTTGTTTGATCGGGAAAAATGTTCTTAACTTATAAAAACTTATAAACTGGAAAATCATTCGGAAATTTTCCCGTTCCATCCGAAAAAGCGTGTTTAGTCGGAAAAAATAGTATTACGTATTATCCTATAAAAACTTACAAATTGGAAAAAGGAAAAATCAGTCGGAAAAATTCTTGTTTGATCGGGAAAAATGTTCTTAACTTATAAAAACTTATAAACTGGAAAATCATTCGGAAATTTTCCCGTTCCATCCGAAAAAGCGCGTTTAGTCGGAAAAAATAGTATTACGTATTATCCTATAAAAACTTACAAATTGGAAAAAGGAAAAATCAGTCGGAAAAATTCTTGTTTGATCGGAAAAAAATGTTCTTAACTTATAAAAACTTATAAACTGGAAAATCACACGGAAATTTTCCCGTTCCATCCGAAAAAGCGTATTTAGTCGGAAAAAAAGTATTACGTAAAAACTTACAAATTGGAAAAAGGAAAAATCAGTCGGAATTCTTGTTTGATTGGAAAAAATGGTATTAACCTATAAAAACTTATAAATTGGAAAAACGAAAGTATCATTCGGAAAATTTCCCGTTCCATCGGAAAAGGCATATTTAGTTGGAAAAAATAGTATTATCCTATAAAAATTTATAAATTGGAAAAACGAATAAGTCAATCGGAAAAATTCTTGTTCGATCGGAAAAAATGGTATTAGCCTATAAAAACTTATAAATAAAAAAAAAAAAAAAAAAAAAAAAAAAAAAAAAAACGAAAATATCATTCGGAAAATTTTCCGTTTCAATCCGGAAAGGCATGTTTAGTCGGAAAAAATAGTATTACGTATTAACCTATAAATACTTGTAAATTTTTAAATCGAAAAAATTTTTATTCCATCGGAAAAAATGGCATTTACCTATAAAAAAATTATAAATTGGAAAAACGAAAATATCAATCGGAAGTTTTCTGTTCCACCGGTAAAGGCATCTTTAGTCGGAAAAAATAGTATTACGTATTAACCTATAAAGATTTATAAATTGGAAAAACGGAAAAGTCAGTCGGAAAAATTCTTGTTCGATCGGGAAAAAGTAAATTTAGCCGAAGAAAAGGATATTAATCTATAAATATTTATGAATTGGAGAAATATTTTTGTAGTTTTTAATTAAATAAGAAAAACAAGTTAGATCGAAGAAAACCTATAAAATTTTATTCTCAGTCGGATTTATTTCCGCTTGCAGTTTCTGATAAGAAAAATAAGAAAAAAAAAAAAAAAAAAAAAAAACAATTTAGGATGAAGAAAACAAATTTATTCTTAGCCGGAACTATTATTAATTAATTTAAATAATTGCTAATTTACTATTTACTTTAATTTAGTAATTAATTAATATAACTTATTAATATATAGGATTTTATTTTTCTGATAAAACTATTCAGAAAAATGTAGATTTGTCAAATATTGTGTTCTCGGAAACTTCGATATGACGAAAAAAAAAAAAATATATATATATATATTCTTGTACATTTTCTAGTAATGTTAAAGTTATACCGTTAATTATAACAGTGAAATTTGAGTAAAACCTTGATATTCCGATTTTTTTTTTTTTTTTTCTGTGTCTTTTGACTTGGATATGGATATATCGAAATCTACTTGTATTTTTTTTTACTGTTGGAAAGTTTTTAGTTTAATCTCGAAATTTTAAGACATACTGATAGAAGTGAAGAAACTTCTATTTTTTTAATCTAAACTTTAAATTTAATTAGAAATATGTATCACGGAATTTAGGTGGTATACGATGAAAATTCATTTATAGAAATACAAATATTTGGTATTTTTTCATATCAAAATCTAGATATTTTCCATTCTATTCAAATTTTACCTTTAATTGAAAATAATTATAGTCTCATTTTTTCCTACTATCTAAATTTGTGCTTTCTTTTTATTTTATTAAAAAAATAATAATAATAAAGGCGAAATTGTTTATACTTACTTTTTTACGTAATTTTTGATTGATTTAAAAGATTAAGAAATTTATATGATACAGAATGAAAATTGAAAATACCCAAATAAGGTACCCTGGGGTAATAACGCCACGTTAAGGTTCGACCAATTTTCACGGCTTAGTTTTAGATTGTATTTTTCAAACAAATATTGGATCTGATACAGCAACTCATTGACTATCTATATAAAATAAAATAATTTAACAGATATGTATTCATAAAATGTAATGGCGTTTTTTCTTGACCCATGCTATTTGGCGTTATTACCCACCTACATGGGTAATAACGCCATGCAAACAAAACGATGAAATAAGATGGAATAATTGCATGTAGATAGGCCAATTCTAAAAATACAAACTCTACAAACTTTGAAATTGACAAATTGCATTCTAAGCTATTGAAAATGTTCAATTTTTGTGAAAGTGTAAGAAATATAAAGGTGTGGTGTGGGAGGGGGGGGGGGGGGTGAGGCAAATAAATATCAGACAGTGAGTTTCTTTTTGCTTAAAAAGGACCGTCTAAATAGAAATATGAGAAACATTGCACAGTTTTAACTGAGTTTATTTGAATCAGTATTTAGAATGTAGCTCGGCCACTGTAGGCAATCAACCGGGGTATTAATGTCAAGGATTGGCGTTATTACCCCTTTATAGTTATTGCGCAGTACATTTTAAATTACAAATTATCTCGAGAAGATATCCAAAATCTTCAACAACATTTTAAAAGTACATGAAATGCACTACAAATTTATGTAATTAACAAAGTATTTCCGGATAAAAAGATAGTCTTCACATATACAAAACGTATCTCGCAAATTTTAGATCAAGCGTTAATTTTAGTTGTTTGTAAAAACAATAAGACCTAAAAATGAAACAAATTAACTTGAAGCTGTTTTTTGCGATTTATATGACTCAAAACCCTTCTGCGCAGAGCACATGGGTGTCATTTACCCGATTATTTCATAATTATGCAAAATATAAGCACTTGGCGTTATTACCCCGCCTGGCGTTATTACCCCAGGGTACCTTACTTTGAATTTTCATCTCGAAATAATCTGGATATTTTACAGCCTATACGAGTTTATTTCTCTCAGAAGGAATACTTTCGTTAGCTTTTTCCTCAGTCAATTGTATTAAACTTTTTAAATATTTTTATTATTACTATCACATTTTGTTTAGTCAGAAAAATGAGTTGTAACACCAAATTGTTACGCTGCTTTTAAGTTTGTCGTTAGAAAGAATTAAAACTTATATTAAGAAATCCCGTATTTTTAACAATTTTTTGTCTCTGAAATATTCCCCAAGCAAGCAAATTTCAATTTTTACTTAAAAAAAAAAAAAAAAAAAAAAAAAAAAAAACCGCTAAAAAGATTTTAACTGAATGCTAAAAAATAAAAGGAGAATAAAACTTTGTTTTCTCTTCAACGTAAAGCTTGGGCAACTAAATGACTTGACGTTGCACCTCCCGTCCTATGTGTCAGTTACAAAAAAAAACTGCGCCTGCGTTAACTCTTTATTTAAACCGTTAGTATTCTGGTTCATAGTACGAAATCATTCAATTAAAAAGTGTTGATGGAAGAATATTTTGGTATATAGTTACTAGTTCAATATTTTTTTTTATCAGTTATGCCCCCACCTAATGTAAGAGACAAAAAGTGCAATGTGGGTTATGTAATTATATTTTCAATAGTGATTACAGGAACACACTTAATAAACAAAAGCATGCTGATAAAATTTCAGCCGATATACATATACCGTTTTGCATTGTTGGAGCTCTAAAAAATCCTTTTGAAGTAAGCTAGCTATTTTATTACAGAAAATTTTAGATATTTAAAATGTGTAAATAACTGAATTTTTTCATATTTAAAAATGAATTATTTTATTTTATTTTATTTATTTATTATTTATTTATTTATTTATTTATTTATTTTTTGAGGGGGCAGATAAATTATTTAATAACTTGTAAAAATGTACTGTTATTCGATATATATAAATGTTTTTAACAGTTAGTATCGCAATTCCCTAACTATTTGCTAGTTTTTTACAAACTGGAGATGACAAGCTAGTTGTTATTTAAATTTCATGAAATTATTATCATTTTTAACTACATTCTTTTTTCTTTCAATATATTTGCCTTCTTTTTTTGCCAACCATTTTACAATTTGCAATTGCAAGTCAATGTATTTAGTATTATACACGAAGTTAAAATTGTATGATAGATCTTTTTATATTTTATCAATTTTATTTCATCATTATTTAAGAGTAATGTAGTATTTTAATAAATTTTTGCCTACATGGCTTTTCATTTTTATTATCTCAAGGTTCAACAACTAAGAAAGTTCATTTATTTTTTGAAGTTCAAATGTCAATGTATGTAAACATTCTATATTTTTAAAACTTTGTTATAGTACAAGTAAAAATAATTTTGTCTCTCTGCATAACAATATTTTGATTATTATTTTATGGATAGATGTTTTTGTGTGTGTGTGTATAGATAAGAATCAAAATTTAATCATTTGAAACGTGAAAATAATTTTAGCCTTGGGGAAGGATAAAACAGCGCAACTTTTGACTGTTTAAAGCTAATTGATGATTAAATGGATCTTTAAACCTCTTTTGCAATTTGAAATTTTAGAAAGGCATTTCAACTTTACTGGTACATTTTTTGTGCCTGATGTGCCTGTGTGTGTGTGTGTGTGTGTGGGGGGGGGGGGGGGTAGATGAAAAAGGAACCAGAATTTTACTTTTGGCTTATGCATTTCGTTTATTTGTTTGGTATTTCGCGCATGGTTTTCTCAAGGAGTCAGAAAAACTATGTACAATTGCCTTATTTATTAAAAAATTTGAGTATAATTTGAAAACCCTTTGAATTCGCTCCTAAAAATTTACATACTCTGCTTTAATAATTCATTTGTTATTTATCTATATATTGGATCTAATATATTTATGTGATGTATCTAATTATATATTTTATCTAATGCTAGTAGAGATAGCTATAAATTTATAAAATAGTTTGTCCTGACAGAGTGATAATCAACGCACATCCTAAACTACTGAATCTAGAACCATGAAAATTGGAGAGAAAGTACTTCTTATGATGTAAGCATGCACTAAGATGGAAATTTTGAAATTACCCCCTTTAAGAGGGACAAGCGGGGGGAGGTAAAAAATTCTGGAACAAATTGCCATATCTCAGCAAACATTTAAGGTAGGAGCGTAAAATTCCAGAAAATAAATCTACTAAAAAAATTATTAAACACATAATTTAGTAATTTTAGAAATCTCAACATAAGGGGTTAAAAGGGGGGAGTCAAAAAATTTAGAACATTTGGCACATCTCAACAGTCTTTTCAAATAAGAACGAGAAACAGCAGAAAATAAAATTTTTAAAAACTAATTAAATACGTGTTTCAGCGATATTTTAAAATTTCCGCCCCAGAGGAGTTTAAATGGGGGTGGAAAAATTCCATACTTTTTTGGCCATACCATAGGAAAGCCCTCAAATCACTCTTTCATATAATAAATCTTTCTCCCTCTCCCCCCGACCCCTCTTATCCTCTATTGGGGACAATTTTCAATCTTTTTTGAAATTGTAACGTTTTAACATTTTAGACCGGATTTTTTTTTTTTTTTTTTTTTTTTTTTGGGGGGGGGGGGGGGGCCTCCGATAAATATTACTTATAATATATGAAAATTTTATAGTTAGGGGAAGGGTCTATTCTGGGAGGGAGGACAATTTCCTAAATTTGGAATACATTTTTCTTGTGATATATCGTTGGATTCCTATTTTGCCCTCACGGGCAACCACTTTTCTAATTTTAGCCGATACCTTTCATGTGATATATTGCTGGAAAGCCCTTTGACTGCTTATTCGTATTATGCACGACTCGTGTCCCTCTCGGGTGGAACGGTTATTGTATTCCATCAGGAAATCGTCTAATAATGGGGAAAATATATTATATAAGACTAATATAAGATTATATAAGATTAATATAACATAATATAAGATTATTTGACTATCTCGATACACTAAGTCATAATTATCTTGCGAATTATTATATATATATATATATATATATATATATATATTTATATATATATATTAGTCTTAATGTTGGCCATAGTACTCGGAAATTTTCCTTCTTGGAGTCGGAAATTTTTGAGCCGCCACCCCCCTACGCGATTAGGGTGGTTTACGCCCCTGCCTCTTCCCCAGACAGACATTCCAAATCTGTTTACATTTATGTCACGTCATATAGCAGCACTTATCGCACGACGTGGTTGCTACGTCAAATACTGATTTTGGACGCTTAATATTACTTTTTGCTTCGACAATGTTTGTACCAGGATCAATCGTTTGTGTATTAAATTTCATTTAATTCTGATGATTTCTTTAAGGTGTTGCAATTTTTACAAACATAAGTGTATTTTGAACTAGCAAAGTGATTACTGAGAAAGTACTTAACTACATTGATTATTTCATTATTTATCTGATTTTATTCAATTATTAAGGGTGCTCTCAAATCCAAAACAGCAACTTTATGACATAAGTTTTAATTTATTTTTATCCAGAAATGCATGAAAACAGCAAGTATTGTTGTTCAATAACTATCTAATCAAACTGTTCCTCCTCCTCCTTTTTTTTTTTTTTTTTTTTTTTTTTTTTTTTTTTTTTTTTTTTAAAGCAAGCGCAAAGAATTTTTTAGAAGAAAGTGTCAAAGTGAGCGTTTTGAACCGAGTTTCCGCACTAAAAAAGAATAAAAACTTAAAGAAGGGTGAAAAACGTGTTTGCCACGTGATGATTAAAATTGCTTATAATTCAACAGGTAATTTATTTATCAAAAATAGAAACAAAGTTCGATTCTAAATCATTTCCATAGTTAGGCTGTCCAAATTTATATATTTGCGTTAAAAAAGGAGTTTGTAAATGTGTCAAAAAATTGTGCGCTTGTTGAGCAGATAAAATATTTAACAGTAATAACTTTGATAATTGAACTGTAATTTAACTGAGAAAAAAATTAACTGTATTAATTATTTTTCATATATCTGATCTAAATCAAAAAAACGAAAAAAAAATCAATCAAGATTTTTATCAAAAATTTAATCATGATTTTAAGAGGGCCGATTTAAATCAAACAACATGGGTGCAAAATATGTAAAACATGAGACTTTTCTTTTCATTGTATTTTTTTTTAAATTAACCCTTTCGGGTCCGAATTATTTTTCAATTTTTTGGAAAAAAATTACTCTTCCGTTAATAACACAAACACTAGCTATTTAAATACATTAATTAGTGTTTAAGGAATATTTCAATGTCTTAAACATAACGAATGTTGTTGTTTTGTGTACTATACAATTCATATTCATATGACAATACGCTAAGGAAGAATTGTTGGAGAGGTTTAGAAAACATTGCATTATAATAAGATTCAACTAACTTTCTAATACTTGTTGAGCTTTATTACACTTGATTCTTTCAGGACAGTAACTTTTATTTTAAATTTAAAGTGTGAAATGTATGTTTAAAAAAAAAAAAAAAAAAAGAATCGCAATCGCAAAGAGAAATAAATAAATAATAATAATCATTATTATTACTAAATACTTAAACATAAATGAAGTCATATACTAAATGCATAAACATATACTAACATTACTATCTGTAAACAGTAACAAAAGTATTTCTTAAAACAAAATAAACTCTATTAAAATACGTGAATTATTAATCGTATACCAGACCCGAAAGGGTTAATAATCACTGATTTCAATCTAATTAGTAAATAAATAATTTATATAGTTAAATTCTTTCTCAATATCCAAAAAAGTCCAAAAGTTCAAAATGTAATGAAGAAAATGGATTGGAGTTAACATTGCAAATCTTTTATACAAAACCGAGTTTTTCCCGGTCTTGTTTCTAGCATTATGTGATTTCTTCATAACTTAACAATCACCTCCCTTGCTTCTTGTTTAAAGGTAGGAAGAACACATACACACAAAAAAAATTATCCGTTTGAGCACGTTTGCGCCTCGGAAGAAAGAAGGAAAACTCCTCCCACGCCATTTCTCATCCGCAATCATAAAAGAAATGAGAATTGGGCTCCGCTTTGCCTTCGTGACTTTCTCTTTTTCCTTACCTGTTTACCAGCAGCAAGAGAATGGAACGTGTTCTCCGTAACGGTTTCTTGTTTCTTCTCAGATTCGAAATTACATCTCCATTTTGAAGGAGAAATCTCTGTTCAGGTAATATATATCTAGAGTCAGAGAGCAAAAGACACAGAGAACACCTGCAATTTTTTTTTTTTTTTTTTTTTTTTTACAGTTATTATTCAGAAAGTAATAGAGATTTTTTGTTTGTGGAAAACTCAATCATACTTTTTTTTTTTTTTTTTTTTTTTTTTTTTTTTTTCTGAAGGAGTTTTTACTTTTTTTAAGATTGCTCTTAGTTAAGATATTTGAACATAAAATATTCTTCTGTTATTACATTTTGTCACACATTTTCATTATAATAAGACAATTTGTGAGTAATTGGTCAAACATTTTACTTATTTCAATGCATGTCATGCAGCAAAGTTCTTTTAAATCCACCTTTTTCATCATACTTTGAACTAGCAAAGTTATTATTGAGAAAATATTTAACTGTATTAAGTACTTGTTCATTTATCTGAATTAAATGAATAAAATAGAAAAAAATAATAGTGATTACAGTCAAACGTTTAATCGTAGTTTTAATAAAGCCGTTTTAATTTAAACAACATGGATCAAAATATATAGAACATGCGATTTTTCTTTATCTGGTTATTTTTTTTATTAATGATTGTTAATTTAAATCAGATAAACCAACAGATAATTCATAAAGTTAAATACTTTTTTAATAAATACTTTAAATCTTTAAAAGTTCAAAATATAATGAATAAAATAGAAATGAATAAAAATGAAGTTCACATTGCAAATCCTTTATATGAAACCGACTTTTTTCCGTTCTTGTTTCTAGTATTATGTGATTTTTTCATAACCTCACAATCACATCCCTTGCCTCTTGTCTAAAGGTAGGAACAACACACACACACACAAAAATCCATTTGAGCACGTTTGCGCCTCGGAAGAAAGATGGAAAACTCCTCCCACGCCATTTCTCATCCGCAATCATAAAAGAAAATGAGAATTGGGCTCCGCTTTGCCTTCGTGACTTTCTCTTTTTCCTTCCCTGTTTACCAGCAGCAAAAGAACGGAAAGTGCTCTCGGTAACGGTTTCTCGTTTCTTCCCTGATTCTAAATTACATCTCCATTCTGACGGAAAAATCTCTGTTCAGGTAATATATATCTCGAGAGAGAGCAAAAGGGGATATGTTTAAAAGAGAACACCTGCATTTTTTTACAGTTATTATTGAGAAAGACCTGGAGATTTTTTGCTTGTGAGAAATTTAATCATATTATGTTTTTTTTTTTTTTTTTTTTTTTTTTTTTTTTTCTGAAGGAGTTTTGACTTTTTTAAGGTTGTTCTTAGTTAAGCAATTTAAACATACAATATTATATATTTTGTTCCTATTTTTTGTCACACATTTTCATTATAATAGAACAATTTGTGATGTAATTGGACAAACATTTTACCTATTTCAATACGGCCCCACCAGTGGCCGAGAGGTTCGGACCTCTCAACTGGTAGACGGCAGGTGCTGGGTTCGAATCCAATCGCGGCTGTCGGCCTAACCGTTCGGAGTTTTCGTGGTTTTCTTCGAACCTTGCGTAAATACGGGCTAGGTTCCCTTAGAAAGACCCCCACGAAGGGCACTCCCCCCTGGTCCTATATCCCTAGCGCAGATAATCGGACGTCAAAAATCAACCAACCTATTTCAATACACATGATGCAGCAAAGTTCTTTACAATCCACCTTTTTCATCCTACTTTGAACTAGCAAAGTTATTATTGAGAAAATATTTAATTGTACTAAGTATTTGTTCATTTATCTGATTTAAATCAATAAAAGAGAAAAAAATAGTGATTTCAATCAAAAGTTAAATCATGATTTTAATTACCGTAATTTCGCGTAGATAAGTCGCAGCTCAAACAATTTATTTTCGACCTAGAAAATGCATTCAATAATTTAAGATAAATAAATACCGCGATGTAAAATGTTACATTTTATTTTTGAAAATTTCTGTGCCGACACAGAATTGTTTGAGCTGCGGTTTATCTACGCGAAATTACGATAAACCGATTTAAATTAAACAACATGAGTGCAAAATATATAAACATGGGACTTTTCTTTTTACGGTAATTTTTTATTAATGATAGTTGATTTAAATCAGATAAACGAACACAAAATTCATAATGTTAAATACTTTCTCAATAATTACTTTAAAAGTTCAAAAAGTAATGAAAATTTTGGATTGAAGTTAATATTGCAAATCTTTTATATAGAACTGATTTTTTCCCGCTGTTTCTGGTATTATGTGATTTTTTTCATAACCTAACGATCACCTCCCTCCCTTCGTGTTTAAAGGTAAGGAAGAACAACACACATACAAAAAAGAAAAAAAATATCCATATGAGCACGTTTGCGCGTCGGAAGAAAGATGGAAAACTCCTCCCACGCTATTTCTCATCCGCAATCATAAAAGAAATGAGAATTGGGCTCCGCTTTGCCTTCGTGACTTTCTCTTTTTTCTTACCTGTTTACCAGCAGCAAGAGAACGGAACACGGAACGTGCTCTCGTTAACGGTTTCTTGTTTCTTCTCAGATTCGAAATTACATCTCCATTTTGAGGGGCAAATCTCTGTTCAGGTAATATATATATCTCGAGAAAGAGCAAAAGACATGTTTAATACAGAACACCTGCATATTTTTTTTTTTTTTTTTTTTTTTTTTTTTTTTTTTTTTTACGGTTTTTATTGAGAAAGTCATAGAGATTTTTTTTGCTTGTGGGAGATTCAATCATGTAATTTTTTTTTTTTTTTTTTTTAAATTTCTGAAGGCATTTTGACTTTTTTTAAAGGTTGTTCTCAAATCCAAATGGGCAACTTTATAACTTCAGTTAAGTTTATTTGTGTTAGAAAATGCATGGAACTAGTAGGAGTTTTAGTTTAGAAACTATGTAATCAAATTGTTTTTTCGTTTTTTTTGCAAATGCTATACATCTTTTCGAAAATAGTGTCAAAGTGGATGTTTAGAACTGAATTTCTGCGCGAAAGAAGAAGTACTCAAGAAAGTGTGAAAAAGGCTTTGATATGTGATCAAATTCGCTTATAACTCAATAGGTAATTTATTTATCAAAGAAATAGAAGATCCAGATGTAAGAAATGTTGGGTTTTAATTTACCTTGAGGGATAAAACAAAACATCTTTTAGTCTCGTTACAGCTCCTATAAGCACAGTTGGCAGATGCAACACCTGGAAGCCCCTGCTAGTAGCCGAGATGTTCTGCCATCCAAGCTCCCAAATAGCCGAGAGTTCCGTCTACTTCCCGTCTATAGCTAGAAGATGAAAGGAGACGAGTTCGAATCCAATCGCACCCGTTTGTCTAATAGTTCGGAATTCGTTTTTTTTTTTTTTTGTTAAATTTTGGATATCCTCGCGTAAATATGGGTTAGATTCCCTTAGAAAAATCTCCGATGGAGGTCCTTCTCTTCTCTGGCATTTATCCCTTATTTAAATAATCGATCATAACAAAAACAACACAACATGTGGATCGTAGAGTAAATTTTTTTAAAAACTTACTCATAGAAAAAAAAAAAAAAAAAAAACTTGGGGTTTTTGTTCCTTACGAGCTACGTTCGTCAACCCCCGTTTAGACACCACAAACTCTAAAAATATGCTAATTTGGCAGGATTTTAAAAGATTGCGAAACATTGAATATACACACACACACACATCCAAATATATATATATATATTTCAGTAAGGGCGATATCTCTGTAAACGGATTTCCATTCATTTCTTTTTGATTGCGGAATTTTAAGGTCGAATCAACTACTGTAAAATATTTATTTGCCATTTACCTGATTGATTAAACAAGATCATTTAAACGAAATACACAGTCTTTGCCTCTTGGTATTGTTTTAAACCGCGGTATAAAATTTCTTTCTAAGTAAGGCACTTCAAATGTATCGTTTAAATCTGGTGTAACTTAATTGTAACTCTGTGTAACTATAAATCTTCTATAAATCTCTGCGTATCTTTCTCCTTTTAATCTTCACATAAAAATACTTTTGTTGTTTCAAAGAAAATATTATTTGTGCCGTCTTAGAATTCGCAGCGATTGTTAAAAAATATCAAAACATAAAATAATTGCCTCTGCTAAATATATTTTTTAATTTTTTACTGTTTTTCAGTGTAGTTTGGTCATTTTAAATATGACGTAATTTCTGTTACTTGCTGATTTCCACGCAAATTTGACAGATGAAGATGTTTAAAAGAACTTATTGAAAAAAAAAAAAACAGTTTATTCCTTATGTTACCAGTAATGTGCTATTAAGATCATGAAATTAGTAAGTTATTAAGTGAGTCTTTGATTATTCGAAAATTACATCACTATAACTCAATTTTAATTCAAAGAAATCTGAAAATAATATCTTATTCACCGTCCGTCGCAAAATATACATGCATACTTTTCATATTCATATTCACTATTTTAAATATATTTTAACGAGCAGTTGATTATTAATAAATATATTTCCACACTATTTCACATTTGCCAGATACAATTTTGCATGAAATACAAATTATTTTTACTATGGCATCATTTTCACTTACTGAAGCCTTCTGAGATAAACGTCACAATTTCTGTGTCAGCAGAATGAAATCAGTATAATATAACAGCTTCATGAGTAAAAATGCGTTTTTTACTTACCCATCATACGCAGTATAGGGTAAGTCTTGCAATCGTTTTGAAAATAGAAAAAAAAAATTTGACGGATTTACACGTTTTAGATAGTGGAGATTCCGAAAAACATATTTTTAGAAAAAAAATTTGCCGTCCGTCTGTCTGTCTGTAAACGCTCTATCTCCCGAACAAATTGAGATAAAGACTTGAAATTTTGTATGTAGTTAGCATGTAAGAATGGGACGAAGCCTATTTAATATCAGCAACCTCGATTATCCGGAACTATTTTTTTCGGACTCTCGAAAAATTCGTTCTGATGAAAGGTACATAAAAATTTTCGAATTTTTTTGTTCTAAGGAATGGAAGTAAAAGGCAATAAAATAACACACATTTTGCATATAGAACGAAGTCGATCGGATTATTAGTTGCCAAGATATTTGTAATCCTGTTTTCCACATTCTTCGATTTTTCATGACCCTGTATTTCATTCAAATTTCAATTCAGAGGTATATTTTAATTGGAAATGAGACGTTTAATCCGACGCAGTTAATTGTTAGTTAATAGAATTATTATTTTTGGAGTTATAAGGATGTTTCTTTTGCGCAGTTCGGTACTACTTGAGTAGTTTGGCGTTTTATATAATTTGTCGAAATTGGTAATCAGCAGTTCTTTAATGTAGCATTACTATGTATATTAACACTATTTAAATTTTGTTTATGAATTGCAATGCATTGTATAAGGGAGTGGTACACTTCGTCGACAATCACTTCGTCGACATATCATTTCGTCGACAGGTACACTTAGTCGACATATCATTTCGTCGACAGGTACACTTCGTCGACATATCATTTCGTCGACAGGTACACTTCGTCGACAAGTACATTTAGTCGACAGGTACACTTCGTCGACATATCATTTCGTCGACAGGTACACTTCGTCGACAAGTACATTTAGTCGACAGGTACACTTCGTCGACATGGCATTTCGTTGACACATCATTTCGTCGACATAGCATTTTGTCTACACATTGTATGTAATTTACCTTTCGTCAATAATTTATTTGTGAACACATGTAGTACACAATAGGCGTTTGCATTCCAAAGCTTTTGCATTGTTTGCTGGTGGAAAAATCTCTTTTCCACCAGCGTATAAAATGATTTCTACAAAATGATATTTTTTGTAATTATAAGTCAAATGGAGGATAAATTTTGTATAGAAAAACAATAATTTTAAATAATTTTCATTAATAACAGAACCATTCATAATTTAAATGTATTTTCATAAAGAATGTTTGAGATATTCCAAAAATAAAAAATGTTTGAAAATTAATTCAAATAGGAAACAATAATTTATTATAATTACTGTTTTATAAACTTCGTATCCTGAGAAAAGATTTATAAAAATCTCCATAAAAAATTACATTAAATTTTTATATTTAAAGGGACCTTTACTTTTTAATCCATGTATATAGAGGCTGTTCTCAAATTCAAATTGGATATTTATTAACACATTCATCCAGTGGCGTAGCTAAGGGGGGGAAAGGAGGGGGCGTACGCCCCGGGCGCCGAGGCCTAGGGGCGCCAAATTGAGAGAAATTATTATATATCTATATTGGGGTAGGGGCGCAAAATTTCTTGCTGGCTCCGGGCGCCAAAAAACATAGCTACGCTACTGCATTCATCATTTCATTCTTATTCGAAAACCCTTAAAAATTGCCCATCTTAAATAATCACCCATTTTAAATAACCCGTGCAAAATAATTAAAATATTAATCCTATGATAAAGCAATTAAGAATTAGCTTGAAAAATTAATTATTAGCTTGAATAATTATTTAATTTATAATTATTTTATTAGTTATTGATATACCAATTGCTAATCTTTATTTAAACTCCTTATTTTGTTTCATTAGTATGTTTTCATTACTAAGTGTTGATTCTAAATAAAATTATATTAACAATTAACTTTTTTTGTAGGTTGTTCATTACTGAAATGACTAAACCAGCCCTATTTCGTGATTAATACGTTAATACTTATGTGCAATACATATCAGAAATATATGTCGACGAAGTGTACATGTCGACTAAGTGTACTTGTCGACTAAGTATACTTGTCGACGAAATACTGTGTCGACGAAGTGCACCTGTCGACTAAGTGTACTTGTCGACGAAGTGTACCTGTCGACTAAGTGAACTTGTCGACGAAGTGTACCTGTCGACGAAATGATATGTCGACTAAGTGTACCTGTCGACGAAATGATATGTGGACTAAGTGTACCTTTCGACGAAATGATATGTCGACTAAGTGTACCTGTCGACGAAATGATATGTCGACTAAGTGGTGTCGACGAAATGATATGTCGACGAAGTGATTGTCGACGAATTGATTGCCACCCATTGTATAAATAGTTTTCACATGTTTTATTTTCATATACATATCCATGATGGGTAAGTATTACGGTGGCCCCCCAACGACTAGTTTAAATTTGACATCGTTTCTCTTTAAAAGCTTTTAACTGATTGTTTTTAATTGTAATACGATAATGGCTTCCGTAATGATATTTTGATATCCCATTTTTTTCATTTATCTCTTAAACAATCGAAGTAACCCGGTTGTCACCAGTTGAAGATATTTCATAAAATAACCTTTAAAATTAAAATTAAAATTAAAACATAAAAATGGAATTATTTTAAAAAATAGAGAGTAAGGGAACATCTACAAAAAATGTGCCTTCATTTTAAAAATTAATTATCCAAATCGATTTAGTTGTAAACTCAGGCCAGATAACTAAAAAACCAGGCTAGTCTTTTAAATAAAGTATTTGGCTATTTTAAATATGATGTAATTTGTTTTCCATTTACGGCGGTTAACGCATTTTAATGAATTCATTATTTTAATATTTTCTTTCTCTTTTAATACTCATAAATAAATGTAATTTTATGACGTAATTTCCAGTATTTTCCCACTTTTACTCTTAATTATTTAACTCTTATTTGGAAGTTATTTTAATTATCTTAATGTTAGCAAAGAAATACTATAGATCACAAAAATGCATTATCAGCGGCGGTGACAGTGAAGTTACTTTTTTTTTTTTAGAATAGAGAGATAAGATTGAGACCTTTAATTCTCGTAAGAGACTCATATAAGTAACCGAATCGGGACCATTGCACACGCTATTGCATGTTCGATTTTAGATGGAACAAATCTCATTAGAGATACATTTATAACAAACACTAAATATGGATTTATATTAATTGGAAATACCTACAGTTGTTTTGCTCGCAGATATCGATGTGTTAAAGTTAATATGCCATCAAGATGAAGAATGTGTTCTTGAGCATGTTAAAAAATAAAAACAAAAATAAGCACAAAATTGAACATGTGATAACTGAAAATACAACACGCTTTGTAATTAAAAAATGACATGCTACATATGGAACAAGGTTATTGAACGTTAATCGCATCTCGTGTTTATCTCATAAATGTTTGATGAAGACAATAACACTAGTCTGGCTAAAAGAAACCATATCAAAGCAATCAAATTTTATACTAATTCATCTTTGTGCGATGTCGTTAGCATTTGCCATTGATTAATGTTTGTTCAGCCGCAACGAAGGCTGTCTACCTGGCGGTTATCAATGATCCCTTTATTCTCAGATTTTCGTTCGGTGGCATGCTTTTGGAATACTAATTTTTAATATTTGTCTATTGATTTTATTCTCATATGTATTCATGGTATATATATATTGCAAGTTTCTTTTTAGAGTTTCATTCATTTGATGAAACCCTATTCGTCTCACTCTTCTGTCTGTCTATCACAAAGTCCGTACACAAAAACTGTGTTAGTTAGAGATTTCAAATTCTGTGTACTAACAGCTGAATACCTCGTGTCATACGACAAACCACAAAATTTTGAAAAAGTTTATTATTTTAATTAAATAAATTTTTTTTCAGTGTCATCTGTACATTTTTGCGATTTATATTTTAGAAGAGAATCTTAAATTCAACTTTTCATGTATTAGTTAGCAGAATTTTAGTTTCAGTAGATTCGGAAATAGATGGGAGGAAGGGGGGCATATTTTTGCATTGTATTTTCGATTATATCTTTGAAAATATAATACCAAAAATGATAAGAAATGTATTTTTGAGTTCAGCGTTATGAAAGCTGTCGCACAATACCCCGTACGATGTACAAAGAAAAGTTTTTTTGGTGTTTACGCATTAACGCCACCGCAGCAGAAGTTATGCTAATGCGTCAATAAAAGCAATCTTGTTTTTTTTTTTTTTTTTTTTTTTTTTTTTTTTTTTTTTTTTTCTGGTGCACAAAAAATGGCGACAAAAATGAGAAAAAAAAACGGGAATTAAAAATGGCGTCAAAAATAAGCAAACAACAAGGCAACAAGGAATCCAAAAGATAATTGCATGCGCGTGAGAACAACAAGATTGCTCTTTATTGCCGCATTAGCGATACTTCTGCTGCAGTGGCGTTAATAAGTAAATACTTTTTTTTTTTTTTTCTCCGAATATTGTGATTTGCCCACCTACATTTTTCCTAAATATATCTGTGAATGTTTAATAATATGTGAATTATGTGGGTCAAAAGTATTTATCACTTCCCCTAATTTGAACTTTCCACGTTCACTAGTTTACGAGTAAAGTAAGCTGTGACAGACAGACACAGGAGTGAACTTTTAATGGTCCCGTTTTCACTTTTTAAGTACGAAACCCTAAAGTACGACCCACCAGTGGGTCGCGATCCATAGTTTAGGAACCGCTTATATAGACAATTAAGGGGCTACTTCAGTCAAATGAAAAGACCTGTCCGCTAATGCTAATCCCATGGAAGAAATTTATAAAGATATCCCGGTTGCATTTCGATATTTTTAAATGATTCTTTTTGCATTGGATAGCTGAAATTGATCTGAATGCAGGGCGTTTATTACTTTTTCGATTTTGGTTCGAGATATTTTTTAAGAAGGTGCTTTTTGCTTTCCAAACCGGTTTCGAAAATGAAAGCGTCCTCATAAAATATATCCATAAACAAATTTTACAAAAAGTAAAAATGGCCTGCATGGAGATCGATCTTAACTATCCAATGCAAAAAAAAAAAATCATTTAGAAATATCGAAATGCAATCGAGATATCTATATAAATTTCTTCCATAGGATTAGCATTAGCGAATGGATCTTTTCATTTTACTGAAGTAGCCCCTTAAAAGAACTGCATTGCATTGACGTATGAAGGCAGCAGCTGTTTGAAAGAGTACTTTCGTCATAATAGAGATAGCATCTGATCTATAGAAATCTAATTCAAGTAGCATTTAATTTTCCTTTACAGGGTCGCACAAAAGATTTAATGTACATTACTGTTTATGAGCGATAAATCCTAGAAACGTGTTTTCAGTGGTTTCATGCGTTCATATTATTTATGTCAGTAAAATATTATGAAATATATATACAGGGATGCTCAAAAGCATACGGATTGGTGTTTCATCATTGGTGTTTTTGGATGAAAATTGTTGGGGTCGTGTTTTTAATTTTGTTATAACTTTTCCGTATTAATAATTTAAGTATACTTTGGTATGCATTATATATGAGTTTGAACAAAAATTTTACAATACCTAGGGGCCGTAAATTTTGAAAATGTGTTCTTAATTACAGTGAATTCTGCCAAAGCCGGAAATCTGCCTAAGGCGGAAAAATTTCACTGTTCCACATTTATAAACACAGATTTCCGAAAAATCTGTCTATGACGGAAATATTCTGTGTAACGCAGAACCGGACATTCATTTTGGGTCCCAGATAGCAAATTTACTGTTTAACACGGAAGAAAATTTTCCTGCGAAATATAAATGGAAAGCATTTTCTTTTTTTTCATATTGAAATGTATTGTCCAGTCGTTTTCCCAGAGGTTAAGAAAAGGCGTCACTTATTGCTGACAGTAGTTTGGGGATGATTTTATTATTGTATATGACTGGAAACTGTTGAACGAGTGTACTAGTGTATGTGTGCTATCAATTTGTAGTGTAAATTATTACTACTATGAATATATAAAAATATGTAAAGATTTCATGTCTAATTAGTTAATTTTTTTTAAAGATACGTTAGCTTTAACTTTTAGCCAAAGAAATGTTTAATATTATATGAACGGGATATCTATCAAGTTTTTCTGCATAAGCCAGAAATCTAAGGCGGAATTTTATTTCAGTCCCAAGCAATTCCACCTTAAACAGATTTCACTTTACATTCAGTGCTACCTAAATTATTGCTTTAAATATTTCATTTCATTGCAAGAACTATTTAAATTTTGTAACACCATTATGGTAGTTTTAGAAGTATTTCATAAGTAATGTGTGTTTTTATTTCTTCCTTAATACATAAAATAAAAATATGATTTCATGTGATTTATAAAGTGGTAATTTTTATTTCCATTAGATATAAAAGATTTAATGTTCAAAACGTTTTTCCTTAAGTTTATTTCTGCTTCTTTTTAGCTTTCTGTTATTTTTTTTCTTTGACTTTTATTAAAAATAATTTTTGTTCGTTGAAACAAAAGTTTGAAATATCAGGTAATGAAATTTCCTTTATAATAAAATAGAATGGAATATAATGAGGGAACAAAAAAACAATAGTAAAACTCTCTTTAGAAGAAAAATAAAATAAAATAACGCTTCTAATTGCTTTGAAATTCAATATCATATTTGAAATTAATGTGGGTTGAATGAATGTAAAGAAAGGGAAATTAATTAAGCTAAATGAATTTTGCTTTTATTATTTTTTTTTCTGTATTAAGTTTGCATTAAGCCCAATTTTTCAGTGATATTTTTTTACAAAAATTCTGAAATACAATATTCTCTATTTTCGACCACTGTCATAACAAATGCACCTCGATAAATTATTATAAAAAGCTTTAAGTGAATGCCTTTCTTTCATATTTTAATTGTTTTAGTTTTTCTCATCTGTAACATTAAAATAAAGTTTTCTGGCGTAATTTAAAGCGACAGTATTATTATGTACATGCGCTTCATAAAAAAAGCCGCTCAAAAATGTCTTAAATTGTCAAATAACTTTATTAAAAGCCACATCTTATAATAAAACAAATATGATATTATACTTTTTTTAAGTTAATTTTAGCGGCTTATTTTGCTATTAAAAAACTCTTTTAAATAATTATTTTTCACGTATTTTGTATGTAATTTGTAATATTTTTAGTTCATGTACAGGCGCACTCAAAAGAATTTGGAAAATTTAAAGACTGAGGACGATAAATGTTTGAAGTGCATTTTAATTACACTATCTCAAATATTAAAATTATGCATTGGTGGGTATGTTTCTTCTGTATAAATAATTGTCTGCATTACATGGATCGTATATTTAAAGGGACTCACAAAATAATATGATTATAAAACTGTCCGTAGGTACTAATTTTCAACACACAAAAATAAACATATTTTAAAACATTTTTGTCGTATTATCAAAATCAAATTTACAACACCTTAATGTGTTGTGAATTAGAAAACTTCATATTCAAAACGTTTTATGTGTTGTGATTGTGTTTTTAATATGTTTCAAAAGTGTTGCTATCTAGAAATGTGTTCTAAAAATAGTGTTGTAATGTGTTGAAATAGTGTTGATAAAAATATTTTCTTATAATAGTTTGGTGCTGTATACCACTTTGTTTCTAAATTAACAACGCATTGTAAACACACAATTTTAGAACAATATAAAACAAAACATGTAAAATACTTTCAAAATACTTTCTACATGATGCGTTAAAAATTTACACAATTTTAAGAAGGAAATAAAAGACAGATTGTTTTATAAAAAATTAAAAAAAAAAAAAAACCCTCCGAAGATTACTGAATGAGTTGACTAATCTTGTAAATAAATATCAATAACTAAATTTCTGGAAAATTATGTAATTTTTAAAAACTGCTCTGTTTAACAAGCGTAAAGGGTTTTGAGTAAAAGTGCAGATTCATGATCGCCAGTTGCCACATGGCGACAATTTTTTTTTTTTGTGACTAATTTTTGGCGTCAAGTCGCTATCCTTTGACGTATTTAAAAATTTTCTTGCGATCATTTGACAAAAATCGCATGTTTTTGCACTCCTCTAACGAAAATCGTGTTTTTTCGCAATTCTTTAACAAATGGATGAGGGTTTTTTTGCGCTCCTTTGACAGAATTCGCGTTTCTTCTGCAATCTTTTGACAAAATTTGCATCGCTTCTTCGATCATTTAACAAAATTAAAAAAAAAAAAAATCTGCAATCCTTAGGTATACTTTTTTTTCTATCTCTACCTTACCCAACTTTATCTCCTGACTTTAGATAATTTGAGATTTATATTACACTTATTTTATTTCCAAATTAAAAAAAATTGTGTGATTAAATAAATTACATACATCTGATGTAAATTAGTCTTTTTTTTTTTTTTTTTTTTTTTTTTGTACACTATATATATTATTTTTCAATTTGAATTTCTGAATTTTTTTGCTTGTATAAACGGTATTGCTTTTATTCGTTTCTTTCACAATGTGTTGACTGGATTATTTAGATTTACCAGCCACTGACTCCTTAAAAAATTTGGGAGTCTGCTATAGTTTTGACACATTTACAAATTCAACTTTTTAACGGAAAGATACAAAACTGGAAGGCCTGACTATGGAAGCAGTTTGGGTATACATGTTGAGTTGTAAATGATTTTGATCACATGACAAAGATGTTTTTCACCCTTGCTTGTGTGATTATTCTTCTATCGGTTAAAAACGCTTACTTTGATCTAAAAATCTGTAGATTAAAAAAAAATCTATTGCGTTAAAAAAAGAACAATTTGATTAGATAATTTTTGAACAAACTTACATCTGCATGTTTCATGCACTTCCGAACAAAAATAAATTAAAACTTATGTCATAAAGTTGCCGCTTCGGATTTGAGACCGGCCTTAAAATGGGGCATGTATAAATTCAAGATATAACACACAGGACAACAGAGTTCGAATACATTTTTCGCCAATGGGTATGAATTGCTGCAAGTAATGTTTTCAAGTGTGTTACGCATTCTTCGGTTGAGTAAGCTATGGAACGTGAGTGTAATGGAGATAAATTCATAAACAGAGCAAAAAAAGAGAATTTGAGCACCTAGTATAAATTAGATGGTAAATGCTGAAATTAGTTTTAACCCCGAGATTTATTTCATCGAATGATGAATGAAAAGCATGCTTAAATGGGTTATAAAAAGGTTCGATAGACGAAGTTTCATGTAATACGCTGTTTCCCTACTAAACTTATAAACCAGTGTGATAAATCAGAATTATCACAAGTTTTTTGAGTAAAACAGCAAAAATGTGCATTTATTTCTAAAATAAGCTTCGCCATAAAATTGTAAACTTATAGTGACTCTATTCTCAAAGTAAAATTGGCGGAAAAAATATAAAGAATCGCTATATCACTATCGACCAACGAAACCAACAGGTCGGTGACAGTCGGATGAATGAGTCGACCACCTGGGATGCCTTTTGATGATACACCGACTCAAAGTGAAATTACGAGACGGCAGGCAGGCCAGACATCTTGGCGCCGTTAACTGGGCGGTCTTGAGTGACGCACAGGTACCAATAGGAGTACGACTTTACAATTCATTAATGAGAGAAAAGTCATTAATGATCGTAATTGGTTTGTGACGTCTAAGGGGGGGTCTAGGGAAAAATCTGAATCGGACTAAGAGAGGGAAGCCAGAGAGAGTTCGGAGTTCTCGTTCGGAGTTTTAAAATCTTTTCTACACTTTTCAATCTTTTAAAAAACGAATTTTTTAGAAATTGTTCATAGTTCGTTCGAATATTTACATCATTAAAGTAAACCACCACATCAAGTTAAAAATTTTTATCTCCTAAAATATCACAGAAATCACAATTTTAGAACTTTTCTATTCTTGTTACCTTTTATTTTTTTATTTTTAAAACATTTCCCTAGGTGAGCACTTGAAAAGTAATATCCATGACAAATGTCTAGTAGTAACAATTTGAAATAATTCCATTTCCCACTTATTTCAATCTTTTAAATTTCGAATTGTTTTAAAAACCGTTCACGTCAAGTATTTGCATCTTTAAAGTAATCACTACATACACCAAGTTTCAAATCTCCAAGTACCAATAATATCAAAGAAAAAGTAATTTTAGAACATTTTTTGCTGCTACAACTTCTTAGGGTTGTAGTAGCCATAACAATTCCAAATACATCATAATTAAGAATGTTTTCTACCCAATTCAACCTTTTAAATTTCGAATTTTTGAGAATTCGTCCACAGCAAATATTTACATTGATAAAGTAATCATCACATCAAATTTCAAATCTCTAAGCCCCAACAATATGAAAATAGCTGCAATTTTTAAATGTTTTTTTGGTCTGCAACTCCTTAGGAGGTTGTTAAACTGCCACGAAATATAGTCTATGTAGAAGTAGAGATAGCTACCTGCATTTTATCTCCATTGTTTTTTAAATAAGTTCACTGGAGTCAAAGATTAACCCGCAATAAACAGGTAAACGTTATTTCGCTATAATGTTGCTATAGATTAGGCAAAATGCATATTTTCCACACAGGCAGCTCCACACACACATAAATTTGATTAGAAATACAACTTTCTCTCTTACGGTTCAATCGCATCATCTGATTCTTATCAAATAATCTCATTTCTCTGTCTTCTGATCTATCACTTACCTATTCTTTCCGGAACAATTGTACATTATGCAAGGGAAATTAATTTGTTTGTTTATGCGCAACCACTTGATGGAAGTGCACATACTGCAAATTCTTTTCATAGGATGAATGATATCACATCTTTGCGTGCTCAATCAAATTAAAAGAGTACATAACCTTTGACCGCTTTCCTGATTCACCCGTACCACAAACGGGCATCCATATTCCAATCATGATTTATTATTCTCACCAATGAAAAAATTTTGTAAATTTTGTATTATTTAATTCGAGCATTTTTCTGATTCGATTAGGTAAAAATTTCTGTTTCGAAAAACTGGTGATAAAAGATTAAAAATTCTGTAAAAAATATGAAAAAATAGGCGTTATTTGAAAGTTTTTTTCAAAAACATAAGATCAGTTAAGTGGTTAAATCTTCAAAGAATCATGTTTTCGGATTTTGCTTTATTCTGCATTTTTAAAAATTCTAAACAATATGAAAAAAAATAAAATTAAAAAATACATTATTTAATGAGTTATAATCATTTATAAATGGTGAGTACAATTGAACGTCCGTAGATTTTGAAAATTTTAGCCCTTTGAGGAACGGTGGTATTTTTATGAAACCACTTACACTGTCCAAAATTTAAGCATAATTGGTAATTAAGTAATTATTTTTAAGTAATGAAAGAAATATGAATCGGAATGTGCTGAAACTCCAGGTGTGTAAACAAAATAGTACGCGTCACATATTTTCGCGAAGAGTTTTCCCCGAAATCGAACAGAGGACCGTCAACAAATTGAAAAAGAATGAAGATCTTTTGGATAACCCTGTCAAAACTAATGTAGCAAAAGCGTTCAAACTGCACATTATGATTAATTGGCTTATTGTAATGTACTGTGTTAATTTTTACAAGGATAGCATGTATACTCGTAGAGAAATTAAGGTTTTTATAAAAACAGTCCTAAATTTTTCCAAGTTTTTTGCTTATAATTTGCAGAGTTCTTATTATAAAATAATGTTCTTTTCTGAAAATATGACAAACATCATTGTACACAATACCCTGTCATCAGAATTTAAAAATAATAAAAATTGTATGAAAAATGATTATGTTTAGTAAATAACTTTTCATTGCGCATGCGTCAAGGATATCAAAATGTCATTTGCATATTGTGTTAGCTAAATGTATAGAGCAACTTCTGTAAAAGTGTGAAAAATCGCTTGAAAATTCTGAAAATGGGAGCCTATAGAATCAACTCAAAATCCGTTATTCCTAAAGGAAGCAAAAAAATCAGGGGTTTTACCTAAATATAGTTGTACGTGCAATATTGTGCAGGCACTAAACAATGGAATATGGATACAGCCCCTCGTCTTTTTGCTTCATTTAGGGAATAAAGGATTTTGATCTCATTCTATCAACGATAATTTTCAGAATTTTTAAGCTATGTTTTTGAGACTTTCACAAAAGTTGCTCTATACATTTAACTAACATAATATGCAAATGAAATTTTAATAGCGTTCACGCATGCGCAGTAAAAAATTATTTAGTAAACCTGCTCATTTGTCATACAATTTTTATTATTTTTTAATTCTGATGACAGGGTATTGTGCACAATGATGTTTGTCATTTTTTCAAAAAAGAACACTATTTTATATTAAGAAATCTGCAAATTATAAGCAAAAAACTTAGGACTGTTCTTATAAAAACCTTAATTTCTTTACGAGTATACATGCTATCCTTGTAAAAATTAACACAGTACATTACAATAAGCCAATTAATCATAATGTGCAGTTAGAACGCTTTTGCTACATTAGTTTTGACAGGGTTATCCAAAAGATATTCGTTCTTTTTCAATTTGTTGACGGTCCCCTGCTCGATTTCGGGGAAAACTCTTCGCGAAAATATGTGACGCGTACTATTTTGTTTACACACCTGGAGTTTCAGCACATTCCGATTCATATTTCTTTCATTACTTAAAAATAATTACTTAATTACCAATTATGCTTAAATTTTGGACACCAGTGTACTTCTAATTCTCAAATGAGACTTTGGCATCGGAATTTTGGTACAATGTTTTTTTCTTTGATTATGTATGGGGGGGGGGGGGGGAGAGATTTCATTTTTTTATTGGTAAATAAATTTGTACCTAAATTCCGGTGCCAATCATTTATGACAACATTTTAGCTATGGAAGTGCTTTGACCCTGAAAGGTTTAAACACAGTTTCTCAGATTAATACACTTGAAGTTTGCCCGCACTGCTACTTTCAAACTATACAGGGTGTCCACTTTCAACGACAGCAAATGGCTAATTCCTAAACCGTTAGTTTTAGACGTACAGTTCCAATTACAAAAATGTTTTAAATGAGATAAATAAATATTAAAAAAAATATTTGGTTCAATAAAAACATTTCTTAAAAAAATACGAAATTTAAATTTTTATACGCCCACCCCCAGTTTTATAAGTTATATTTAATAATTTTTTTCAGTTACACTGACAAGTAAGACACACACACACACACACACACAAAAAAAAAAAAAAAAAAAAAAAAGAAAAGAAAAGAAAAAAAAGTCCCGTTATTTTACGATTAAAATTGACCGAGAAATAGCTGTATAAAGTTCGAGCATATTTTTTGTTACTAATTAGGGGTCATTCTCAAATTTAGTAGAAATATAATTTCGTCTGATTTATTAAAAGAATAGTTGAAAGTAAAATCAACATTGCAATGCAGTTTTGAAATCTTTAATAATTCTGAAATATGAATGCAAAATATACAATTTTTAGTAAAAGTGTAAAATAAAAAAAACAGATTTTTTGTTAAATAAAATTATGAAAATTAACTGCCTAGAAAATTATGCATATTTTAAAATGTTATTAGATAACATTAGCTTGCAAAAATTGCATTATGTCATGTTTTTTAATTTAATTTAATAAAAAAAACTCTTGCACCTTTTTTATGGTATTAAATTTTCGCTATATTTTAATTTTAACATTTACGATTTACAAAAAAAAAAAAAAAAAAAAAAAAAAAAAAAAAACCTCTCTGACTTTATAGCCTGAAAATGAAGATCATTTTGAGATTCAGGGCTAAAAATACACAAAAATCGAATATCAAAAGTTAAAAATCACAGCCATTACCTTTATTTTATAGTATCCGGTTTTTGTTATTTTTTAACTATGACAATTTATGATTTACGAAAAATCCTGATATGAAGGTAAAAATTTAAAGTAATTTTCGGTTTCAGCGTTAAAAAAATACATAAAAGTTAAAGCACACACAGCTTATCGCCTTCTGTTATTTAATCTAAAACTTTTTCTTAAACTTCTTGGCGGTAGTCTACCCGAAATTTTTCGTGTTATCCTGTAAAATAAGTATAAATAATAACCACCGAAAATTATAATGCTGTTAGATTGCATTTGATTTATGTCAGTATGTAAAATTTAGTCTCAATCGGATATCTGAAAGATAGTTTAAGTTAGAGTACAAAATTTTGAACTGAAAAAACAAACACACGATCGTTGAAGTTAAACTTATAAAAATAACATAATATTTGATAAAATTAATCATGAAAAAAAAAAAAAGTCTCAAATTTTTACGAAATAAAACATAGGTTAAAATACAATGATTTCGGACAGTCTGAAACTTAGTAAAAGTTATTTCATAAGTATCTGCGCTTTGAAAAAAGTCGTACAAATATTACTATTGAATTAAGTTCTTTAAATACTGTAAAGCTCGGTATATAATACCTCAAATCATCTCATCGGTTTTCAAATAAGTCACGCATTTTTAAAATTTTATAAATCAGTCAATTTTAGTTTTATACGAATGGGACTGTTTTTGTCTTACTTGTTAATGCAATAGGAAAAATTTCCTAAATATAACTTTTAGGACCGGGGATGGTATAAAAATTTAAATTTCGTAATTTTTCAGAAATGATTATATTGACCCAAATCGCTTTTAGAATATTTCTTTGCAGCATTTAAAACATTTTTTGACGATGGTTTATAAGCAGGCTTCATGTCGAGCACACAAGTCAGATGTATGTTGTTCAATAAACAAACAAACAAATAAACAAACAAACAAACATTTTTGTAATTGGAACTATATGTTTACGACTAACGATTTAGGAGTTAGCCTTTGGCTTTTGTTGAGAGTGGACACCCTGTATGTATAAGCTACAGCTTTAAGGGTGTATTTCGATTCAAACTACTGATTTTCCGATTTAATTTTAAATTCATTTTTGCTCTTATATGCATCAAACTGGCAAATTGTCTTATTTAGAAAGTTCACAAGGTACTGTGATTGTCAATTCTTTGATAAATGCAGAAAATATTGCAAGAAAGCAATCAAAAACGGCATTTTGAACCGATTTTTTCGAAGCGGGAGATGTGTGAAGAAAAAAAAGGGTCTACTGAAAAGATAATTGTTTATAAATTAAATTCTAATGAATTGAGCGTAAAAGTACATCACACGGCACCTTATACGTCTCTTCAAAAATCCCCTCAGCAAGTTTCATGTTTCTACTTTTAAAAATGTGTCTAAAATTGTAACTGTCAGAAAATTTTGAGTTGTTGAAGTTAGAAAAGCATTTTTTCGAATGCACCTTTAAACAATTTAGCAAATATGCTTTTCTTTATAGTCTTTAAACTAAAACAAAAAAAAAAAAAAAAAAAAAAAAAATGCGGACACCACAAAGATTTAGAAGTGTCTCAATATATCTATTTTCGACTGAAAACACCTCCGAAAACTTTTCTCCTACTATTTTGAACGCGTAAGAATTTAACTGTTATATTAAACTTTTCTTTCACGTTCAACAAATATTCACGTCCAACTATATTTTTTATGATGCAATTCTTCCCATTTACTGCTTTTAACACATGTTCATCTAATACTCTTTTATAGACTTTTTTCTGTTTTTTTTATAACCATATATAAATGATTTTTTGAATTGGAAGAAAATTTATGTTGTTTTAAAATTTGCCACTAGGAAAAAATGACTTTTTTAGAAATATGAAATAAATCTCTAATCTGTTAATGAAATTTTAAATAACAAAAACAAACAGCAAAACAAAGTTGTTGTTGTTTATAGACAACAACAACAACTTTAAGAATCACAACCTATTTATTCAGTCAAAATACAGTGTGTCTCACCTTAACAATGCCGGATTTTAGTCAAGCAATTAATGATATGAAGATGTAGAAATTTTCAACACAATTGATTCGTTAACATCATGAGAAAAGCTGGAACTATACTGTCATTCGTTGATTGGCACCATACGTACATTCGGAATTCTGGAGCGTCTAGCTCAGCATTCTTTAAAAACGTGTGTATATGATTTTCAGTACTTTTTATGATGTCATTACGTTGAAGATACATTGAAGATTGATGATATGAAGATGTAGATATTTTCAATGCAATTATTTTTTAACATCATGGGAAAAGCTGGAACTGTACTATCATTCGGTCACTGACACCATACGTACATTCGGAATTATCGAGCGTCTAGCTCAGCATTCTTTAAACGCGTATGTTGATGATTTTCAGCACTTCTTATGATGTCATTATATTGAGGATACATTAAAGATTGATGATATGAAGATGTAGAAATTTTCAATGTAATTGATTTTTTAACATCATAAGAAAAGCTGGAACTGTACTGTCATTTGGTCATTGGCCCCATACGTACATTCGGGATTATGGAGCATCTTTCTTAGCATTCTTTAAAGGGTTAAATTCCAAAGAAAGGAAAAGCACCCCAGAAAATACATAGAAAACATATTTACAATATCTTTAGAATTACGAATGGAAATTTGAGTTTAACATATAGTGATACAGCCTGAATTTTGAGTGAATAAGTAGACTCCGAACTCAGTTTCCTGTACGAAGAATGTTTGCTATAGTATGCTTTACCATTTACCACCCTTTAGTTTGTCCATGAGTTATGAATCATCTTGTATAAATATAACTGGTAGTATTGTATCTCCATATATAACCTTTGCTCCTCATCTGACTTTTAACCCATTTCAAAAGAGCTTATTTTTCAGACATCTCACCTGTTACTGATTACATTTATCTTCTTTAATTTTTTTTTTTTTTACCGCCTTTGCTGTTAGGAACAATTGTTCATTCAATAAGTCAGGTTCATTTGTTTGTTTACGTACATCTACATGACCTGGAAGTTCGCATACGCATACAAATTTTTTTCACCTTATGAATGACATTAGTCGTTTGCGTGATCGACTAAATTAAGCATCTTTCATTCAAGATTAATAAATAATAATAAGAAAAAAATAAAGACGAAAAAAATTAGCTAAAAACCATACAGGAATGTTTAACAGAAAATGAAAAGCATTCAGCATATTCTTAATGCATGATACAACCTTTCAGAAGTTGGTACACTACACCAGAATTTTATTTTATTTTAATAAAAAATCATATTTTATTGTCATATAAAATTTATCAGGCTCCACATTTCTGATTTTTCCCCCTAGAAATCCATGGACAGATTTTTCTGCCAGAACTGTGGAGTGTGAATGAATACGTAAATACTAAATTTGTCGTTGTTGTTCTTCCGTGCTATATATAAAACATTTCTGCAAGGTGTAGCTCGAACTCTCATTATAGCATACACGTTTACTAAATGATCTATATTGATATCTTTAGTATGCCAATACGGTAAGAAGAGATAATAACGATAAACTTATTTTTCAGGCCAGATTGTCACTCATATTTGAAAAGATCATGTACTCGTTTCTGAAACATTTTTTACTAGAAAAAAAAAAAAAAAAAAAATACACTGAAGTTATTACTTTTAAATAAATTATTTTAAACGAAGTATCTTTACTTCTGTTGTTCTTCAGTATTATGAACGAAAATCTGGGTTTTCGGATGTTAAGGGGGATGTGAACCCGATTTACTGTACCACGAATATTTGTTATAATGATCAGTGGCGTAGCTAGGATGGGTGACACCCGGAGCGGATATAAATGGTGTCATCCCCAGTCATCACGGTGTCTTGACTTATTACTTAAACCATAGTCCGAATAAGTAAATGTGGTGTCTATACGTCGAAGAAAATCCTTTCTTTTAAAATATTTTTTTGCTAGCCACTCATTGGATAGGTAAATTTTTGTTTCCTGGTGCATGTCTTATTTAAATATATAATTCTATATAAAATTTCACATTCTCAAAGAAAAGAAAACTAACTCTATTGCGACGTGCGCTAAAAGTTTCATTTTATTTCATAATTACTTTCCAAAATCTTATACGATTATATATAAATATATATATATATATATTTGCAAATAAAGATTGGGTGTCACCCCTTAGAGGGTGACACCCGGGGCGGTCCGCCCCCGCTTGCTACGCCGCTGATAATGATCAAACAAACTTTAATTGACTCATAAATTATGAATCCCCTCTATAAATATAATTAGAAGTACAGCATTCCCTTATATAGTCCTTATCCATCATCTGAATTTTAACCCACATCAAAAGAGTTTATTTCGCAGTCATCTCACCGGCTATATTGCATTTATTTTCTTTAATCTGCTGGGATTTTTTTTTTTTTTCGTCTTTGCTTCCAGTAACAATTGTACAATGTACATTCAACAAGTCAGATTATTTTATTTGCTTATGCACATCCACTTGATCTGGAAGTGCACATACAAACATCGTTTTATTATACATATGTCTTTTGCGTGCTCGACCAAATTAAGCCTCTTGATCCGAAATTAAAAAAAAAAAAAGAAAAATAAAGACAAAAAGAGGAGTAAAAAATAGCTAAGGATCATAAATGAATGCTTGACACAGAATAAAGAGTATATTTATCAAATGGAAGCTAATCTTACACTTTTCTTTTTTTTCTAATCACTTTGTTACATGCTTAGGCTCCGACCCCATGCTTGTTTTGGTTCAGTCACTTGAATTCGAAGAATTCGTTTGTATTTCTCCTTTCTGTAGTTTATACAAAATTGAAAGTTGGGAGATGAACAATGTATCAGCAGATAAGGAAATCAACTCTATTTTTGAAGGAAAGATTCCTGTTTTGCGAAAAAACTATTCCCTTGCTATAAATGCCATTAGAGATCAAAAGTACCATGTCGCCGCAATAATAAAGCCGACAGTTGTCGACAGTTTACATGCCCGTGTGTTTGCACCTTTAGACGCAGATGCGTATGCAATCTGCATGCTATTGTACTCCTGAGGGGGGAATTCTTCCAGCGCCCGTCGTTTAAGCGACTAGTTAAAGGCTCTGGAAAGCTGGTCATTAAATTCATATTAAAATAAGAAGAAAAAAAAAATCCTTCTCGTACCCCTTTAAATGCCCGCTATCATTAAATCGAGCATTTAGATGTAATCAAACGTGGAAAAAAGTTGGTTTATTGCGTGAGAAAGCACTGGAGGTTGGAACCGGTTTAGCCGTAAGGTGCTCAACGCATCCTTGCTGAATATTTGGAGAGGAACCAGAGGCAAATCATACATTATGTGTCTGAAATTATTAAAGATGATCTTGAATTGTGAAAGAGATGGTTATTGCCACCTGTAGAATATGCTTTGCGGTAGGGTATTCGAGGTAAAGTCCTGTAGATCCGAGTAACTCGATTCCCGAGCCTCTGCGTAGAGTCCTGTATATCCCAAAATTACATTTAAATTTAATACGAAATATGATAAAAAAGTTCTTCATCCCAGCATAAAACCGAGCCAAAAGGAAATATTTAAATCCAAATCTGAAAGGAAAGATAATTAATCTATATTTTAATATAATCATGGAAAAATAATCTAAAATGTTTCTAGTATCTATGTAATACTTTGCATAAAAACGAATTCATTAATGTTCAGATAAATAATTTTTTCAATTAAAAATAATTCAGGATTTTTTTTTAAAAATGAAATCTATCCAAACCATATTCTAAAGAATCAAAACTCAATATGAAATTTACCCAAATACGAAAAATGTACATTCAGTAAGTACTATCCACAATATGGAAAAAAAAGCGTCAATTTGATTTGATCCGAATTGCGGGTCGTGTAAATCGATGCAGAAATCAGCCTCCGGGTCAGTATCTGATTGATTTGATTTCGAGTTTAATAGCAGTTCTTGTGTAGTGTTCAAATTTACTTGATTAATTAAAATAATAACCAAAATATTGTTTTAGATGAAAAATTACACATTTAAATAGGAATGAAAATACACTTTAAAGAAGAAAAGAATGTGCTTGAAAGTGAGAATTCGATTACATTTTTCAAGCAATTTTTCTCGAAAATTAGTATTAACTATAATTTTAAATACCTATGTTTACTTAAGATATTTCAACTGTGCGTAGTCACAAAAATGACAAATATTTTGTTATTTTAACGAGAATGAAATAATTATTTATATAGGAACTTTATTTTTATAATTTACATTTCTTTTTTTGCAGGATTTCGTCCCCCCCTCTCCCCATACACACATACACCAAACACACATAAAAAAAAATCACATGTTGAATCACTTTTAAAAAGAAATTGTATCTCAAAAAAAAAAAAAAAAAAAAAAAAAAAAAAAAAAATTTCCAATTTAAGTAATGTGATCTCCGATCTATTCTGGAATGTATTACATATTGTCACTTGAAAGTAGCGATTTATGTCTTAATGTTATAAAAATAGAGTTTTAAGGGTGTTCTCAAATCCAAAAGAACAACTTTTTGACATAGTTTTAATGTATTTTTGTAAGGAAAGAAACTAGCAGATGTTTTGTTCAAAAAACTATATCTAATCAAACTGCTTTTTCAGTTTTTTATTTATTTATTTATTTTTTACAAACACAATAGATTTTTCAGGAAATATTGTCAAAGTGGGCGTTTCGAACCGAATTTTCGCTCGAAAGTAGAAAAAACATTCTAGAAAGGATAAAAACGTCTTTGTCCCGTGATTAAAATCGCTTATAACTTAATAAGTAATTTATATATCAAAAAATGGAAAACACAGCTCGATTCCAAATCGCTTCCTTAGTCAGGTCTATAGTTTTATATATTTCAGTTAAGGGTGTTCTCAAGTCCTAAAAGGCAACTTTATTCAATATACAAAGAGAATATATGTTTAATGCTACGTTTGACGATACACAAATTTTTGTATATACAATCTTTTATAAATTTTTTAATAAAATGTTTAATTTTTTTTGTTCGGAAATGCATGAAACTAGCAGGTGTCGTTGTTCAGAAATTATGTGATAGACCTCTATTGTCCGTTTATTTTTTTATTTTATTTTATTTTATTTTATTTTATTTATTTATTTATTTATTTATTTATTTTGCCAAATTCAATACATTTTTTTAAGAAGTAGTTTTAAAGTGGGTATTTTGAACCGAATTTCCGCGCGAAAGAAGAATAACCATTTAAAGAAGGGTGAAAACGTATTTGTCACGTGATCAAAATTGCTCATAACTCAGTAGATAATTTATTGATCAAAAATGGGGGGGGGATATCAATTGTATGAAAATCCGAAAGTATTTACGCGATTTAGAGCGTAGATGGACAGACAAGAGACGGCCTGACAGACCGAATACACAAACATTTTACAACTTTGTCGGAAAGTGTTTGTGTAAATAAAATTTTAAATTTATAAAACTGAAAAAAGGTGTTTAAATGAAATTTAAAATGCGGAATCATTAATGCATCGCAATAGTTTTTAAAAAATGAATTCCAAAAGATATTATGAATGTTAGTAATATAAAAGAAAATAATAATATATACCTTTAAATTGGCAAAAAAATACGAAATTTATTTTAATCAAATCCACCTTAGTATGAAAAATGCAAGTTCCAGCACCAGAAATGGTGCTAATAATCTCCTGTTTACTAGCGAGGCAACTTACCTCCAAGCTATGATGTCTACACGCCTAACGTTAAAATTAAGGTTCTGATTTAAAATTTCAGTTTCAAAAATGAACGGATGACATTGATAAAAATGATTTAAAATAATAGACTTTTTCAAAATTTTACAAACTGTTATGTGACAAAAGGCAATCAGCTGTAAGTACACAAAATTTGAAATATCTGACTTATACAGTTTTCCTGTACGGGCTCTGTGATAGACGGAGAGACTGACGACAGAGGTGAATAAGGGTTTCGCCAACTTGAACGAAAATAGGTGTTCAAAAATAGATATTTGAGCGTGAATTAACCTCTATTATTGTTTCTAAACCTGCAAAGCACCTTTTTCCAAATTTGGCAACTCAAGGGTGGTTAAGTCATTGTCAATACTCTCACTGAGTAAAATTATCTCTATTTATTTCAGGATAATGGACTGTAAATAAAATCTTGATGGATAAATTATTCCATTATTTTTTAAATCAATCTTTAAAAGTTCTTTTGTACAATTTTTACCTTAATTTAGCTGATTATGAGTGATTATCGTAATACTTTTACTGAATCAATTGGCTTTAAAATACTTTAACAGAAATAAACAATAAATAAAAATGGTGATTTTGTAATTTGAGCGACGAAAAAAATATTTATTTTAAGAAGAAATGAGGATTAATGTACTATTATAGAGAATATGTTATGTAATTATATGGCATTCAATTCGTGAAAATTATTATTATTTTGCAATTCTTATTCAGAATTTATCAAATAAATCTTTAAAAAATAAATAAATAAATAAATCTAAAAAAAATTCCATAGAATATCAAGTTAATACATCAATGAAAGGATAAAAGAATTTTTAGTAATTTATCTACTGTCCCCAAAGCAGGAAGCAAAGCTTTCTTTGATAATTTAGATCCTGGAGCCGAGACGATTAAGATTTGAAATGAAATTAATTGATAATTTTACAAGTGAATAGCTAAAAGTCTAAAGTATGATTAACTTAAAATGGAATGCAATTATAGTTCTCCGTATTATTACGCATGGCAAGAGATGAGAAAAAATTTCAAATCAAGAAAATATATCCGAAAGCAAGAGTATAACAAATTAAGAATTATTAAAGAAATAATAACAAGAAGAAAAAAATAGCCTAAAAATAATTTTTTTGTATTTTTGGCGTTAAAATATTATCGTATACAAGTTATCCCCTCTCCTTCCCCTGAAAAAAGCAGTTCGGGTAATTAAAAATAAAAATGATATAGAAATTGCAAAAACGTTTTTATTTCTTCTAAACTGTTACAAGATATGCTAAAATCACCCTAATCAGAAAAAAGTCCGGTGTCTCTGGTTGTTTGTTTTTATGACGGCCAATTATCAGCCTGAGGGCCTCCGTGGGGGGGGGGTCTTTTTTAGGGACCCTCATCAATATTTCCGCAAAATAATTCAAGATTCGAACAAAATCTCAGAAAACTCCGAACGATTAGTCCGACGGTTGTGATTGGGTACGAATCCAGCACCTCTCGTCTCACTTTCGAGAGCAGAATCTCTCGACCAACACTTATACCTCTTTGATTTTCTCTTATGATTTCTGTAAATCTTTCAAATGTTATGTATCTTCTCCAAATAAGCTACGATTAGATTTATTCTTCTTTATTGGAATAAAAATGCCATAAAAGTAGTAAATCTTCTTTCTCTCGCTGCTTTTTAATACTTTCCAACGGGGAGTATTTCCGAATTCGGTTTGTCTGTCCGTCTATCCGTGTTATAACTCACGCAAATAAACTAGACTTTTCATGCAATTGAAATATGTCAATGTTGGTTACTATGGTATGTTCGGTATTATATATGAATGTGCATCAGTAATAATTCAGTTACGAGAGTTCTTTCACTTTCGAAACAGGCTCCGAAAATGAAAGTATCTTCATTAAAAAAAAAAAAAAAAAACTTTTAAATTTATTAGTATGCAATCGAAATATCTTTATAAATTTCTTCCATAGGATTAGCGTTGAACGTGTCTTTTCGATTTACTGAATAAGCCTCTTAACTATTGAAGACTGAATCTCTTCATGCATTTGGCCAAATGCTTCAACTTTTATATTATATTCATACTACTATTTAATGGAGGTAAAATGTAGTATATTTCTCTTGCACGTGTTGTCAAAGATTTTTGTTTTATTGAAAGATTTTTGTTTTAAAAAAATAGTGCGAGATAGGAGGAAAAAAAAAAAAAAAAAAAAAAGCCAGTGGAAGCTGTGAATTAATGTCAGGCCCTTGATATACCATTATTTCGGTACTTCATAAGGCTGTTTTCTCAACTGCATTGCTCAATAAGTGGAAAACGTTTTGACATATTTACAAATTCATTTTTTAGCGGAGAGATGAAAAATTGCAAAGCCTGACCATGGAAGCGATCTAAAATCTAATTCATTTTCTATTTTTTAATCAATAAATTACCTATTGAGTTATAAGTGATTTCGATCACGTGACAAACACGATTTTCATCCCAGTTTGGACTGGATTTTTTTCTCTCGCGCAGAACGTCAGTTCAAAACGCCCACTTTGACATTTTTTCTGAAAAATCTATTGTGTTTGTAACAAAATCGGGAAGTTGAATGTGATTTGATAGTTTCTGAACACCAACACTTTTTTCATACATTATTGAACAAAAATGAATTAAAACTTATGTCACAAAATTGCCCTTTTTAATTTAAGAACAGCCTTAACAACTATAAGTCAGCTCGAATCTAAGTTCTTTTTGAAGATTAATTGCAGACCTTTTTTTTATTTTTTTTTTATTTAAAAAATCGAAACAAATGTTACAGCTTTCAGATATTATTTGAGTGTTAATAGTTGATTGACAACACATTTTTCATCTGATATCGATTATCAATAATAAACCAGTTTATCATGTTGTCTGGTCTTTTAAGTCTGAGTAATTGTGCCTGTATTATCTCAGGTAATTCATTTTGGTAATTGATATTGAAAGGTATTTCCTGCACTTTTAGAGCACTGATTGGTGGCGAAATGTTATAGCTGTAAATCTTACACCAGCAGCAAGCACATTAGAAAAAATTGCTTTCATTATCATGTTTCGGGTTCATAACCTTTCCGATCTCTTTTTATGAATGGGATCGTTGATGCCTGTTTCAAACTAACAGACACTGACACGTGTTTTTTTTTTCACAGCTATAGTTATTTCAAGCTTGCTAACTAGTTTAAAAGCACAAGTTAAAAATAAAACCATATCTTATTTATTTGTTGTAAGTTCTAGCCATATTCATAATTTATTTTTATGTAATTAAATTTATTTATTTATTTTATTTTTGTGTGAAAAGAAAATGTGTTTTAGAAACTGAAGAATGAATATAGAGTTCACGTTTTACTTGACAGCTGTTAGTTAATGTAACACTTCCATTACAGTAGGGTCGGGAGGGGTAGTTACGACAACTTTTGACATTTTCAACTTTGTTATTTCTTTTTTACTTGTTGCTATTAGGAAAAGTGGTGTTTTTTAAACATAGGAAATAACTTTGCCCCTTTATGAACACTTCTTAAAAGTTTTAACTCTCATAGCCCCCCCCCCCCCACCAGGGCCATAGCAAGAAGTGATCTATAGGGAGGGCTCAAAAGATTGTAGGGGTGGGGGCTCATAATTTTTTTTTCTTCTTTCTCTGACACAGAAAGATAAATTAGTGCATATTTATACTATATAGATATTATGTTTCTTATTAAACTGTTGTAATAACTTCCTTTTATACTAAGAAAAGCATATGATGATGAAAATTTTAAGTATATAACTTGTACAAAATTAAACATCATGTTAGTTTCATATGTACAAATAGGATGAAGGAGTGTTGGATTACTTATTTTAGATACAATTTAGTAATTCTGCAAAACTGAAAAAAGGATCTCAAAATTAAATTAGATTTTCGAGCAGAATTTCATTTAAATTTTCGGAACAGAAATTCATTTAGTGACCTTGGTATCTTTTCCAAGGGGGGGGGGGCTCAAAATATTTTAGGAGGGGGCTGAGCCGCCCATAGCGCCCCCTTAACTATGGCCCTGCCCCCCCTTTTTAAGTTAAAAGGATGGTTATAATTACTCCCATCAAAAACTCATAATCACAGACGTTTGGGGATAGTTAAGACCACTAGTTTGGAAATTATGACCACTATATTGTCTCTTTATATTTGCCTACAGACATTTGTTTGGGGTTTTGAACCATTAGAACTCTAAACGGAAAAATCCGTTTAATAAACATTTTGGTAAACTTTTTCAAATCGCTATTTGGACCTCAAAAATGCTTTAGACTAATGATTAAGAATTACTAAAATGAAAAATACATTATGATGTTAATATTTAAGCGTGAAATAAAATTTTACTGTACACAATTTTCTCTATTATAGGGGTGGACATAATTACCCAACTTGACCCTAATCTTTGCAGTCTGCAGAAAGTTTCAAATAATTTTTGTTCATAAAACGATATTTTTTTTTTCTTTTAGCAACAATGGCACCTTAGGAAAAATAATAAGAAGAATAACCTCTCAAACTGAGGGTGAAAAACTTGTTAGTCACGTGATCCAAATTGCATATAACTCAATCGGTAGTTTATTGATCTAAAAAAGGAAAATTAAGCTCGATTCGTTTTCATAGCCAGGCTTACCAATTTATACCTTTGCGTTAAAAAATGAATTTTTAAATGTGTCAAATCGTTTTTCATTTTATAATACTAAAATAGAAAGATATTTTAGTTAAAAGTTTCAGTGTTGTTAATTATAAATAATGCACAAAATCTTGATAAATTCAGATTTAGTGAAATAATTTTATTTGTCAAATATTTGTCAGCATATTTGTACATTTTCCAGTTCTATAAAATACTAAAAGAAAAAATATTTTAGTTAAAAGATTGCATTGGTGTTAGTTATAATGCGCAAAATCTTGATAAATTCATATTCAGTTAAATAAGTTTCATTGGTAAAGTCCTTGTACAGAAGAGCATTATATTTGTACATTTTCTAGTACAAATGTCTATGTCTATGTCAAACTAAATCATGTCTATTTTGTCTATGAAACTAAAAGAAAAAGATATTTTAGTTAAAAGATAGCAGTGTTGTTAATAAAAAATAATGCACAAAACTTTGATAAATTCAAATTTAGTTAAATAATTTTAATTCACAAAGTCTTTCTGAAATGCAGTTAATGCATGCGGGAATCTTCTAACTTAATTTAAAAAATTCACGAAAAATACTTATTCATTCTATTAAATTTTCATAAATTTATAATTTGGGACATAAAATATTAAATAATTTTTAAACCGTAACGAAGAAAGAGTTATAGCCATTTTTGCTTGTTTGTTATCAGTACCTAAACAAAACTATATTTTTCCGGGACAAAAATTGTTCTAATGCGGATATATCCTATGTATTAACCCTTTCGTGTCCGATTTTTTTTTCAGTTTTAGAAAAAATTACTTTAACGTTAATAACATTAAAACTAGCTATCCATATAAATTAATTAATGTTTAACGAATATTTCATTATCTGAAAGATAACGAATGTTGTTAGAATTTTTGGAGATGTTTAGAAAAAAATTATATAACAACAAGATTTAACTTATATTACAATTTTCTAATAATTTTTACGCTTTATTACATAGGATTCTTTCAGGAGAGTAACTTTTATTTTAAATTTAATGAGTGAAATATATAATTAAAATAAACAAATTCGCATACAGAGCAAAGAGAATTGAGCAAATAATAATTATTATTGTAATTACAAAATGCCTAAACATAAATGAAGTCATATAGTAAATGCATACACATGTACTAACACTACTACATGTAAATAGTAGCAAAAGTATTTCTTAAAACAAAATAATACTCCATTAAAAGACATGTACTATTAATAGTACATCAGGACCGAAAGTGTTAAAGTTTTCATACGAATTGATTATTTCCAGCTGAGCGAAAAATTGCCCAGGCCGGGAATCGAACCTGGATACTTGGCTTACAAGGCCAATGCTTTACCTGTTAAGCTATCTGGGCGATAACCGGCTGGGAGTTTTCGCTCAGATAACGTTATTGGTCGTAACATCTGGTCTGTCATTTGAAACAGCTCACAGAATAAACCGATTTCGCTCAGCTGGAAATAATCAATTCGTATGATAACTTTACCAATCAGTTTGATTGTGTTAAAAATAATAGTATATCTATGTATCCATCGTTATATGGAGTTCCATTACCTGCGGTTTATTCTGCGAGCTGTTTCAAATGACAGACCAGATGTTACGACCAATAAAATTATCTGAGCGAAAAATCGCAGCCGGCTATCGCCCAGATAGCTTAACAGGTAAAGCATTGGCCTTGTAAGCCAAGTATCCGGGTTCGATTCCTGGCCTGGGCAATTTTTCGCTCAGCTGGAAATAATCAATTCGTATGATAACTTTACCAATCAGTTTGATTGTGTTAAAAATAATAGTGTTAAAGTTTGTCTCATTTTTTTCTAAACATCCTGTATTTTGCTTCTGAAGAGAGAGAGAGAGAGAGAAAACAATATTTACTTCTCATAAATGTTATGATTCCACCATTTCAAACAATCATAATAAACAAAGAAACTCTTTGAATATTACGCTAGTCTAATACCGATAGTTCAGACATTTCTTTCGACCTTCTCTGAATTTATATCCCACATAATCAATCCTTAGTATCTAAAGTTATTCTGTACATTTACGTGCCTGCATACCAAGGATGCGGCGAAGCCCATCTTCTGGAGATACTTTCTTCGCAATAAAAACGTGCTTCTAGTCGGCAACAGTTACTGCCACGCGGAGGGATCCTGGTTGACGGGTAAGACATGGATGGTGTGTTGTCTCTTTGTGTAGTTTAATAAATATGTTATGGATATGTGTAATAAAAAATAGTTCTGAGTTGTCGTTGTCTCTGTGTGTAATGGATCATTCGTGGCGAAAGCCTATAGCTGCTAAAGGCCTCAAAACAATGACAAAATCGAACCAAACGTGCCTCTTTCCTTTCGCTGGAGTCTTATGTTTAATTATGGTGTGAGAGTGAATCGAAATGAAGAGAAGTAAAAACAAAAGAATATTAAATAGCTTTTAAACCGTAACGAAGAAAAAATTATAGCCATTCTTGCTTGTTTGTTATCAGCACCTATACAAAACTATATTCCTCCCGGACAAAAATTGTTTGTTTTAAAGCAATACATCACATTTATTGAAGTGTGTCCCATCATTTTTTAAGCATCCTTTATTTTGCTTCTGAAGAGAGAAAAAAAAAGCAATTGTTACTTCTTATAAATTTTATAATTCCACAGTTCAAACAATTATAATAAACAAAGTAACTCTTTCGATATTACGCTAGTTTAATACCGATAGTTCAAACATTTCTTTCGACCTTCTCTGAATTTATATCCCACATAATCAATCCTTGGTATCTAAAGCGACTCTGTACATTTACGTGCCTGCATACCAAGGATGCGGCGAAGCCCATCTTCTGGAGTAACTTTCCTCGCAATAAAAACGTGCCTCTTTCCTTTCTCCGGAGTCTCATGTTTGATTATTGTGTGAGAGTGAAGTGGAATGAAGAGAAGCAAAAACAAAAGAACATCTCCAACGAAATTCCTACGTGCCTTGAATTTTCTCAGTCGGACAGACGTGAGTGGCGGAAAAGACACGCGATTTCGACACGGCCGAGTTGCAACAGGACGACATTTTGAACTTAAAAACCGAAAGTAAAGGCTTTATAGGCTTATGGTTGTTTACCATGTGACCAACTGAGGAAGAAAGTCAGAAATTAAGTATTAAACGGAGATTATTGCTGTACATGTGTTAACATGTTCTTATAATCTGTTTGAGAGACATTTATTATTTATTTTAGAGATGGAATTTATTTTTCTTGATTCTGTCAGAGAAAGAATGCAGTGTAGTTGACAGTTCGTAGCAAACATTGTATACTATGCTTAATCTGGCATATATAAGACTTGTAATGTAACTTAAAAAAAAAAAAAAAAAAAAAAAAAGAATAAGAAAAAGAAAAAGAAAAATGCATAGGCATTATAGGCTTATGGTTGTTGTTTGAGAGAAATTTATTATTTAATTTAGAGATGGAATTTATTTTTCTTAATTTTGTCAAGGAAAGAATCCATTATAGTTGACAGTTCGTAGGAAACATTGTTACACACTATTTTAATCTGGCATATATGAGACCTGTAATGTAACTTAAAAAGAAATGTTAAATACGTTAAATGCATTATAGGCTTATGGTTGCTTGCCATATGACCAACTAAGGAGGAATTCAGAAATTAGATGTTAAAAGTAGATCCGGTTTTTGTTATTTTTTAACTATGACAATTTATGATTTACGAAAAATCCTGATATGAAGGTAAAAATTTAAAGTAATTTTCGGTTTCAGCGTTAAAAAAATACATAAAAGTTAAAGCACACACAGCTTATCGCCTTCTGTTATTTAATCTAAAACTTTTTCTTAAACTTCTTGGCGGTAGTCTACCCGAAATTTTTCGTGTTATCCTGTAAAATAAGTATAAATAATAACCACCGAAAATTATAATGCTGTTAGATTGCATTTGATTTATGTCAGTATGTAAAATTTAGTCTCAATCGGATATCTGAAAGATAGTTTAAGTTAGAGTACAAAATTTTGAACTGAAAAAACAAACACACGATCGTTGAAGTTAAACTTATAAAAATAACATAATATTTGATAAAATTAATCATGAAAAAAAAAAAGTCTCAAATTTTTACGAAATAAAACATAGGTTAAAATACAATGATTTCGGACAGTCTGAAACTTAGTAAAAGTTATTTCATAAATATCTGCGCTTTGAAAAAAGTGTTACAAATATTACTATTGAATTAAGTTCTTTAAATACTGTAAAGCTCGGTATATAATACCTCAAATCATCTCATCGGTTTTCAAATAAGTCACGCATTTTTAAAATTTTATAAATCAGTCAATTTTAGTTTTATACGAATGGGACTGTTTTTGTCTTACTTGTTAATGCAATAGGAAAAATTTCCTAAATATAACTTTTAGGACCGGGGATGGTATAAAAATTTAAATTTCGTAATTTTTCAGAAATGATTATATTGACCCAAATCGCTTTTAGAATATTTCTTTGCAGCATTTAAAACATTTTTTGACGATGGTTTATAAGCAGGCTTCATGTCGAGCACACAAGTCAGATGTATGTTGTTCAATAAACAAACAAACAAATAAACAAACAAACAAACATTTTTGTAATTGGAACTATATGTTTACGACTAACGATTTAGGAGTTAGCCTTTGGCTTTTGTTGAGAGTGGACACCCTGTATGTATAAGCTACAGCTTTAAGGGTGTATTTCGATTCAAACTACTGATTTTCCGATTTAATTTTAAATTCATTTTTGCTCTTATATGCATCAAACTGGCAAATTGTCTTATTTAGAAAGTTCACAAGGTACTGTGATTGTCAATTCTTTGATAAATGCAGAAAATATTGCAAGAAAGCAATCAAAAACGGCATTTTGAACCGATTTTTTCGAAGCGGGAGATGTGTGAAGAAAAAAAAGGGTCTACTGAAAAGATAATTGTTTATAAATTAAATTCTAATGAATTGAGCGTAAAAGTACATCACACGGCACCTTATACGTCTCTTCAAAAATCCCCTCAGCAAGTTTCATGTTTCTACTTTTAAAAATGTGTCTGAAATTGTAACTGTCAGAAAATTTTGAGTTGTTGAAGTTAGAAAAGCATTTTTTCGAATGCACCTTTAAACAATTTAGCAAATATGCTTTTCTTTATAGTCTTTAAACTAAAACAAAACAAAACAAAGAACAAAAAAAAAAAAAAAAAAAAAAATGCGGACACCGCAAAGATTTAGAAGTGTCTCAATATATCTATTTTCGACTGAAAACACCTCCGAAAACTTTTCTCCTACTATTTTGAACGCGTAAGAATTTAACTGTTATATTAAACTTTTCTTTCACGTTCAACAAATATTCACGTCCAACTATATTTTTTATGATGCAATTCTTCCCATTTACTGCTTTTAACACATGTTCATCTAATACTCTTTTATAGACTTTTTTCTGTTTTTTTTATAACCATATATAAATGATTTTTTGAATTGGAAGAAAATTTATGTTGTTTTAAAATTTGCCACTAGGAAAAAATGACTTTTTTAGAAATATGAAATAAATCTCTAATCTGTTAATGAAATTTTAAATAACAAAAACAAACAGCAAAACAAAGTTGTTGTTGTTTATAGACAACAACAACAACTTTAAGAATCACAACCTATTTATTCAGTCAAAATACAGTGTGTCTCACCTTAACAATGCCGGATTTTAGTCAAGCAATTAATGATATGAAGATGTAGAAATTTTCAACACAATTGATTCGTTAACATCATGAGAAAAGCTGGAACTATACTGTCATTCGTTGATTGGCACCATACGTACATTCGGAATTCTGGAGCGTCTAGCTCAGCATTCTTTAAAAACGTGTGTATATGATTTTCAGTACTTTTTATGATGTCATTACGTTGAAGATACATTGAAGATTGATGATATGAAGATGTAGATATTTTCAATGCAATTATTTTTTAACATCATGGGAAAAGCTGGAACTGTACTATCATTCGGTCACTGACACCATACGTACATTCGGAATTATCGAGCGTCTAGCTCAGCATTCTTTAAACGCGTATGTTGATGATTTTCAGCACTTCTTATGATGTCATTATATTGAGGATACATTAAAGATTGATGATATGAAGATGTAGAAATTTTCAATGTAATTGATTTTTTAACATCATAAGAAAAGCTGGAACTGTACTGTCATTTGGTCATTGGCCCCATACGTACATTCGGGATTATGGAGCATCTTTCTTAGCATTCTTTAAAGGGTTAAATTCCAAAGAAAGGAAAAGCACCCCAGAAAATACATAGAAAACATATTTACAATATCTTTAGAATTACGAATGGAAATTTGAGTTTAACTTATAGTGATACAGCCTGAATTTTGAGTGAATAAGTAGACTCCGAACTCAGTTTCCTGTACGAAGAATGTTTGCTATAGTATGCTTTACCATTTACCACCCTTTAGTTTGTCCATGAGTTATGAATCATCTTGTATAAATATAACTGGTAGTATTGTATCTCCATATATAACCTTTGCTCCTCATCTGACTTTTAACCCATTTCAAAAGAGCTTATTTTTCAGACATCTCACCTGTTACTGATTACATTTATCTTCTTTAATTTTTTTTTTTTTACCGCCTTTGCTGTTAGGAACAATTGTTCATTCAATAAGTCAGGTTCATTTGTTTGTTTACGTACATCTACATGACCTGGAAGTTCGCATACGCATACAAATTTTTTTCACCTTATGAATGACATTAGTCGTTTGCGTGATCGACTAAATTAAGCATCTTTCATTCAAGATTAATAAATAATAATAAGAAAAAAATAAAGACGAAAAAAATTAGCTAAAAACCATACAGGAATGTTTAACAGAAAATGAAAAGCATTCAGCATATTCTTAATGCATGATACAACCTTTCAGAAGTTGGTACACTACACCAGAATTTTATTTTATTTTAATAAAAAATCATATTTTATTGTCATATAAAATTTATCAGGCTCCACATTTCTGATTTTTCCCCCTAGAAATCCATGGACAGATTTTTCTGCCAGAACTGTGGAGTGTGAATGAATACGTAAATACTAAATTTGTCGTTGTTGTTCTTCCGTGCTATATATAAAACATTTCTGCAAGGTGTAGCTCGAACTCTCATTATAGCATACACGTTTACTAAATGATCTATATTGATATCTTTAGTATGCCAATACGGTAAGAAGAGATAATAACGATAAACTTATTTTTCAGGCCAGATTGTCACTCATATTTGAAAAGATCATGTACTCGTTTCTGAAACATTTTTTACTAGAAAAAAAAAAATACACTGAAGTTATTACTTTTAAATAAATTATTTTAAACGAAGTATCTTTACTTCTGTTGTTCTTCAGTATTATGAACGAAAATCTGGGTTTTCGGATGTTAAGGGGGATGTGAACCCGATTTACTGTACCACGAATATTTGTTATAATGATCAGTGGCGTAGCTAGGATGGGTGACACCCGGAGCGGATATAAATGGTGTCATCCCCAGTCATCACGGTGTCTTGACTTATTACTTAAACCATAGTCCGAATAAGTAAATGTGGTGTCTATACGTCGAAGAAAATCCTTTCTTTTAAAATATTTTTTTGCTAGCCACTCATTGGATAGGTAAATTTTTGTTTCCTGGTGCATGTCTTATTTAAATATATAATTCTATATAAAATTTCACATTCTCAAAGAAAAGAAAACTAACTCTATTGCGACGTGCGCTAAAAGTTTCATTTTATTTCATAATTACTTTCCAAAATCTTATACGATTATATATAAATATATATATATATATATTTGCAAATAAAGATTGGGTGTCACCCCTTAGAGGGTGACACCCGGGGCGGTCCGCCCCCGCTTGCTACGCCGCTGATAATGATCAAACAAACTTTAATTGACTCATAAATTATGAATCCCCTCTATAAATATAATTAGAAGTACAGCATTCCCTTATATAGTCCTTATCCATCATCTGAATTTTAACCCACATCAAAAGAGTTTATTTCGCAGTCATCTCACCGGCTATATTGCATTTATTTTCTTTAATCTGCTGGGTTTTTTTTTTTTTTTCGTCTTTGCTTCCAGTAACAATTGTACAATGTACATTCAACAAGTCAGATTATTTTATTTGCTTATGCACATCCACTTGATCTGGAAGTGCACATACAAACATCGTTTTATTATACATATGTCTTTTGCGTGCTCGACCAAATTAAGCCTCTTGATCCGAAATTAAAAAAAAAAAAAAGAAAAATAAAGACAAAAAGAGGAGTAAAAAATAGCTAAGGATCATAAATGAATGCTTGACACAGAATAAAGAGTATATTTATCAAATGGAAGCTAATCTTACACTTTTCTTTTTTTTCTAATCACTTTGTTACATGCTTAGGCTCCGACCCCATGCTTGTTTTGGTTCAGTCACTTGAATTCGAAGAATTCGTTTGTATTTCTCCTTTCTGTAGTTTATACAAAATTGAAAGTTGGGAGATGAACAATGTATCAGCAGATAAGGAAATCAACTCTATTTTTGAAGGAAAGATTCCTGTTTTGCGAAAAAACTATTCCCTTGCTATAAATGCCATTAGAGATCAAAAGTACCATGTCGCCGCAATAATAAAGCCGACAGTTGCCGACAGTTTACATGCCCGTGTGTTTGCACCTTTAGACGCAGATGCGTATGCAATCTGCATGCTATTGTACTCCTGAGGGGGGAATTCTTCCAGCGCCCGTCGTTTAAGCGACTAGTTAAAGGCTCTGGAAAGCTGGTCATTAAATTCATATTAAAATAAGAAGAAAAAAAAATCCTTCTCGTACCCCTTTAAATGCCCGCTATCATTAAATCGAGCATTTAGATGTAATCAAACGTGGAAAAAAGTTGGTTTATTGCGTGAGAAAGCACTGGAGGTTGGAACCGGTTTAGCCGTAAGGTGCTCAACGCATCCTTGCTGAATATTTGGAGAGGAACCAGAGGCAAATCATACATTATGTGTCTGAAATTATTAAAGATGATCTTGAATTGTGAAAGAGATGGTTATTGCCACCTGTAGAATATGCTTTGCGGTAGGGTATTCGAGGTAAAGTCCTGTAGAGCCGAGTAACTCGATTCCCGAGCCTCTGCGTAGAGTCCTGTATATCCCAAAATTACATTTAAATTTAATACGAAATATGATAAAAAAGTTCTTCATCCCAGCATAAAACCGAGCCAAAAGGAAATATTTAAATCCAAATCTGAAAGGAAAGATAATTAATCTATATTTTAATATAATCATGGAAAAATAATCTAAAATGTTTCTAGTATCTATGTAATACTTTGCATAAAAACGAATTCATTAATGTTCAGATAAATAATTTTTTCAATTAAAAATAATTCAGGATTTTTTTTTAAAAATGAAATCTATCCAAACCATATTCTAAAGAATCAAAACTCAATATGAAATTTACCCAAATACGAAAAATGTACATTCAGTAAGTACTATCCACAATATGGAAAAAAAAGCGTCAATTTGATTTGATCCGAATTGCGGGTCGTGTAAATCGATGCAGAAATCAGCCTCCGGGTCAGTATCTGATTGATTTGATTTCGAGTTTAATAGCAGTTCTTGTGTAGTGTTCAAATTTACTTGATTAATTAAAATAATAACCAAAATATTGTTTTAGATGAAAAATTACACATTTAAATAGGAATGAAAATACACTTTAAAGAAGAAAAGAATGTGCTTGAAAGTGAGAATTCGATTACATTTTTCAAGCAATTTTTCTCGAAAATTAGTATTAACTATAATTTTAAATACCTATGTTTACTTAAGATATTTCAACTGTGCGTAGTCACAAAAATGACAAATATTTTGTTATTTTAACGAGAATGAAATAATTATTTATATAGGAACTTTATTTTTATAATTTACATTTCTTTTTTTGCAGGATTTCGTCCCCCCCTCTCCCCATACACACATACACCAAACACACATAAAAAAAAATCACATGTTGAATCACTTTTAAAAAGAAATTGTATCTCAAAAAAAAAAAAAAAAAAAAAAAAAAAAAAAAAAATTTCCAATTTAAGTAATGTGATCTCCGATCTATTCTGGAATGTATTACATATTGTCACTTGAAAGTAGCGATTTATGTCTTAATGTTATAAAAATAGAGTTTTAAGGGTGTTCTCAAATCCAAAAGAACAACTTTTTGACATAGTTTTAATGTATTTTTGTAAGGAAAGAAACTAGCAGATGTTTTGTTCAAAAAACTATATCTAATCAAACTGCTTTTTCAGTTTTTTATTTATTTATTTATTTTTTACAAACACAATAGATTTTTCAGGAAATATTGTCAAAGTGGGCGTTTCGAACCGAATTTTCGCTCGAAAGTAGAAAAAACATTCTAGAAAGGATAAAAACGTCTTTGTCCCGTGATTAAAATCGCTTATAACTTAATAAGTAATTTATATATCAAAAAATGGAAAACACAGCTCGATTCCAAATCGCTTCCTTAGTCAGGTCTATAGTTTTATATATTTCAGTTAAGGGTGTTCTCAAGTCCTAAAAGGCAACTTTATTCAATATACAAAGAGAATATATGTTTAATGCTACGTTTGACGATACACAAATTTTTGTATATACAATCTTTTATAAATTTTTTAATAAAATGTTTAATTTTTTTTGTTCGGAAATGCATGAAACTAGCAGGTGTCGTTGTTCAGAAATTATGTGATAGACCTCTATTGTCCGTTTATTTTTTTATTTTATTTTATTTTATTTTATTTTATTTATTTATTTATTTATTTATTTATTTTGCCAAATTCAATACATTTTTTTAAGAAGTAGTTTTAAAGTGGGTATTTTGAACCGAATTTCCGCGCGAAAGAAGAATAACCATTTAAAGAAGGGTGAAAACGTATTTGTCACGTGATCAAAATTGCTCATAACTCAGTAGATAATTTATTGATCGAAAATGGGGGGGGGATATCAATTGTATGAAAATCCGAAAGTATTTACGCGATTTAGAGCGTAGATGGACAGACAAGAGACGGCCTGACAGACCGAATACACAAACATTTTACAACTTTGTCGGAAAGTGTTTGTGTAAATAAAATTTTAAATTTATAAAACTGAAAAAAGGTGTTTAAATGAAATTTAAAATGCGGAATCATTAATGCATCGCAATAGTTTTTAAAAAATGAATTCCAAAAGATATTATGAATGTTAGTAATATAAAAGAAAATAATAATATATACCTTTAAATTGGCAAAAAAATACGAAATTTATTTTAATCAAATCCACCTTAGTATGAAAAATGCAAGTTCCAGCACCAGAAATGGTGCTAATAATCTCCTGTTTACTAGCGAGGCAACTTACCTCCAAGCTATGATGTCTACACGCCTAACGTTAAAATTAAGGTTCTGATTTAAAATTTCAGTTTCAAAAATGAACGGATGACATTGATAAAAATGATTTAAAATAATAGACTTTTTCAAAATTTTACAAACTGTTATGTGACAAAAGGCAATCAGCTGTAAGTACACAAAATTTGAAATATCTGACTTATACAGTTTTCCTGTACGGGCTCTGTGATAGACGGAGAGACTGACGACAGAGGTGAATAAGGGTTTCGCCAACTTGAACGAAAATAGGTGTTCAAAAATAGATATTTGAGCGTGAATTAACCTCTATTATTGTTTCTAAACCTGCAAAGCACCTTTTTCCAAATTTGGCAACTCAAGGGTGGTTAAGTCATTGTCAATACTCTCACTGAGTAAAATTATCTCTATTTATTTCAGGATAATGGACTGTAAATAAAATCTTGATGGATAAATTATTCCATTATTTTTTAAATCAATCTTTAAAAGTTCTTTTGTACAATTTTTACCTTAATTTAGCTGATTATGAGTGATTATCGTAATACTTTTACTGAATCAATTGGCTTTAAAATACTTTAACAGAAATAAACAATAAATAAAAATGGTGATTTTGTAATTTGAGCGACGAAAAAAATATTTATTTTAAGAAGAAATGAGGATTAATGTACTATTATAGAGAATATGTTATGTAATTATATGGCATTCAATTCGTGAAAATTATTATTATTTTGCAATTCTTATTCAGAATTTATCAAATAAATCTTTAAAAAATAAATAAATAAATAAATCTAAAAAAAATTCCATAGAATATCAAGTTAATACATCAATGAAAGGATAAAAGAATTTTTAGTAATTTATCTACTGTCCCCAAAGCAGGAAGCAAAGCTTTCTTTGATAATTTAGATCCTGGAGCCGAGACGATTAAGATTTGAAATGAAATTAATTGATAATTTTACAAGTGAATAGCTAAAAGTCTAAAGTATGATTAACTTAAAATGGAATGCAATTATAGTTCTCCGTATTATTACGCATGGCAAGAGATGAGAAAAAATTTCAAATCAAGAAAATATATCCGAAAGCAAGAGTATAACAAATTAAGAATTATTAAAGAAATAATAACAAGAAGAAAAAAATAGCCTACAAATAATTTTTTTGTATTTTTGGCGTTAAAATATTATCGTATACAAGTTATCCCCTCTCCTTCCCCTGAAAAAAGCAGTTCGGGTAATTAAAAATAAAAATGATATAGAAATTGCAAAAACGTTTTTATTTCTTCTAAACTGTTACAAGATATGCTAAAATCACCCTAATCAGAAAAAAGTCCGGTGTCTCTGGTTGTTTGTTTTTATGACGGCCAATTATCAGCCTGAGGGCCTCCGTGGGGGGGGGGTCTTTTTTAGGGACCCTCATCAATATTTCCGCAAAATAATTCAAGATTCGAACAAAATCTCAGAAAACTCCGAACGATTAGTCCGACGGTTGTGATTGGGTACGAATCCAGCACCTCTCGTCTCACTTTCGAGAGCAGAATCTCTCGACCAACACTTATACCTCTTTGATTTTCTCTTATGATTTCTGTAAATCTTTCAAATGTTATGTATCTTCTCCAAATAAGCTACGATTAGATTTATTCTTCTTTATTGGAATAAAAATGCCATAAAAGTAGTAAATCTTCTTTCTCTCGCTGCTTTTTAATACTTTCCAACGGGGAGTATTTCCGAATTCGGTTTGTCTGTCCGTCTATCCGTGTTATAACTCACGCAAATAAACTAGACTTTTCATGCAATTGAAATATGTCAATGTTGGTTACTATGGTATGTTCGGTATTATATATGAATGTGCATCAGTAATAATTCAGTTACGAGAGTTCTTTCACTTTCGAAACAGGCTCCGAAAATGAAAGTATCTTCATTAAAAAAAAAAAAAAAAAACTTTTAAATTTATTAGTATGCAATCGAAATATCTTTATAAATTTCTTCCATAGGATTAGCGTTGAACGTGTCTTTTCGATTTACTGAATAAGCCTCTTAACTATTGAAGACTGAATCTCTTCATGCATTTGGCCAAATGCTTCAACTTTTATATTATATTCATACTACTATTTAATGGAGGTAAAATGTAGTATATTTCTCTTGCACGTGTTGTCAAAGATTTTTGTTTTATTGAAAGATTTTTGTTTTAAAAAAATAGTGCGAGATAGGAGGAAAAAAAAAAAAAAAAAAAAAGCCAGTGGAAGCTGTGAATTAATGTCAGGCCCTTGATATACCATTATTTCGGTACTTCATAAGGCTGTTTTCTCAACTGCATTGCTCAATAAGTGGAAAACGTTTTGACATATTTACAAATTCATTTTTTAGCGGAGAGATGAAAAATTGCAAAGCCTGACCATGGAAGCGATCTAAAATCTAATTCATTTTCTATTTTTTAATCAATAAATTACCTATTGAGTTATAAGTGATTTCGATCACGTGACAAACACGATTTTCATCCCAGTTTGGACTGGATTTTTTTCTCTCGCGCAGAACGTCAGTTCAAAACGCCCACTTTGACATTTTTTCTGAAAAATCTATTGTGTTTGTAACAAAATCGGGAAGTTGAATGTGATTTGATAGTTTCTGAACACCAACACTTTTTTCATACATTATTGAACAAAAATGAATTAAAACTTATGTCACAAAATTGCCCTTTTTAATTTAAGAACAGCCTTAACAACTATAAGTCAGCTCGAATCTAAGTTCTTTTTGAAGATTAATTGCAGACCTTTTTTTTATTTTTTTTTTATTTAAAAAATCGAAACAAATGTTACAGCTTTCAGATATTATTTGAGTGTTAATAGTTGATTGACAACACATTTTTCATCTGATATCGATTATCAATAATAAACCAGTTTATCATGTTGTCTGGTCTTTTAAGTCTGAGTAATTGTGCCTGTATTATCTCAGGTAATTCATTTTGGTAATTGATATTGAAAGGTATTTCCTGCACTTTTAGAGCACTGATTGGTGGCGAAATGTTATAGCTGTAAATCTTACACCAGCAGCAAGCACATTAGAAAAAATTGCTTTCATTATCATGTTTCGGGTTCATAACCTTTCCGATCTCTTTTTATGAATGGGATCGTTGATGCCTGTTTCAAACTAACAGACACTGACACGTGTTTTTTTTTTCACAGCTATAGTTATTTCAAGCTTGCTAACTAGTTTAAAAGCACAAGTTAAAAATAAAACCATATCTTATTTATTTGTTGTAAGTTCTAGCCATATTCATAATTTATTTTTATGTAATTAAATTTATTTATTTATTTTATTTTTGTGTGAAAAGAAAATGTGTTTTAGAAACTGAAGAATGAATATAGAGTTCACGTTTTACTTGACAGCTGTTAGTTAATGTAACACTTCCATTACAGTAGGGTCGGGAGGGGTAGTTACGACAACTTTTGACATTTTCAACTTTGTTATTTCTTTTTTACTTGTTGCTATTAGGAAAAGTGGTGTTTTTTAAACATAGGAAATAACTTTGCCCCTTTATGAACACTTCTTAAAAGTTTTAACTCTCATAGCCCCCCCCCCCCCCCACCAGGGCCATAGCAAGAAGTGATCTATAGGGAGGGCTCAAAAGATTGTAGGGGTGGGGGCTCATAATTTTTTTTTCTTCTTTCTCTGACACAGAAAGATAAATTAGTGCATATTTATACTATATAGATATTATGTTTCTTATTAAACTGTTGTAATAACTTCCTTTTATACTAAGAAAAGCATATGATGATGAAAATTTTAAGTATATAACTTGTACAAAATTAAACATCATGTTAGTTTCATATGTACAAATAGGATGAAGGAGTGTTGGATTACTTATTTTAGATACAATTTAGTAATTCTGCAAAACTGAAAAAAGGATCTCAAAATTAAATTAGATTTTCGAGCAGAATTTCATTTAAATTTTCGGAACAGAAATTCATTTAGTGACCTTGGTATCTTTTCCAAGGGGGGGGGGGGGCTCAAAATATTTTAGGAGGGGGCTGAGCCGCCCATAGCGCCCCCTTAACTATGGCCCTGCCCCCCCTTTTTAAGTTAAAAGGATGGTTATAATTACTCCCATCAAAAACTCATAATCACAGACGTTTGGGGATAGTTAAGACCACTAGTTTGGAAATTATGACCACTATATTGTCTCTTTATATTTGCCTACAGACATTTGTTTGGGGTTTTGAACCATTAGAACTCTAAACGGAAAAATCCGTTTAATAAACATTTTGGTAAACTTTTTCAAATCGCTATTTGGACCTCAAAAATGCTTTAGACTAATGATTAAGAATTACTAAAATGAAAAATACATTATGATGTTAATATTTAAGCGTGAAATAAAATTTTACTGTACACAATTTTCTCTATTATAGGGGTGGACATAATTACCCAACTTGACCCTAATCTTTGCAGTCTGCAGAAAGTTTCAAATAATTTTTGTTCATAAAACGATATTTTTTTTTTCTTTTAGCAACAATGGCACCTTAGGAAAAATAATAAGAAGAATAACCTCTCAAACTGAGGGTGAAAAACTTGTTAGTCACGTGATCCAAATTGCATATAACTCAATCGGTAGTTTATTGATCTAAAAAAGGAAAATTAAGCTCGATTCGTTTTCATAGCCAGGCTTACCAATTTATACCTTTGCGTTAAAAAATGAATTTTTAAATGTGTCAAATCGTTTTTCATTTTATAATACTAAAATAGAAAGATATTTTAGTTAAAAGTTTCAGTGTTGTTAATTATAAATAATGCACAAAATCTTGATAAATTCAGATTTAGTGAAATAATTTTATTTGTCAAATATTTGTCAGCATATTTGTACATTTTCCAGTTCTATAAAATACTAAAAGAAAAAATATTTTAGTTAAAAGATTGCATTGGTGTTAGTTATAATGCGCAAAATCTTGATAAATTCATATTCAGTTAAATAAGTTTCATTGGTAAAGTCCTTGTACAGAAGAGCATTATATTTGTACATTTTCTAGTACAAATGTCTATGTCTATGTCAAACTAAATCATGTCTATTTTGTCTATGAAACTAAAAGAAAAAGATATTTTAGTTAAAAGATAGCAGTGTTGTTAATAAAAAATAATGCACAAAACTTTGATAAATTCAAATTTAGTTAAATAATTTTAATTCACAAAGTCTTTCTGAAATGCAGTTAATGCATGCGGGAATCTTCTAACTTAATTTAAAAAATTCACGAAAAATACTTATTCATTCTATTAAATTTTCATAAATTTATAATTTGGGACATAAAATATTAAATAATTTTTAAACCGTAACGAAGAAAGAGTTATAGCCATTTTTGCTTGTTTGTTATCAGTACCTAAACAAAACTATATTTTTCCGGGACAAAAATTGTTCTAATGCGGATATATCCTATGTATTAACCCTTTCGTGTCCGATTTTTTTTTCAGTTTTAGAAAAAATTACTTTAACGTTAATAACATTAAAACTAGCTATCCATATAAATTAATTAATGTTTAACGAATATTTCATTATCTGAAAGATAACGAATGTTGTTAGAATTTTTGGAGATGTTTAGAAAAAAATTATATAACAACAAGATTTAACTTATATTACAATTTTCTAATAATTTTTACGCTTTATTACATAGGATTCTTTCAGGAGAGTAACTTTTATTTTAAATTTAATGAGTGAAATATATAATTAAAATAAACAAATTCGCATACAGAGCAAAGAGAATTGAGCAAATAATAATTATTATTGTAATTACAAAATGCCTAAACATAAATGAAGTCATATAGTAAATGCATATACATGTACTAACACTACTACATGTAAATAGTAGCAAAAGTATTTCTTAAAACAAAATAATACTCCATTAAAAGACATGTACTATTAATAGTACATCAGGACCGAAAGTGTTAAAGTTTTCATACGAATTGATTATTTCCAGCTGAGCGAAAAATTGCCCAGGCCGGGAATCGAACCTGGATACTTGGCTTACAAGGCCAATGCTTTACCTGTTAAGCTATCTGGGCGATAACCGGCTGGGAGTTTTCGCTCAGATAACGTTATTGGTCGTAACATCTGGTCTGTCATTTGAAACAGCTCACAGAATAAACCGATTTCGCTCAGCTGGAAATAATCAATTCGTATGATAACTTTACCAATCAGTTTGATTGTGTTAAAAATAATAGTATATCTATGTATCCATCGTTATATGGAGTTCCATTACCTGCGGTTTATTCTGCGAGCTGTTTCAAATGACAGACCAGATGTTACGACCAATAAAATTATCTGAGCGAAAAATCGCAGCCGGCTATCGCCCAGATAGCTTAACAGGTAAAGCATTGGCCTTGTAAGCCAAGTATCCGGGTTCGATTCCTGGCCTGGGCAATTTTTCGCTCAGCTGGAAATAATCAATTCGTATGATAACTTTACCAATCAGTTTGATTGTGTTAAAAATAATAGTGTTAAAGTTTGTCTCATTTTTTTCTAAACATCCTGTATTTTGCTTCTGAAGAGAGAGAGAGAGAGAGAAAACAATATTTACTTCTCATAAATGTTATGATTCCACCATTTCAAACAATCATAATAAACAAAGAAACTCTTTGAATATTACGCTAGTCTAATACCGATAGTTCAGACATTTCTTTCGACCTTCTCTGAATTTATATCCCACATAATCAATCCTTAGTATCTAAAGTTATTCTGTACATTTACGTGCCTGCATACCAAGGATGCGGCGAAGCCCATCTTCTGGAGATACTTTCTTCGCAATAAAAACGTGCTTCTAGTCGGCAACAGTTACTGCCACGCGGAGGGATCCTGGTTGACGGGTAAGACATGGATGGTGTGTTGTCTCTTTGTGTAGTTTAATAAATATGTTATGGATATGTGTAATAAAAAATAGTTCTGAGTTGTCGTTGTCTCTGTGTGTAATGGATCATTCGTGGCGAAAGCCTATAGCTGCTAAAGGCCTCAAAACAATGACAAAATCGAACCAAACGTGCCTCTTTCCTTTCGCTGGAGTCTTATGTTTAATTATGGTGTGAGAGTGAATCGAAATGAAGAGAAGTAAAAACAAAAGAATATTAAATAGCTTTTAAACCGTAACGAAGAAAAAATTATAGCCATTCTTGCTTGTTTGTTATCAGCACCTATACAAAACTATATTCCTCCCGGACAAAAATTGTTTGTTTTAAAGCAATACATCACATTTATTGAAGTGTGTCCCATCATTTTTTAAGCATCCTTTATTTTGCTTCTGAAGAGAGAAAAAAAAAGCAATTGTTACTTCTTATAAATTTTATAATTCCACAGTTCAAACAATTATAATAAACAAAGTAACTCTTTCGATATTACGCTAGTTTAATACCGATAGTTCAAACATTTCTTTCGACCTTCTCTGAATTTATATCCCACATAATCAATCCTTGGTATCTAAAGCGACTCTGTACATTTACGTGCCTGCATACCAAGGATGCGGCGAAGCCCATCTTCTGGAGTAACTTTCCTCGCAATAAAAACGTGCCTCTTTCCTTTCTCCGGAGTCTCATGTTTGATTATTGTGTGAGAGTGAAGTGGAATGAAGAGAAGCAAAAACAAAAGAACATCTCCAACGAAATTCCTACGTGCCTTGAATTTTCTCAGTCGGACAGACGTGAGTGGCGGAAAAGACACGCGATTTCGACACGGCCGAGTTGCAACAGGACGACATTTTGAACTTAAAAACCGAAAGTAAAGGCTTTATAGGCTTATGGTTGTTTACCATGTGACCAACTGAGGAAGAAAGTCAGAAATTAAGTATTAAACGGAGATTATTGCTGTACATGTGTTAACATGTTCTTATAATCTGTTTGAGAGACATTTATTATTTATTTTAGAGATGGAATTTATTTTTCTTGATTCTGTCAGAGAAAGAATGCAGTGTAGTTGACAGTTCGTAGCAAACATTGTATACTATGCTTAATCTGGCATATATAAGACTTGTAATGTAACTTAAAAAAAAAAAAAAAAAAAAAAAAAGAATAAGAAAAAGAAAAAGAAAAATGCATAGGCATTATAGGCTTATGGTTGTTGTTTGAGAGAAATTTATTATTTAATTTAGAGATGGAATTTATTTTTCTTAATTTTGTCAAGGAAAGAATCCATTATAGTTGACAGTTCGTAGGAAACATTGTTACACACTATTTTAATCTGGCATATATGAGACCTGTAATGTAACTTAAAAAGAAATGTTAAATACGTTAAATGCATTATAGGCTTATGGTTGCTTGCCATATGACCAACTAAGGAGGAATTCAGAAATTAGATGTTAAAAGTAGATCCGGTTTTTGTTATTTTTTAACTATGACAATTTATGATTTACGAAAAATCCTGATATGAAGGTAAAAATTTAAAGTAATTTTCGGTTTCAGCGTTAAAAAAATACATAAAAGTTAAAGCACACACAGCTTATCGCCTTCTGTTATTTAATCTAAAACTTTTTCTTAAACTTCTTGGCGGTAGTCTACCCGAAATTTTTCGTGTTATCCTGTAAAATAAGTATAAATAATAACCACCGAAAATTATAATGCTGTTAGATTGCATTTGATTTATGTCAGTATGTAAAATTTAGTCTCAATCGGATATCTGAAAGATAGTTTAAGTTAGAGTACAAAATTTTGAACTGAAAAAACAAACACACGATCGTTGAAGTTAAACTTATAAAAATAACATAATATTTGATAAAATTAATCATGAAAAAAAAAAAGTCTCAAATTTTTACGAAATAAAACATAGGTTAAAATACAATGATTTCGGACAGTCTGAAACTTAGTAAAAGTTATTTCATAAATATCTGCGCTTTGAAAAAAGTCGTACAAATATTACTATTGAATTAAGTTCTTTAAATACTGTAAAGCTCGGTATATAATACCTCAAATCATCTCATCGGTTTTCAAATAAGTCACGCATTTTTAAAATTTTATAAATCAGTCAATTTTAGTTTTATACGAATGGGACTGTTTTTGTCTTACTTGTTAATGCAATAGGAAAAATTTCCTAAATATAACTTTTAGGACCGGGGATGGTATAAAAATTTAAATTTCGTAATTTTTCAGAAATGATTATATTGACCCAAATCGCTTTTAGAATATTTCTTTGCAGCATTTAAAACATTTTTTGACGATGGTTTATAAGCAGGCTTCATGTCGAGCACACAAGTCAGATGTATGTTGTTCAATAAACAAACAAACAAATAAACAAACAAACAAACATTTTTGTAATTGGAACTATATGTTTACGACTAACGATTTAGGAGTTAGCCTTTGGCTTTTGTTGAGAGTGGACACCCTGTATGTATAAGCTACAGCTTTAAGGGTGTATTTCGATTCAAACTACTGATTTTCCGATTTAATTTTAAATTCATTTTTGCTCTTATATGCATCAAACTGGCAAATTGTCTTATTTAGAAAGTTCACAAGGTACTGTGATTGTCAATTCTTTGATAAATGCAGAAAATATTGCAAGAAAGCAATCAAAAACGGCATTTTGAACCGATTTTTTCGAAGCGGGAGATGTGTGAAGAAAAAAAAGGGTCTACTGAAAAGATAATTGTTTATAAATTAAATTCTAATGAATTGAGCGTAAAAGTACATCACACGGCACCTTATACGTCTCTTCAAAAATCCCCTCAGCAAGTTTCATGTTTCTACTTTTAAAAATGTGTCTGAAATTGTAACTGTCAGAAAATTTTGAGTTGTTGAAGTTAGAAAAGCATTTTTTCGAATGCACCTTTAAACAATTTAGCAAATATGCTTTTCTTTATAGTCTTTAAACTAAAACAAAACAAAACAAAGAACAAAAAAAAAAAAAAAAAAAATGCGGACACCGCAAAGATTTAGAAGTGTCTCAATATATCTATTTTCGACTGAAAACACCTCCGAAAACTTTTCTCCTACTATTTTGAACGCGTAAGAATTTAACTGTTATATTAAACTTTTCTTTCACGTTCAACAAATATTCACGTCCAACTATATTTTTTATGATGCAATTCTTCCCATTTACTGCTTTTAACACATGTTCATCTAATACTCTTTTATAGACTTTTTTCTGTTTTTTTTATAACCATATATAAATGATTTTTTGAATTGGAAGAAAATTTATGTTGTTTTAAAATTTGCCACTAGGAAAAAATGACTTTTTTAGAAATATGAAATAAATCTCTAATCTGTTAATGAAATTTTAAATAACAAAAACAAACAGCAAAACAAAGTTGTTGTTGTTTATAGACAACAACAACAACTTTAAGAATCACAACCTATTTATTCAGTCAAAATACAGTGTGTCTCACCTTAACAATGCCGGATTTTAGTCAAGCAATTAATGATATGAAGATGTAGAAATTTTCAACACAATTGATTCGTTAACATCATGAGAAAAGCTGGAACTATACTGTCATTCGTTGATTGGCACCATACGTACATTCGGAATTCTGGAGCGTCTAGCTCAGCATTCTTTAAAAACGTGTGTATATGATTTTCAGTACTTTTTATGATGTCATTACGTTGAAGATACATTGAAGATTGATGATATGAAGATGTAGATATTTTCAATGCAATTATTTTTTAACATCATGGGAAAAGCTGGAACTGTACTATCATTCGGTCACTGACACCATACGTACATTCGGAATTATCGAGCGTCTAGCTCAGCATTCTTTAAACGCGTATGTTGATGATTTTCAGCACTTCTTATGATGTCATTATATTGAGGATACATTAAAGATTGATGATATGAAGATGTAGAAATTTTCAATGTAATTGATTTTTTAACATCATAAGAAAAGCTGGAACTGTACTGTCATTTGGTCATTGGCCCCATACGTACATTCGGGATTATGGAGCATCTTTCTTAGCATTCTTTAAAGGGTTAAATTCCAAAGAAAGGAAAAGCACCCCAGAAAATACATAGAAAACATATTTACAATATCTTTAGAATTACGAATGGAAATTTGAGTTTAACTTATAGTGATACAGCCTGAATTTTGAGTGAATAAGTAGACTCCGAACTCAGTTTCCTGTACGAAGAATGTTTGCTATAGTATGCTTTACCATTTACCACCCTTTAGTTTGTCCATGAGTTATGAATCATCTTGTATAAATATAACTGGTAGTATTGTATCTCCATATATAACCTTTGCTCCTCATCTGACTTTTAACCCATTTCAAAAGAGCTTATTTTTCAGACATCTCACCTGTTACTGATTACATTTATCTTCTTTAATTTTTTTTTTTTTACCGCCTTTGCTGTTAGGAACAATTGTTCATTCAATAAGTCAGGTTCATTTGTTTGTTTACGTACATCTACATGACCTGGAAGTTCGCATACGCATACAAATTTTTTTCACCTTATGAATGACATTAGTCGTTTGCGTGATCGACTAAATTAAGCATCTTTCATTCAAGATTAATAAATAATAATAAGAAAAAAATAAAGACGAAAAAAATTAGCTAAAAACCATACAGGAATGTTTAACAGAAAATGAAAAGCATTCAGCATATTCTTAATGCATGATACAACCTTTCAGAAGTTGGTACACTACACCAGAATTTTATTTTATTTTAATAAAAAATCATATTTTATTGTCATATAAAATTTATCAGGCTCCACATTTCTGATTTTTCCCCCTAGAAATCCATGGACAGATTTTTCTGCCAGAACTGTGGAGTGTGAATGAATACGTAAATACTAAATTTGTCGTTGTTGTTCTTCCGTGCTATATATAAAACATTTCTGCAAGGTGTAGCTCGAACTCTCATTATAGCATACACGTTTACTAAATGATCTATATTGATATCTTTAGTATGCCAATACGGTAAGAAGAGATAATAACGATAAACTTATTTTTCAGGCCAGATTGTCACTCATATTTGAAAAGATCATGTACTCGTTTCTGAAACATTTTTTACTAGAAAAAAAAAAATACACTGAAGTTATTACTTTTAAATAAATTATTTTAAACGAAGTATCTTTACTTCTGTTGTTCTTCAGTATTATGAACGAAAATCTGGGTTTTCGGATGTTAAGGGGGATGTGAACCCGATTTACTGTACCACGAATATTTGTTATAATGATCAGTGGCGTAGCTAGGATGGGTGACACCCGGAGCGGATATAAATGGTGTCATCCCCAGTCATCACGGTGTCTTGACTTATTACTTAAACCATAGTCCGAATAAGTAAATGTGGTGTCTATACGTCGAAGAAAATCCTTTCTTTTAAAATATTTTTTTGCTAGCCACTCATTGGATAGGTAAATTTTTGTTTCCTGGTGCATGTCTTATTTAAATATATAATTCTATATAAAATTTCACATTCTCAAAGAAAAGAAAACTAACTCTATTGCGACGTGCGCTAAAAGTTTCATTTTATTTCATAATTACTTTCCAAAATCTTATACGATTATATATAAATATATATATATATATATTTGCAAATAAAGATTGGGTGTCACCCCTTAGAGGGTGACACCCGGGGCGGTCCGCCCCCGCTTGCTACGCCGCTGATAATGATCAAACAAACTTTAATTGACTCATAAATTATGAATCCCCTCTATAAATATAATTAGAAGTACAGCATTCCCTTATATAGTCCTTATCCATCATCTGAATTTTAACCCACATCAAAAGAGTTTATTTCGCAGTCATCTCACCGGCTATATTGCATTTATTTTCTTTAATCTGCTGGGGTTTTTTTTTTTTTTCGTCTTTGCTTCCAGTAACAATTGTACAATGTACATTCAACAAGTCAGATTATTTTATTTGCTTATGCACATCCACTTGATCTGGAAGTGCACATACAAACATCGTTTTATTATACATATGTCTTTTGCGTGCTCGACCAAATTAAGCCTCTTGATCCGAAATTAAAAAAAAAAAAAGAAAAATAAAGACAAAAAGAGGAGTAAAAAATAGCTAAGGATCATAAATGAATGCTTGACACAGAATAAAGAGTATATTTATCAAATGGAAGCTAATCTTACACTTTTCTTTTTTTTCTAATCACTTTGTTACATGCTTAGGCTCCGACCCCATGCTTGTTTTGGTTCAGTCACTTGAATTCGAAGAATTCGTTTGTATTTCTCCTTTCTGTAGTTTATACAAAATTGAAAGTTGGGAGATGAACAATGTATCAGCAGATAAGGAAATCAACTCTATTTTTGAAGGAAAGATTCCTGTTTTGCGAAAAAACTATTCCCTTGCTATAAATGCCATTAGAGATCAAAAGTACCATGTCGCCGCAATAATAAAGCCGACAGTTGCCGACAGTTTACATGCCCGTGTGTTTGCACCTTTAGACGCAGATGCGTATGCAATCTGCATGCTATTGTACTCCTGAGGGGGGAATTCTTCCAGCGCCCGTCGTTTAAGCGACTAGTTAAAGGCTCTGGAAAGCTGGTCATTAAATTCATATTAAAATAAGAAGAAAAAAAAAATCCTTCTCGTACCCCTTTAAATGCCCGCTATCATTAAATCGAGCATTTAGATGTAATCAAACGTGGAAAAAAGTTGGTTTATTGCGTGAGAAAGCACTGGAGGTTGGAACCGGTTTAGCCGTAAGGTGCTCAACGCATCCTTGCTGAATATTTGGAGAGGAACCAGAGGCAAATCATACATTATGTGTCTGAAATTATTAAAGATGATCTTGAATTGTGAAAGAGATGGTTATTGCCACCTGTAGAATATGCTTTGCGGTAGGGTATTCGAGGTAAAGTCCTGTAGAGCCGAGTAACTCGATTCCCGAGCCTCTGCGTAGAGTCCTGTATATCCCAAAATTACATTTAAATTTAATACGAAATATGATAAAAAAGTTCTTCATCCCAGCATAAAACCGAGCCAAAAGGAAATATTTAAATCCAAATCTGAAAGGAAAGATAATTAATCTATATTTTAATATAATCATGGAAAAATAATCTAAAATGTTTCTAGTATCTATGTAATACTTTGCATAAAAACGAATTCATTAATGTTCAGATAAATAATTTTTTCAATTAAAAATAATTCAGGATTTTTTTTTAAAAATGAAATCTATCCAAACCATATTCTAAAGAATCAAAACTCAATATGAAATTTACCCAAATACGAAAAATGTACATTCAGTAAGTACTATCCACAATATGGAAAAAAAAGCGTCAATTTGATTTGATCCGAATTGCGGGTCGTGTAAATCGATGCAGAAATCAGCCTCCGGGTCAGTATCTGATTGATTTGATTTCGAGTTTAATAGCAGTTCTTGTGTAGTGTTCAAATTTACTTGATTAATTAAAATAATAACCAAAATATTGTTTTAGATGAAAAATTACACATTTAAATAGGAATGAAAATACACTTTAAAGAAGAAAAGAATGTGCTTGAAAGTGAGAATTCGATTACATTTTTCAAGCAATTTTTCTCGAAAATTAGTATTAACTATAATTTTAAATACCTATGTTTACTTAAGATATTTCAACTGTGCGTAGTCACAAAAATGACAAATATTTTGTTATTTTAACGAGAATGAAATAATTATTTATATAGGAACTTTATTTTTATAATTTACATTTCTTTTTTTGCAGGATTTCGTCCCCCCCTCTCCCCATACACACATACACCAAACACACATAAAAAAAAATCACATGTTGAATCACTTTTAAAAAGAAATTGTATCTCAAAAAAAAAAAAAAAAAAAAAAAAAAAAAAAAAAAATTTCCAATTTAAGTAATGTGATCTCCGATCTATTCTGGAATGTATTACATATTGTCACTTGAAAGTAGCGATTTATGTCTTAATGTTATAAAAATAGAGTTTTAAGGGTGTTCTCAAATCCAAAAGAACAACTTTTTGACATAGTTTTAATGTATTTTTGTAAGGAAAGAAACTAGCAGATGTTTTGTTCAAAAAACTATATCTAATCAAACTGCTTTTTCAGTTTTTTATTTATTTATTTATTTTTTACAAACACAATAGATTTTTCAGGAAATATTGTCAAAGTGGGCGTTTCGAACCGAATTTTCGCTCGAAAGTAGAAAAAACATTCTAGAAAGGATAAAAACGTCTTTGTCCCGTGATTAAAATCGCTTATAACTTAATAAGTAATTTATATATCAAAAAATGGAAAACACAGCTCGATTCCAAATCGCTTCCTTAGTCAGGTCTATAGTTTTATATATTTCAGTTAAGGGTGTTCTCAAGTCCTAAAAGGCAACTTTATTCAATATACAAAGAGAATATATGTTTAATGCTACGTTTGACGATACACAAATTTTTGTATATACAATCTTTTATAAATTTTTTAATAAAATGTTTAATTTTTTTTGTTCGGAAATGCATGAAACTAGCAGGTGTCGTTGTTCAGAAATTATGTGATAGACCTCTATTGTCCGTTTATTTTTTTATTTTATTTTATTTTATTTTATTTTATTTATTTATTTATTTATTTATTTATTTTGCCAAATTCAATACATTTTTTAAGAAGTAGTTTTAAAGTGGGTATTTTGAACCGAATTTCCGCGCGAAAGAAGAATAACCATTTAAAGAAGGGTGAAAACGTATTTGTCACGTGATCAAAATTGCTCATAACTCAGTAGATAATTTATTGATCAAAAATGGGGGGGGGGGATATCAATTGTATGAAAATCCGAAAGTATTTACGCGATTTAGAGCGTAGATGGACAGACAAGAGACGGCCTGACAGACCGAATACACAAACATTTTACAACTTTGTCGGAAAGTGTTTGTGTAAATAAAATTTTAAATTTATAAAACTGAAAAAAGGTGTTTAAATGAAATTTAAAATGCGGAATCATTAATGCATCGCAATAGTTTTTAAAAAATGAATTCCAAAAGATATTATGAATGTTAGTAATATAAAAGAAAATAATAATATATACCTTTAAATTGGCAAAAAAATACGAAATTTATTTTAATCAAATCCACCTTAGTATGAAAAATGCAAGTTCCAGCACCAGAAATGGTGCTAATAATCTCCTGTTTACTAGCGAGGCAACTTACCTCCAAGCTATGATGTCTACACGCCTAACGTTAAAATTAAGGTTCTGATTTAAAATTTCAGTTTCAAAAATGAACGGATGACATTGATAAAAATGATTTAAAATAATAGACTTTTTCAAAATTTTACAAACTGTTATGTGACAAAAGGCAATCAGCTGTAAGTACACAAAATTTGAAATATCTGACTTATACAGTTTTCCTGTACGGGCTCTGTGATAGACGGAGAGACTGACGACAGAGGTGAATAAGGGTTTCGCCAACTTGAACGAAAATAGGTGTTCAAAAATAGATATTTGAGCGTGAATTAACCTCTATTATTGTTTCTAAACCTGCAAAGCACCTTTTTCCAAATTTGGCAACTCAAGGGTGGTTAAGTCATTGTCAATACTCTCACTGAGTAAAATTATCTCTATTTATTTCAGGATAATGGACTGTAAATAAAATCTTGATGGATAAATTATTCCATTATTTTTTAAATCAATCTTTAAAAGTTCTTTTGTACAATTTTTACCTTAATTTAGCTGATTATGAGTGATTATCGTAATACTTTTACTGAATCAATTGGCTTTAAAATACTTTAACAGAAATAAACAATAAATAAAAATGGTGATTTTGTAATTTGAGCGACGAAAAAAATATTTATTTTAAGAAGAAATGAGGATTAATGTACTATTATAGAGAATATGTTATGTAATTATATGGCATTCAATTCGTGAAAATTATTATTATTTTGCAATTCTTATTCAGAATTTATCAAATAAATCTTTAAAAAATAAATAAATAAATAAATCTAAAAAAAATTCCATAGAATATCAAGTTAATACATCAATGAAAGGATAAAAGAATTTTTAGTAATTTATCTACTGTCCCCAAAGCAGGAAGCAAAGCTTTCTTTGATAATTTAGATCCTGGAGCCGAGACGATTAAGATTTGAAATGAAATTAATTGATAATTTTACAAGTGAATAGCTAAAAGTCTAAAGTATGATTAACTTAAAATGGAATGCAATTATAGTTCTCCGTATTATTACGCATGGCAAGAGATGAGAAAAAATTTCAAATCAAGAAAATATATCCGAAAGCAAGAGTATAACAAATTAAGAATTATTAAAGAAATAATAACAAGAAGAAAAAAATAGCCTACAAATAATTTTTTTGTATTTTTGGCGTTAAAATATTATCGTATACAAGTTATCCCCTCTCCTTCCCCTGAAAAAAGCAGTTCGGGTAATTAAAAATAAAAATGATATAGAAATTGCAAAAACGTTTTTATTTCTTCTAAACTGTTACAAGATATGCTAAAATCACCCTAATCAGAAAAAAGTCCGGTGTCTCTGGTTGTTTGTTTTTATGACGGCCAATTATCAGCCTGAGGGCCTCCGTGGGGGGGGGGGGGGGTCTTTTTTAGGGACCCTCATCAATATTTCCGCAAAATAATTCAAGATTCGAACAAAATCTCAGAAAACTCCGAACGATTAGTCCGACGGTTGTGATTGGGTACGAATACAGCACCTCTCGTCTCACTTTCGAGAGCAGAATCTCTCGACCAACACTTATACCTCTTTGATTTTCTCTTATGATTTCTGTAAATCTTTCAAATGTTATGTATCTTCTCCAAATAAGCTACGATTAGATTTATTCTTCTTTATTGGAATAAAAATGCCATAAAAGTAGTAAATCTTCTTTCTCTCGCTGCTTTTTAATACTTTCCAACGGGGAGTATTTCCGAATTCGGTTTGTCTGTCCGTCTATCCGTGTTATAACTCACGCAAATAAACTAGACTTTTCATGCAATTGAAATATGTCAATGTTGGTTACTATGGTATGTTCGGTATTATATATGAATGTGCATCAATAATAATTCAGTTACGAGAGTTCTTTCACTTTCGAAACAGGCTCCGAAAATGAAAGTATCTTCATTAAAAAAAAAAAAAAACTTTTAAATTTATTAGTATGCAATCGAAATATCTTTATAAATTTCTTCCATAGGATTAGCGTTGAACGTGTCTTTTCGATTTACTGAATAAGCCTCTTAACTATTGAAGACTGAATCTCTTCATGCATTTGGCCAAATGCTTCAACTTTTATATTATATTCATACTACTATTTAATGGAGGTAAAATGTAGTATATTTCTCTTGCACGTGTTGTCAAAGATTTTTGTTTTATTGAAAGATTTTTGTTTTAAAAAAATAGTGCGAGATAGGAGGAAAAAAAAAAAAAAAAAAAAAAAAGCCAGTGGAAGCTGTGAATTAATGTCAGGCCCTTGATATACCATTATTTCGGTACTTCATAAGGCTGTTTTCTCAACTGCATTGCTCAATAAGTGGAAAACGTTTTGACATATTTACAAATTCATTTTTTAGCGGAGAGATGAAAAATTGCAAAGCCTGACCATGGAAGCGATCTAAAATCTAATTCATTTTCTATTTTTTAATCAATAAATTACCTATTGAGTTATAAGTGATTTCGATCACGTGACAAACACGATTTTCATCCCAGTTTTGACTGGATTTTTTTCTCTCGCGCAGAACGTCAGTTCAAAACGCCCACTTTGACATTTTTTCTGAAAAATCTATTGTGTTTGTAACAAAATCGGGAAGTTGAATGTGATTTGATAGTTTCTGAACAACAACACTTTTTTCATACATTATTGAACAAAAATGAATTAAAACTTATGTCACAAAATTGCCCTTTTTAATTTAAGAACAGCCTTAACAACTATAAGTCAGCTCGAATCTAAGTTCTTTTTGAAGATTAATTGCAGACCTTTTTTTTATTTTTTTTTTTATTTAAAAAATCGAAACAAATGTTACAGCTTTCAGATATTATTTGAGTGTTAATAGTTGATTGACAACACATTTTTCATCTGATATCGATTATCAATAATAAACCAGTTTATCATGTTGTCTGGTCTTTTAAGTCTGAGTAATTGTGCCTGTATTATCTCAGGTAATTCATTTTGGTAATTGATATTGAAAGGTATTTCCTGCACTTTTAGAGCACTGATTGGTGGCGAAATGTTATAGCTGTAAATCTTACACCAGCAGCAAGCACATTAGAAAAAATTGCTTTCATTATCATGTTTCGGGTTCATAACCTTTCCGATCTCCTTTTATGAATGGGATCGTTGATGCCTGTTTCAAACTAACAGACACTGACACGTGTTTTTTTTTTTCACAGCTATAGTTATTTCAAGCTTGCTAACTAGTTTAAAAGCACAAGTTAAAAATAAAACCATATCTTATTTATTTGTTGTAAGTTCTAGCCATATTCATAATTTATTTTTATGTAATTAAATTTATTTATTTATTTTATTTTTGTGTGAAAAGAAAATGTGTTTTAGAAACTGAAGAATGAATATAGAGTTCACGTTTTACTTGACAGCTGTTAGTTAATGTAACACTTCCATTACAGTAGGGTCGGGAGGGGTAGTTACGACAACTTTTGACATTTTCAACTTTGTTATTTCTTTTTTACTTGTTGCTATTAGGAAAAGTGGTGTTTTTTAAACATAGGAAATAACTTTGCCCCTTTATGAACACTTCTTAAAAGTTTTAACTCTCATAGCCCCCCCCCCCCCCCACCAGGGCCATAGCAAGAAGTGATCTATAGGGAGGGCTCAAAAGATTGTAGGGGTGGGGGCTCATAATTTTTTTTTCTTCTTTCTCTGACACAGAAAGATAAATTAGTGCATATTTATACTATATAGATATTATGTTTCTTATTAAACTGTTGTAATAACTTCCTTTTATACTAAGAAAAGCATATGATGATGAAAATTTTAAGTATATAACTTGTACAAAATTAAACATCATGTTAGTTTCATATGTACAAATAGGATGAAGGAGTGTTGGATTACTTATTTTAGATACAATTTAGTAATTCTGCAAAACTGAAAAAAGGATCTCAAAATTAAATTAGATTTTCGAGCAGAATTTCATTTAAATTTTCGGAACAGAAATTCATTTAGTGACCTTGGTATCTTTTCCAAGGGGGGGGGGGCTCAAAATATTTTAGGAGGGGGCTGAGCCGTGTAGGGTCAGTCTAAATACTTCCCCCACAATGTCTAAAGGTCACACTGTTCACCTTTCTAAGTAAACAAAACACTACTTGCATGAAGGCTTAAGTAACTTAACATCTTGAGTAAAAAAAACAAAGTTTATTAAAAGCCATTATATGAAGGAAAACATGTCAGGAAAATATAAGTACTTTTAAGCATAAACAATTTAACCATATTCAGTTTCTTTAATTTTACTAAGTTGAAAAAGGTGTAGATACTTTCTACAAAAAAACAAACACATTTCCTATGAACTAGATAGAGAGGTACTTACATGTTGAACTGATTTTGAAAATGTTGCTTGCCAAATATATACAGCAGAAAATTATCATTTCAGGTGTTGCCAAAAATAAATAAATAAATTTTAATAAATGAGACACACCCACTGAACAAAATGACATCACCCTGTCAAAATGACATCACCAGGAAACAACAATTCACAAATAAAATGTCAAAAAGTTAACTTCACCACCAACCATCCAACCACATGCTGAAAAAGGTAAACAAGCATGCATTTTGGCTGTAAGTATTTGACTATTAAATTTTAACCTTTAAAAAAAATGAATAACTATTAAATAATTAGCAATTAGTTTAGAAGAGTTCCATTTTCTAAAATACAAAAACTTTTCACTAGACAATGCTTTTGTCATAACATCAGCAACATTCCATTTACTGGATACATACTTAAGTTCAAACTTTTCAATATTTTCCTTTACAAAATAACTACGTGTATCAATATATTTGGTTCTTGTATTTTCAATATTATTTTTAGAAAAACTAATGGTACTTTGATTGTCACAATAGATTGTTGGTTTAGTTAAGTTTAAGTCCAAAAATGAAAAATTATCAATTATTCTTGTTAACCAACATAATTCCTTAACAGAGTCTGACAATGCTACATATTCAGATTCCATACTTGATAAAGCAACACATTTTTGTTTAGAAGAGTTCCATATGATAGGTACCTGGTCAACAAAAATAACTAAACCACTAACTGATCTACGATCAACCAAGTCCGAAGCCCATGTAGCATCAGTATAAACATTAATATTAAAATTTGAAATTCTAGATAGATTTAAACTCAATTCTTTTGTATCAATAACATATTGGAGAACCTGACACAAATTTCTCCAATGATCCCATGATGGTTTATTAGAAAATTGAGACAAGGCTATAACTGAAAATTGAATGTCTGGTCTACTTCTAGAAGCTAAAAACAATAAGCAACCTATCAACTGTCTATAAGGGGCGTCTATTTGTTCCCCCTCATTTGCTAAGTTTAACATTGTTCCTGGTGTTAAAGGTAATTTGCATCTAATTCTAGGAACATTAAAAATTTCTGCAAGTTTTTCAATATATTTAGTTTGATGCAATACATAAGATCTTTCACGCTTCTCGAATTCAACTCCTAGGAAGTTTCTAATCTCGCCTAGAGTTTTTATCTCGAATTTAGATTTTATTAATTCAATTACTTTATTTAATATTTCCTCATTCTCTGCAAAAATAGCTAAATCATCAACATAAACTAGAACTATTACTTTTAATTTATAAACATATATGCAGTTACAATCCAGTACTTTATCAAAACCCAATTCCTTAAAAGTTTTGTCTAATTCATTAAACCATTCTCGCCCAGCCTGGTGGAGCCCATATAATGCTTTGTTAAGTTTCCATACATACTTTTCATTAATTTCCCGAAAACCTTCTGGCTGCTCAACATAAATTTTCTCATTTAACTTTGCATATAAATATGCCCCCTTTACATCAATATGTTGGCTAAGCCACCCCTTTAGAACTACAAGTACAACAAAGAAAAATCTAACAAGTGGAAAAGCTATGACAGGTGAAAATGTGTCAAAATAATCGATTCCCTCAACTTGTCGGAATCCCTTTGCCACTAACCTGGCTTTAAAACTTTTAATTTTACCTGACACATCCTTTTTAAGCGTATACACCCATCTTGTACCAAGAACTTTACCTTTTTCAGGACGGGTCACAAGGTCATAGACTTTCCTATCTTTTAATATTTTCAGTTCATTACACATAGCTTTAACCCACTCTTCTTTCTCAGGGAGATTTTGCGACTCTTTAAAATTATTCGGAATTTTTATCTCTGCACAATGTGCTTCAGGCTTAGACTCTAAATCCCCTTCATCAGTTTCTGCTATGGGAGAATTTTCAACATTAGGCTGGGTGGGAACTGAACTAGTTTTAAGTGATTTAAAATTAAATTCCTCAGGTTTAAAAACTAATCCCTTTTTCATACAATAATCTTTTACCTCATTTTTGCTTCTTAACCTAACATTTGGTTCCGGGTAGTAGTAAACATCTACACGGCCAGCAGAACTACCAGACTCTCTTACCTTTTCAATTCTTTTCCAATCTGAAAAAGAAGTTGGTTCAACAGGGTTTTCTTTAATTTTAAATTTGACCATTTTATCACTAGAATCCTTAACTGGTTCTGAAATAAAATCATTCTCAATAATTTTTAAGTGCTTTGTTTCCTGTACTTCTTTTGTTCCCTGAAACCATACCCTATAGCCTCTAGTGTTCCTAGCATACCCAATTAAAATTCCTTTTTTAGATCTTCTCTCTAATTTATTACGATATCTTTTTGGAATATGAACAAAAACAGTACTTCCAATAACTCTTAAGTGTTTAACCGAAAAATTTCCACCTTTCCAGACATTTAAAGGAGCTTTTCCATTTAATTTGCTATGAGGATACCTATTTTTCAAATAATTTACAGTACAGACCATTTCAGCCCATAATTCTTTCGGTAAATTTGCCTGAATTAATATTGCTCTAACTCCCTCCATTAAAGTTCGATTATATCTTTCCGCGACACCATTCATCTGCGGCGAATAAGTGTTCGTATGTTCATGTTTGATTCCCTCATCTTTTAAGAATTTTTCAAACTCATCAGAGCAAAATTCTCCACCACAATCAGAACGGAGTCTTTTAATTACATGGCCTGTCTGTTTCTCAACTAAAGCTTTATAATACTTAAAATAATCAAATGCCTCACTTTTGTGTTTAAGAATATAAACATATGAGTATCTAGAAAAATCGTCAACCAAACTCATGAAAAACCTAGCTCCACCCAAAGAAAGTTCAGGGGCTGGTCCCCATATGTCTAGGTGTACTAACTCTAAAATACTAGTAGTCTTAATATCATCAATAACATGATGTGATTCACGAGTGCTCTTTGCTAAATTACAAACTTCACATGATTCCATTACACCAGATAAATTCTTAAGTCCAGTTACATAGTTTGATTTAGAAAATTTTACTAAGTTTTTAGCATTTAAGTGACAAAAACGACTATGCCAAAGCACTAAGTCATTAGAACAATTATTTAACTTATTTCTAGCAACATAAGCACAAGTTTGATTAGACACACATTTAGCAGCAATACAATAAAATTTGGTTACTAAAGGAACTTTTAAAAATTCAGAATTATCAGGGTTAAAAATTACAGCATTACATCTTTCAAATTTAACTTTAAAATTCTTCTCGGTTATCTTTTTAACAGACACAAGATTTCTTACCATATCAGGAACATAATATACATTTTTTAAGGTGAAAGTTCTTACTACAGTACCATAGTTCACTTGTAAATCAATGTCCCCTAAACCACAAATATCAGCACTTCCTTTAGCAATAGCCGCTTGACTTTTCAGTTCTCGAAAATTGTAGAATAAGGATCGGTCAAAACAAAAGTGATTCGTTGCCGCAGAATCCAAAATGAATTCAACTTCAAGACCATCAGATAACAAAGCAGAGGCAAAGAACGCTTGACTAGGTAGTTGAGAACTAGATCTTGAACTAGGTTTCCTACTTGATCTGAACTGATTTTGTTTTGTTGATTGTGACCAATGTCTGCAATTTTTAATTAAGTGACCCACTTGACCACATCGATAACACTTTCGGGTTTCTCGTTGCACTCTTGAATTCACAACACTAGAAGGATGAACCTTTGATACAGGAACAGGTGAAAAATTTTTAGAAGACATCAAAGCTGAATTTTTATTTTTAAAAACATCTTGGTCATCCAACTGCTTGTTTTTCAAACGGTCATATTCAGCAAGTAAAAATGGTCGAAGACCTTCCACAGTAAATTCACTATCAGGCAATTGATAAAGACGTGCAATAAGAGTTTCATAAGATGGCGGTAAACTCTCTAAGATTTGAAAAGCAACTTCATCCTTCGGCACACTTTTTCCTGTTTGCTCCAAGTCTCGAACAATCTCTAAAACTTTTCCAATATATTGACTCATGGTATCACTAGCTTCAAACTTTACATTCATGAACTTTCTCCGAAGGTGAGCAACCCTTGCTCTTGATGTGGGTTCATAAGAACTTTTCAGTAACTGCCATGCTTCAAAAGATGATTCAGCACTAAAAACTACACTTTTTATTTCTTCAGTTAAACTCAAACAAATGTATGCTAATGCTTTTCTACTTTTCTGCATATATTCATCAAAGTGTTCAATATCTCCTCCATCAGTTTTTGCTTTACCTTTTACACTATCAGAAGTATATTTATCTAAGCCTTGGCTTATCAGCATCATGTCCATACTAAACCTCCATGCTTTCCAATTATCAGCACCCAGTTTAGGGGAAGAGAGGGTTTGTTCAGCCATCTTGTTCATTTTAGCACAAATGAAGCACAAAGAAATAAATGGTAAACAGAGCAACTAACCACGCTCTGCTACCAAATTGTAGGGTCAGTCTAAATACTTCCCCCACAATGTCTAAAGGTCACACTGTTCACCTTTCTAAGTAAACAAAACACTACTTGCATGAAGGCTTAAGTAACTTAACATCTTGAGTAAAAAAACAAAGTTTATTAAAAGCCATTATATGAAGGAAAACATGTCAGGAAAATATAAGTACTTTTAAGCATAAACAATTTAACCATATTCAGTTTCTTTAATTTTACTAAGTTGAAAAAGGTGTAGATACTTTCTACAAAAAAACAAACACATTTCCTATGAACTAGATAGAGAGGTACTTACATGTTGAACTGATTTTGAAAATGTTGCTTGCCAAATATATACAGCAGAAAATTATCATTTCAGGTGTTGCCAAAAATAAATAAATAAATTTTAATAAATGAGACACACCCACTGAACAAAATGACATCACCCTGTCAAAATGACATCACCAGGAAACAACAATTCACAAATAAAATGTCAAAAAGTTAACTTCACCACCAACCATCCAACCACATGCTGAAAAAGGTAAACAAGCATGCATTTTGGCTGTAAGTATTTGACTATTAAATTTTAACCTTTAAAAAAAATGAATAACTATTAAATAATTAGCAATTGAAAAAAAACTTCTAAATTAAAGGAAATTTACACGGTTGGTGGCTACTATAAAAATGAGTAATTTTTAAATACTTGCTATTACAGAAGAGCTGGGAAAATAAACAAAAATATAACTTTAACCCTACAAGCCGCCCATAGCGCCCCCTTAACTATGGCCCTGCCCCCCCCTTTTTAAGTTAAAAGGATGGTTATAATTACTCCCATCAAAAACTCATAATCACAGACGTTTGGGGATAGTTAAGACCACTAGTTTGGAAATTATGACCACTATATTGTCTCTTTATATTTGCCTACAGACATTTGTTTGGGGTTTTGAACCATTAGAACTCTAAACGGAAAAATCCGTTTAATAAACATTTTGGTAAACTTTTTCAAATCGCTATTTGGACCTCAAAAATGCTTTAGACTAATGATTAAGAATTACTAAAATGAAAAATACATTATGATGTTAATATTTAAGCGTGAAATAAAATTTTACTGTACACAATTTTCTCTATTATAGGGGTGGACATAATTACCCAACTTGACCCTAATCTTTGCAGTCTGCAGAAAGTTTCAAATAATTTTTGTTCATAAAACGATATTTTTTTTTCTTTTAGCAACAATGGCACCTTAGGAAAAATAATAAGAAGAATAACCTCTCAAACTGAGGGTGAAAAACTTGTTAGTCACGTGATCCAAATTGCATATAACTCAATCGGTAGTTTATTGATCTAAAAAAGGAAAATTAAGCTCGATTCGTTTTCATAGCCAGGCTTACCAATTTATACCTTTGCGTTAAAAAATGAATTTTTAAATGTGTCAAATCGTTTTTCATTTTATAATACTAAAATAGAAAGATATTTTAGTTAAAAGTTTCAGTGTTGTTAATTATAAATAATGCACAAAATCTTGATAAATTCAGATTTAGTGAAATAATTTTATTTGTCAAATATTTGTCAGCATATTTGTACATTTTCCAGTTCTATAAAATACTAAAAGAAAAAATATTTTAGTTAAAAGATTGCATTGGTGTTAGTTATAATGCGCAAAATCTTGATAAATTCATATTCAGTTAAATAAGTTTCATTGGTAAAGTCCTTGTACAGAAGAGCATTATATTTGTACATTTTCTAGTACAAATGTCTATGTCTATGTCAAACTAAATCATGTCTATTTTGTCTATGAAACTAAAAGAAAAAGATATTTTAGTTAAAAGATAGCAGTGTTGTTAATAAAAAATAATGCACAAAACTTTGATAAATTCAAATCTAGTTAAATAATTTTAATTCACAAAGTCTTTCTGAAATGCAGTTAATGCATGCGGGAATCTTCTAACTTAATTTAAAAAATTCACGAAAAATACTTATTCATTCTATTAAATTTTCATAAATTTATAATTTGGGACATAAAATATTAAATAATTTTTAAACCGTAACGAAGAAAGAGTTATAGCCATTTTTGCTTGTTTGTTATCAGTACCTAAACAAAACTATATTTTTCCGGGACAAAAATTGTTCTAATGCGGATATATCCTATGTATTAACCCTTTCGTGTCCGATTTTTTTTTCAGTTTTAGAAAAAATTACTTTAACGTTACTAACATTAAAACTAGCTATCCATATAAATTAATTAATGTTTAACGAATATTTCATTATCTGAAAGATAACGAATGTTGTTAGAATTTTTGGAGATGTTTAGAAAAAAATTATATAACAACAAGATTTAACTTATATTACAATTTTCTAATAATTTTTACGCTTTATTACATAGGATTCTTTCAGGAGAGTAACTTTTATTTTAAATTTAATGAGTGAAATATATAATTAAAATAAACAAATTCGCATACAGAGCAAAGAGAATTGAGCAAATAATAATTATTATTGTAATTACAAAATGCCTAAACATAAATGAAGTCATATAGTAAATGCATATACATGTACTAACACTACTACATGTAAATAGTAGCAAAAGTATTTCTTAAAACAAAATAATACTCCATTAAAAGACATGTACTATTAATAGTACATCAGGACCGAAAGTGTTAAAGTTTTCATACGAATTGATTATTTCCAGCTGAGCGAAAAATTGCCCAGGCCGGGAATCGAACCTGGATACTTGGCTTACAAGGCCAATGCTTTACCTGTTAAGCTATCTGGGTGATAACCGGCTGGGATTTTTCGCTCAGATAACGTTATTGGTCGTAACATCTGGTCTGTCATTTGAAACAGCTCACAGAATAAACCGATTTCGCTCAGCTGGAAATAATCAATTCGTATGATAACTTTACCAATCAGTTTGATTGTGTTAAAAATAATAGTATATCTATGTATCCATCGTTATATGGAGTTCCATTACCTGCGGTTTATTCTGCGAGCTGTTTCAAATGACAGACCAGATGTTACGACCAATAAAATTATCTGAGCGAAAAATCGCAGCCGGCTATCGCCCAGATAGCTTAACAGGTAAAGCATTGGCCTTGTAAGCCAAGTATCCGGGTTCGATTCCTGGCCTGGGCAATTTTTCGCTCAGCTGGAAATAATCAATTCGTATGATAACTTTACCAATCAGTTTGATTGTGTTAAAAATAATAGTGTTAAAGTTTGTCTCATTTTTTTCTAAACATCCTGTATTTTGCTTCTGAAGAGAGAGAGAGAGAGAGAAAACAATATTTACTTCTCATAAATGTTATGATTCCACCATTTCAAACAATCATAATAAACAAAGAAACTCTTTGAATATTACGCTAGTCTAATACCGATAGTTCAGACATTTCTTTCGACCTTCTCTGAATTTATATCCCACATAATCAATCCTTAGTATCTAAAGTTATTCTGTACATTTACGTGCCTGCATACCAAGGATGCGGCGAAGCCCATCTTCTGGAGATACTTTCTTCGCAATAAAAACGTGCTTCTAGTCGGCAACAGTTACTGCCACGCGGAGGGATCCTGGTTGACGGGTAAGACATGGATGGTGTGTTGTCTCTTTGTGTAGTTTAATAAATATGTTATGGATATGTGTAATAAAAAATAGTTCTGAGTTGTCGTTGTCTCTGTGTGTAATGGATCATTCGTGGCGAAAGCCTATAGCTGCTAAAGGCCTCAAAACAATGACAAAATCGAACCAAACGTGCCTCTTTCCTTTCGCTGGAGTCTTATGTTTAATTATGGTGTGAGAGTGAATCGAAATGAAGAGAAGTAAAAACAAAAGAATATTAAATAGCTTTTAAACCGTAACGAAGAAAAAATTATAGCCATTCTTGCTTGTTTGTTATCAGCACCTATACAAAACTATATTCCTCCCGGACAAAAATTGTTTGTTTTAAAGCAATACATCACATTTATTGAAGTGTGTCCCATCATTTTTTAAGCATCCTTTATTTTGCTTCTGAAGAGAGAAAAAAAAAGCAATTGTTACTTCTTATAAATTTTATAATTCCACAGTTCAAACAATTATAATAAACAAAGTAACTCTTTCGATATTACGCTAGTTTAATACCGATAGTTCAAACATTTCTTTCGACCTTCTCTGAATTTATATCCCACATAATCAATCCTTGGTATCTAAAGCGACTCTGTACATTTACGTGCCTGCATACCAAGGATGCGGCGAAGCCCATCTTCTGGAGTAACTTTCTTCGCAATAAAAACGTGCCTCTTTCCTTTCTCCGGTGTCTCATGTTTGATTATTGTGTGAGAGTGAAGTGGAATGAAGAGAAGCAAAAACAAAAGAACATCTCCAACGAAATTCCTACGTGCCTTGAATTTTCTCAGTCGGACAGACGTGAGTGGCGGAAAAGACACGCGATTTCGACACGGCCGAGTTGCAACAGGACGACATTTTGAACTTAAAAACCGAAAGTAAAGGCTTTATAGGCTTATGGTTGTTTACCATGTGACCAACTGAGGAAGAAAGTCAGAAATTAAGTATTAAACGGAGATTATTGCTGTACATGTGTTAACATGTTCTTATAATCTGTTTGAGAGACATTTATTATTTATTTTAGAGATGGAATTTATTTTTCTTGATTCTGTCAGAGAAAGAATGCAGTGTAGTTGACAGTTCGTAGCAAACATTGTATACTATGCTTAATCTGGCATATATAAGACCTGTAATGTAACTTAAAAAAAAAAAAAAAAAAAAAAAAAAAAAAAAGAATAAGAAAAAGAAAAAGAAAAATGCATAGGCATTATAGGCTTATGGTTGTTGTTTGAGAGAAATTTATTATTTAATTTAGAGATGGAATTTATTTTTCTTAATTTTGTCAAGGAAAGAATCCATTATAGTTGACAGTTCGTAGGAAACATTGTTACACACTATTTTAATCTGGCATATATGAGACCTGTAATGTAACTTAAAAAGAAATGTTAAATACGTTAAATGCATTATAGACTTATGGTTGCTTGCCATATGACCAACTAAGGAGGAATTCAGAAATTAGATGTTAAAAGTAGATTATTGTTCTACATATATTAAAATTTTTTTATAATCTTTTTGAGTGACATTTTTAATTTTTTTAGCGATGGAATTTATTTATTAGGTAGCTTTCATTACAAAAAGTAAAAAGCTACCTATTGCAGCCGTCCGGAGGAAAGCACTTCCAGAAAATTTTGGTATATTTTCACCGATCATGACCCCCAGACCCCAAAACCACCCTCTGTTCAAATGTTAAAGTAAAAAGCTACCTATTGCAGCCGTCCGGGGGAAAGCACTTCCGGAAAATTTTGGTATATTTTCACCGATCATGACCCCCAGACCCCAAAACCACCCTCCGTTTATATGTTGACATATATATATATATATATATAACCATATATATATATATATATATATATATCTGATTTTTGTCATGCGATAACTAACGTATTTATGAACCGATTTAAATGAAACTTGGTATGTATATAGTACATACAAATGTCTCGACCGAGTTCGTTGGTCAGCATCATCCGCCATTTTGTTTCAAAATGGCGGCCATTTTAAATTTTTTAAAAAATTTAAAATTTAAAATTAAATGCGAAAAAATTAAAAGTTGAAAAATATTTTCCTTTTACGTGTTAGAACTTAAAACAAAGATTCCAGAACACTTTTTATTTTGTCTATATCTTAAAAAATGACTGAGTTATAGCACTTTGAATTTTTCTTATGGCTGACATTTTGAAACGATCTGATTTTTGTCACGTGATAACACGCGTATTTATGAACCGATTTCAATGAAACTTGGTATGTACATAGTACATACAAATGTCTCGACCGAGTTTGTTGGCCAGCATCATCCGCCATTTTGTTTCAAAATGGTGTCCATTTTAAAATTTTTAAAATTTTTAAAATTTAAAGTTAAATGCGAAAAAATCAAAATTTGAAAAATATTTTTCTTTTACGTGTTAGAACTTAAAACAATGATTCCAGAACACTTTTTATTTTGTCTATATCTTACAAAATGATTGAGTTATAGCACTTTGAATTTTTCTTATGTCTGACATTTTGAAACGATCTGATTTTGTCACGTGATAACACACGTATTTATGAACCGATTTCAATGAAACTTGGTATGTACATAGTACATACAAATGTCTCGACCGAGTTTGTTGGCCAGCATCATCCACCATTTTGTTTCAAAATGGTGGCCATTTTAAATTTTTTAAAAAATTTAAAATTTAAAATTAAATGCAAAAAAATTAAAAATTGAAAAATATTTTTCTTTTACGTGTTAGAACTTAAAACAACGATTCCAGAACATTTTTTATTTTGTTTATATCTTAAAAAATGACTGAGTTATAGCACTTTGAATTTTGCTTATGGCTGACATTTTGAAACGGTCTGATCTGAACGATCCACAATGTTGCTTTAAAATGGCATACACTTTATGATATCATGGAATTTGGTGACTCTCTAAATCGCTTAAAATAAAACCAGGTTGAATAAAAGATGACTATTTTCTAAAAATTCCTATTAATATTCAGTCTTGACAAAAACTAGTTTCAATCTTATAAAATCACTAATTTTATAAGATTATTTCCGCTAATTTGAGCTTAGTATTTTTGAACAATGTAACTTACCTTAAAATAAATAAATAAATTTATAAGTATATGAAAGCTACCTCTTCCTCCCGGCATTGCCGGAAGGACTTTATATATATATATCTGATTTTTGTCATGCGATAACTAACGTATTTATGAACCGATTTGAATGAAACTTGGTATGTACATAGTACATACAAATGTCTCGACCGAGTTCGTTGGTCAACATCATCCGCCATTTTGTTTCAAAATGGCGGCCATTTTAAATTTTAAAAAAAATTTAAAATTTAAAATTAAATGCGAAAAAATTAAAAGTTGAAAAATATTTTCCTTTTACGTGTTAGAACTTAAAACAAAGATTCCAGAACACTTTTTATTTTGTCTATATTTTAAAAAATGATTGAGTTATAGCACTTTGAATTTTTCTTATGGCTGACATTTTGAAACGATCTGATTTTTGTCACGTGATAACACGCGTATTTATGAGCCGATTTCAATGAAACTTGGTATGTACATAGTACATGCAAATGTCTCGACCGAGTTCGTTGGCCAGCATCATCCGCCATTTTGTTTCAAAATGGTGGCCATTTTAAATTTTTTGAAAATTTTAAAATTTTAAATTAAAAGCGAAAAAATCAAAATTTGAAAAATATTTTTCTTTTACGTGTTAGAACTTAAAATAACGACTCCAGAACACTTTTTATGTTGTCTATATCTTACAAAATGATTGAGTTATAGCACTTTGAATTTTTCTTATGTCTGACATTTTGAAACGATCTGATATTTGTCACGTGATAACACGCGTATTTATGAACCGATTTCAATGAAACTTGGTATGTACATAGTACATGCAAATGTCTCGACCGAGTTCGTTGGCCGGCATCATCCGCCATTTTGTTTCAAAATGGTGGCCATTTAAAATTTTTTAAAATTTAAAATTGAATGCGAAAAAATTAAAAATTAAAAAATATTTTTCTTTTACGTGTTAGAACTTAAAACAAAAATTCCAGAACACTTTTTATTTTGTCTATATTTTAAAAAATGACTGAGTTATAGCACTTTGAATTTTGCTTATGGCTGACATTTTGAAACGGTCTGATCTGAACGATCCATAATGTTGCTTTAAAATGGCATACACTTTATGATATCGTGGAATTTGGTGACTCTCTAAATCGCTTAAAATAAAACCAGGTTGAATAAAAGATGACTAATTTCTAAAAATTCCTATTAATATTCAGACTTGACAAAAACTAGTTTCAATCTTATAAAATCACTAATTTTATAAGATTATTTCCACTAATTTGAGCTTAGTATTTTTGAACAATGTAACTTACCTTAAAATAAATAAATATATATATAAGTATATGAAAGCTACCTCTTCCTCCCGGCATTGCCGGAAGGACTTTATATATATATATCTGATTTTTGTCATGCGATAACTAACGTATTTATGAACCGATTTGAATGAAACTTGGTATGTACATAGTACATACAAATGTCTCGACCGAGTTCGTTGGTCAACATCATCCGCCATTTTGTTTCAAAATGGCGGCCATTTTAAATTTTTAAAAAAATTTAAAATTTAAAATTAAATGCGAAAAAATTAAAAGTTGAAAAATATTTTCCTTTTACGTGTTAGAACTTAAAACAAAGATTCCAGAACACTTTTTATTTTGTCTATATTTTAAAAAATGATTGAGTTATAGCACTTTGAATTTTTCTTATGGCTGACATTTTGAAACGATCTGATTTTTGTCACGTGATAACACGCGTATTTATGAACCGATTTCAATGAAACTTGGTATGTACATAGTACATGCAAATGTCTCGACCGAGTTCGTTGGCCAGCATCATCCGCCATTTTGTTTCAAAATGGTGGCCATTTTAAATTTTTTTAAAATTTTAAAATTTTAAATTAAAAGCGAAAAAAATCAAAATTTGAAAAATATTTTTCTTTTACGTGTTAGAACTTAAAATAACGACTCCAGAACACTTTTTATGTTGTCTATATCTTACAAAATGATTGAGTTATAGCACTTTGAATTTTTCTTATGTCTGACATTTTGAAACGATCTGATATTTGTCACGTGATAACACGCGTATTTATGAACCGATTTCAATGAAACTTGGTATGTACATAGTACATGCAAATGTCTCGACCGAGTTCGTTGGCCAGCATCATCCGCCATTTTGTTTCAAAATGGTGGCCATTTAAAATTTTTTAAAATTTTAAAATTTAAAATTGAATGCGAAAAAATTAAAAATTAAAAAATATTTTTCTTTTACGTGTTAGAACTTAAAACAACAATTCCAGAACACTTTTTATTTTGTCTATATTTTAAAAAATGACTGAGTTATAGCACTTTGAATTTTGCTTATGGCTGACATTTTGAAACGGTCTGATCTGAACGATCCATAATGTTGCTTTAAAATGGCATACACTTTATGATATCGTGGAATTTGGTGACTCTCTAAATCGCTTAAAATAAAACCAGGTTGAATAAAAGATGACTAATTTCTAAAAATTCCTATTAATATTCAGACTTGACAAAAACTAGTTTCAATCTTATAAAATCACTAATTTTATAAGATTATTTCCACTAATTTGAGCTTAGTATTTTTGAACAATGTAACTTACCTTAAAATAAATAAATATATATATAAGTATATGAAAGCTACCTCTTCCTCCCGGCATTGCCGGAAGGACTTTTTATTTTTGATTCTGTCAAAAAGAATACATTATAGTTGACAGTGCTTATGAAACATTGCATGCTATGTTTAATTTGGCATATATCAGACCTGTATTGTAGCTTAAAAAGAAATGTAAAAGCATTATAGGCTTATAGTTGCTGACCAATTAAAGAGGAATGTCAAAAATGAGATATTAAAAAAGATATTATTGCGGTACATATGTTAAAATGTTTTTATAATCTGCGTTTGAGGGTCATTTATTATTTATTTTAGAGTTGGAATTTATTTTTCTTGATTTTGTCAGGGAAAGAATGCATTATACTTGACAGTTCGTAGGAAACATTGCACATACTATGTTTAATCTGGCATATATGAGACTTGTAATGTAACTTAAAAAGAAATATAAAGACATTACAGGCTTATGGTTACTTGCCATATGACCAACTAAGGACGAATTTCCGAAATTAGGTATTAAAAGGGGATTATTGCTCTACATATGTTAACATATTTTTATATACTTAAGCGACATTTATTATTTACTTTAAATATGGAATTTATTTTTCTTGATTTTGTCAGAGAAAGAATGCATTATAATTGATAATTCATAAAAACATTGTACACTATATTTAATCTGGCATATATCAGACCTGTAATGTAACTTAAAAAGAAATGCAAAGGCATTATAGGCTTATAGGCTTGCCATATGACCAACTAAGGAGAAATGTCAAAAATTAGATATTAAAAAGAAATTACTGCAATACATACATTAACAGGTTTTTATAATCTATTTTGAGAAATGTTGGTTACTGATTTTAGAGATGGAATTTATTTTTCTTGATTTTGTCAGAGATAGAATGCATTGCAAGTGACAATTCGTCAAAACATTGTACACTATATTTAATCTAGCATATATCACACCTGTAATGTAACTTAAATAGAAATGTAAAGGCATTATAAGGCTTATAGGCTTGTCATATGACCAACTAAGGAGAAATGTCAAAAATTAGATATTACCGTATTTTCGGGTGTATAGTCCGCGGCTTATACGCGAAAAAAACCTTCCAAAAAAGATGCTGCGGCTTATACACGGTGCGGGTTATACAAAGATTTTTTTAAAAAAAATTGAAAATCGTGATATTTTTTCTACAACTTTTAAATCTCAAAAAATTTGAAAAAAAAACATCAAAATTTGTAAATTTTTTTCGCTATGCGCGAAATTTAGAGAGTTCTCCCATGTTTGTAAAGGCTTTTTTTTTTACTGCTTAAATACAGTTATTTCTGGGTTGAGAAGAACTGTCGCAACTATCGCCAAGTATTGCACTGATAGATCTATAATAGCTACCGTATATACTCGCGTATAAATCGTGAAATTTTAGACAAAAAACGAACTTCAAAGTGGGGTGTCGACTTTTACGCGAGACCTGAAAGAAAAAAAAATCTATAAATAAAATATTAGAAAATAATTTGCTAGCGAATCGGTGCAGCAGCACCCCATTGTGTTTGTGGAGGAGAAAATCCGAAATCCGGAACCCTTCCAACCTCGATGATTCTGAATTCAAGATCATTTAAGATTTAGTTTATTTTTCCAAAAAAATTATCTATCTTACCCTGTTGCAAAGAACAAAAAAAAAAGCATGATTTATGTCATTTTGGAACGATTCAGAGCCCGTCGGTCTTTTCGGAAACGAATCCAAGGAGTCGTTCCTTTAAAGAGTTGTTTCATTTCGGACGAGTTCAAGGAATCGAACTTTTCCGGAGTCGTTTCATTTCAGATAGAGTCCGAGGAATCGTTTCTTTTCGAAGTTGGTACCCTACCCTGTCGCAAAGAACAAAAAAAAAGTGCGTGATTTATGTCATTTCGGAACGATTTAGAGCAGTCTGATTTTTTCAAAACGATTCCGAGGAATCGTTTCTTTACAGAGTCGTTTCATTTCAGATAGAGTCCGAGGAATCGTTCCTTTTTGGAGTTGATGCATTCCGGACCGATTCCGATAATTCGAACCTTTTGGGAACCAATGCCCTAAGATAATATACATTTTATGTTCGAAATTTTGAAATTTATCACCGATTTTTTTTTTTTTTTTTTTTTTTTTTTTAATTTTTGGAAAAATTCAGAAAAAATATCACGCTTGTTTGAAAAAAAAAAAAAAAAAAAAAAAAAAAAAAAAAAAAAAATGCGCGTAAACGCCGCATCGCTTGAAATTTTATCTTAAAACACGTAAACACCGCGACGTTTCTTCCTAAAATTACGGTACTGATAATCTTAATTTTTTAGCCGAATTACTGTAGGCATTATGGATCACGAAAAAATTTGGTAAATTTGTGCTAAAAACTATGACTAATTGCTTCTAATTTTGAACCCTGACCGAAATATACGTTCGTAAATGGTGTATAGCCCACGGACTATACACCGATACATCTCCGCGGGTTATACACGAACTTTTTTATTGCACAGCTCGATTTAGGGGTGCGGGCTATACACCCGAAAATACGGTATAAGGAGATTATTGCTCCACACACACACACACATATATATATATATATAATCTGTTTGAATGATTACTGCAGTGCATACATTAACAGGTTTTTATAATCTATTTGAGAAGTTTTTTTTTATTTATTTCAGAGATGGAATTCATTTTTCATGATTCTGTCAGAGAAAGAATGCACTATAATAGACAGTTCACAGAAAACATAGTATGTTTAATCTGACACATATCAGGCCAGCTTGTCCCCAAGGAACACATATCTACGAAGCCACGCCCACTCACATTAATTTAACTGTAACATTTTATACTCATTTTTTTTGCGTAACTAAATTTTAACTAAGTGTTTGTGTATACTTTAATTCATATGTTTGATAAAGCTGTTCGAGAACTTCATACAAGTTAGAAGTGTCTGAGTTTTTTAGTAAATTGCATTTTTTAGTAAAATTACCCTTTTTACTCTTTTTAGTTAAAAACTATTAATCCCTTGCGACGCGATGGTATATCTATGAAACCACTTAATTTTAATTTGCAAACGCTACATTGACACCGGAATTTCGGTAAAAGAAAATTTCGGTTTATGGAATTCCTGCAAAATAGCTTTTTTTTTTTTTTTTTTTTTTTTTTTTCTGAATTACGAAAAAAGTCGTTTTCAAGTTCCGGTGTCAGTCATGAATTTCAACACTTAAGCAAAGAATTTGCTCTGCGCCGCAAAGGGTTAACTCCGAAAGTTACATAAAGAATTTCGATTAAAAAAAATGGTGGTTGAGTGTAAATATAAGATCATAGGTGGCAGAAAAAACTTCAATTAGTTTCAGTTTAGTTTTTTTATTTAGTTTTAATTAGTTTAGTTTTTTTTACTAATCGGGTAATCTTTTTAGCAGTGCACAGGAGCTATGCAGTCTGAACTGAACGGATCGCACAGGGCGAAACCGATCAGTACAAAATAATAATAATAATAATAATAATAATAATCTCGTTTTAGAGACAACATACAAAGAAACTTTCACAAAAGTAATTTTGAATAAATCGAAATATTTTTTCTAGTATTTATGTGTTTTCTATGATGCCTTAAGGGGACTTATGTGATGGAAGGAAAAAAAAATATTCTTCTTCATACAAATTTTTAAATTTCAACATTATTTTTTTTCAGCATGTAGATAGGGAGGTCCTTTATCCCCCGGTAAGCTTAAAATACTTTAAAAAATAACTATGACTAATTTAAAATTTGTGTAAAAGTTTCAAAAATTCTGAAAATCATAAGAAGTATTTTTTACTCGTTTGTAACTTTTGACCGGTAAAATATATAAAAATTTGGGGCTTATAGACGGATAAAGGACCTTCCTACCTACATGTGGGGGTAAAAACTTTCAAGTTTGAATAAACAAAAAGAATAAGTAATTTCCTCATAGGATAACATGGGATTATTTTTTTTTTCATTCCTACTAGGTACGTTTACTTAAAGGGACACAGTCCCTTGAAATTGATTAAAATATCGATTTTCTTTTTTTAATATCAACTCAAGGCTTCTTTAATTGTGAATATTTCGACACCTCATTATTTCCTATACGACAATTATATCACCAGATATTGTAAATTTTGTTAATAGATCCAGCGCAATTACCCATACAAATAAAAATTTGAAACGGATTTTTCTCCCTGTTCATATTTTCATAACTTACTTGTTCGATAAATACCAAGGCTTCTTTGTTGATTTAAATAGAGGTTTGAATTTTTTTTTTAATTATTATTATTATTATTTTTTTTTTTTTTACTTGTTCTAAAGATGGTGCATTTAATAGTTCAGTGTATTGATTTAACATCCGATTTTATAGTTACTTTTTTAAAAACATTTAAATTGAAAATTAGTTGATTTTTCTTTATTTTTTAATATACACGAGAGGAAAATATCATATTAAATATCAAATTCCATACATCTAAAAATCCATAAACAGTTTTATGCAGTATGTTCTAATGAGTGCGGAGGGAGAAAACCGAAGCAAAAATATTCGCATTTATAAAAGTAGTAGAGATTTTTAAAAAGTTAATTTTTTAATTAAATTTTAGTAAAATAGGCTGTACAAGATTTATTTTATTTAATATTTAGTATTAAGTATTGTGCACGTCATATATTACAGTATTATTAAAAATTGAAGACATGGTTTCAAAGTGCCCCCACAAATCTAGGCGAGTGTAAGGATGCTTAATTAAATGGTATTATATAAACCATCTATATTAATTCCGTTATTCCAATTTTGCAATAATAGTTCGTTGATTTAGTAAATGGTAAGCTGAAATTTAATATTCAGCTTTGTTTCGAATACTTAGGATTTCATTTTTATGTTTAATCATTTTATTCTATGGTTAGTTTATTACAGTGGAATAATAATAATAAAAAAAAGTTTAATTGTCTGATATGTGCATTATTAAGCAAGTTTTACTAATACAATCTATCGTAATCCAAATCTGTTATTTGATTTCTTCTTATAGTTTTCATATGTATTATCATTCTAATGCGGTAAAAGCATTATGTATTAACAAATCCATTCATTATTTACTATTGTGATAGTAAATCGTAGTCTTTTTACGATCACTGACAACTTCAATATTTCATTTTCTGACTTATATGATTACGCATTGTATGATAATTTGTATCTCTATAGACTTTTCCTGCCACCTTTTAACCCTCTATGTTATTAAATGTGTACTCAAATCCAAAAGGGCAATTTTATGACATAAATTTTAATTTATTTTTGTCCAGAATTGTATAGAACTAGCAGGCGTTGCTGTTAAGTAACTATCTAATCGAACAGTTTTTTTCCTTTTTCTTTTGTAAACGCAGTAGATTAAAAAAAAATAATGTCAAAGTAGCGTTTTGGACAGAATTTCCGCGAGAAAATAACCACTCAAAGAAGAGCGAAAAACGCCTTTTTTGCGAATCGAAATCGTTTTTAACTCAGGTAATTTATTTATTTATTTATTTTTAAGGAAAACACAATTTAATTCCAAATCGCTTCCATAGTCAGGCCTTCCAGTTTTATATCTTATCGTTAAAAAATGAAATTGTAAATGGGTCAAAACGTGACAACGCTAAATATTCTGACGGTATTTTCTGACTCATTTTAAAAGTAAAGGCATAAATCGCCAGTCTTGGTTTTTGAAGCTATTTGGAATGGAAAAGCTGTTTTCAATTTTTGATAAGCCAATTGATTATTTTCACACAAAACAAAGCGAAATTTTCCACATTAACAGGCACATTTTTAAAAAGAAAAACCATGAAATTTGCAACAATGATTACTGAAATAATTTGCAAGGTTTTTCCTTTCTTAATAAATGAATTACATACTCTATAATCAATAACAACGCATATAATTTTTTGAGCATTTCTGTTATAAGAAAAACGTAACGCATCCCTTCTGACGCGATTGCATTATAAACAAATTTTGTGTCAAAGTTGCAGTTTTTAGCTCACAAGCTATCAAAACCTGAGATTTAATGTGCCCGCAGGTTCTCTATGCATGTATGCATGCATGTATGTACGTAACGCGATAACTTTTGATAGAAATATCTGATTCCGACTTTATGTCTTTTTTTTATATATATATAAGGCGCTTTTTTAAAATTAGTTTTGGGGGAACATTGTTTAGACATAAAAGGGAAGGGGCACTTCCATTAATTTAGACAAATTGGTTTTTCAAACAGAATTATCTAATTTGCTTCAAATTTTGTAAATAAGTTCATTCTGATAAGATGATTAACTGATTTATTTAGGAGTTCGTTGTTTAAGCGTAAAAGGGGACGGCGGGCTAACTTCCCCCCATTAATTTAAATAAATGTCTTTTCCATGCATAATTATCTAATTCGCTTCATATTTTGTAAAAGGTCCCTTCTGATAAGGAACTTACTTGATTAGTCTTGGGGGTTCATTGATTAAGTATAAGGGGGACGGGTTCGAATCCCTCCCTTAATTTAGATCAATAGTTTTTTTATGCAGAATCAGAGATTTGCTTCAAATTTTGTAAATATTTTCTTTTTGGAAAGACGCTTACCTGATTAGTTTTGGGGTTTATTGTCTAAGTATATAAGGAAGAACAGGAGACAAAACCGCCTTTTATTTAGATAAATGTTTTTTCATGCAAAATTATCTGATTTCTTTAAAATTTTGTAAATCAGTTTTTTCTGATTAGGCGCTTACCTGATTAGCTTTTGGGAGTTCATTGGATAAGCATAAAAGGGAGGAGGGGGATACGGAGAGATAATCTGCCCTTTAATTTAGATGAGTTTTTCATGTAGAATTATCTGATTTGATTTAAATTTAATGTACCGATTTATTTCGACAAAGCACTTCCTTAATTAGATTTGGATTTCCTTGGTTAAGTATAAATAGGTAAATGACGGAGCTGATCCACCACCTCTTACTTTAGTTTTTTTTTTTTTTTCAGTTTTTTTTCGATGTCATTATTTTTTGACGGGCATTTTTCTTTGGAATAACAGTATAATGTACAATTAGCAAGAACAGAGTGTGAGCTCAGTACTATCAATTGGTATAGGCACTTTTTCCCCTTCCTAGCAATATCTTGTCGAGAAATTCGGCTCAAAATTTGGTAGCATTTTCATTTTTCATACATATTTAAAAAAAAAAAACTATTTTATTATATAGTTTTTTGAATAAGTACATGTGCTAGTCCGACCATTTGCAAGCTAAAGTTATTCAGAAATGTGGCAGATAGTAGCCAGATTGGATTTAAATACAACCTTAAAGCTATTCTCAACGGCTTTGCTCAACAAGCGCAAAACGTTTTGACATATTTACAAATTCATTTTTTAACTCAGCGATATAAAATTGGAAAGCCTGGCTGTGGAAGCGATTTGGAATCAAAGTGAGTGTTCCGGTTTTTGATCAATAAATTACCTATTCAGTTATGAGTGTTTTCGATCACGTGTTTAAAACTTTTGCTTTCTTCATTGACTGTTTTTTATGCTTTCGCACGGTAAGTTGGTCAAAACTCCCATTTTGACATTATTTTTTGAAAAATCTAATATATTTGGGAAAAAAAAAGGAAATGATTGCGATTAGATTGTTTCTGAACAATAACATCTTCTAGTTTGAGGCATTTCCGAACAAAAATAAATTCAAACTTATGTCATAAAGTATCCCTTTTTGATTTAAATACAACCCTAAACACTCCCATGAGAAATACCGAAAAGCAATTTTATGTCACCCCGAACCACTTTTCTAGACTTAGATCATCTTTGTTATTTCTGGTTCAGCAATTACCCTTTCTTTATATGGAGTCTTTTAATCTATTAGGAGATTATAAGAATGCATAATTAAATAACACTAGAGAAATAACCAGGGTAGCGCGCTTAATTAATTCCACTAAAACATTTCGTTACGCTAGTTTCGCATCGTACGAAGTTCACTAATTTGTTAAATGGAAGAGTGGCAAAAAAGAAAAAAATATATTTGGCTTGGCTACAGGTTTTATTTTCAATGTTTTGTTTTATCGTTCTTTTACAGTAATGCAAATTATAATAATTACGCATCATAATCTTTGGTGTTAATTATTTCAAGTATGTTTTAATGACATTGTTATTACTTCAGAACTACGGTTTATTTCATAATACCTAATTTACTAATTTATTTTATGTGTTTTCTTTTTTAAAATTTATGTTGTTTTAAAATAATAACTTATTTTAACTTCATTTAATAGTAAGTAAATTATAAATAAAATAATCCATCCAATAATACAATTTGACGGCAAACGGCTTAAAAATTCCAAAGCAAAACTACTCGGATAAAACAGCCCAAAACTTTCTTACACCTCAATCATGTTAATACTTCAAATTCGCGACCACAGTGCCAAAATTAAATTTCAATCTATGCCCATTATGAGGTTTCTAAAGACATAAAACTCCGTGCATTAGTTCTTGAGATATTACTGTCCCTAAAATCATGTAAATCTTGCAAACTGCAGGCAAAACAGCGACACCTGTTGGGCAATTAACATCAAAACTTAATCAGCAAACAGCTCTTGATATAGAGCTATTGCGAAAATCGTGAAAAGAGCATTAGAACAGTCTACCTGTTGATTGAGTAATACCAAAACATACACAGCACCAATATTCAAAAAGGTTTTAATTGGATCGGAAGTTTGATCAAAATTCATGCATTAGTCCTTGAGACAGAACTATTGTGGGCTTCGCGCAAAATGCCGCATAACAACGCCACCTGTTAGGCGATGTACACCAAAATGTAAAAAGTACCAAGTAATACAAAGGACTAACTGAATCTGAAGTTTGATGATTTTTATTTTTCATGGTCATACACTGTAAAAAAAAAATTAAGAGGTTACTAAAAATTTCTTAGTAAATTTGTATTCCACAGAATTTTTTAGTAACCATTACAAACTTTTTTTTTGCAAGTGAAACAAGCATTTCTTTTGTAAACTGAACGAAAGAATTTTTTGTATAACTAACTTAAAAATTTTTAGTATGAGCCACAAAGCAAATTTTAGTAATAGCTCCAAAATTACTTTTAATAACCATTACGTGCAACCGAAGCGGAGGAGCTTCCTTCGAGCTGCATCCAAAATTCTGAAGCGGAAGATTTTCGGCAAAACCGCAACAGATGGCAGCACTAAACATTCCTTACTGCTCCGATCGGATTTTCATAGTTCCTTTATTAACGAGACACTACAGACATTCGGGGTGCATTTGGCTGTGGCAAGTTTCGAACCCGGGACCTTTTAGCCTGAAGTCCGTTACTATAACCACTATGCTATCAGGGCCACACCAACTGAGTTTTAGTAAGAGCTATTAAAAATATAAAACTATTAACTCTATTCGTTGCTAACATTTTTCTAGTGATTCTTACAGATTTTCTAGTAACCGACTAAGATTACTAAAAATTTTTTAGTAATTACAAGAATCACTAAAGTTTTTTTAGTAGATCGACCTTTTTTTTTTTACAGTGTAAGAATATCAATTGACATATTCATAAAGTAATATAACATTGCCAGAAAGCCTTTTATTATAATAATTTAGTATATCAGCTTAAATAGTGCAATTACATGCAAGTAACTGTGAATATAAATCTTTAATACATTTCTTTTGCATTTCACTTAAAATTATTGTGATCAATGAATAAATAATGTTATGGTTCAACAGCCTCCCATGCTTATTTAACTTTTTTCTAATGTGTAATTATTTGAAATTTTTTTTTTATCAGATTTGAAAAAATGTTACATATTAAAAATATACATCTTTTTTTTGTTTACAAGATGGAAAGAAAAGGAAAAACAGATGTTTAACTTAATTGCCATTAAAAAGTTTTTAAAAAAGTGAGAAAAATCATAAGATAAATAACAAGTTGGAAATTGCACGTGAAGCGTAGCAAATTAGGTGCGTTCGTACGATAATGAAGTTTTAAAAATATTATTTTCATATTTTAATCTCATAAAATTGTAAATAGTGAATTACAATTAAAACGCTCATCAAACAATGTTCTCCCTATACCATTATGTAATGGAATACTTTTGTGTGGCCTTGTAAATCAATAACAAATGTTCTTTGCACCACAAATTATGTATGATGTGTATTATAATATGTACTTTATAGTTGCATATAGTTGCATTTTATTAAGTTCGCATGAGTGTAACACGATTAAAACATTTTTTTGCATTTGAAACATTTTTTCCCATTGACCGTAATGTAACGGAATACTTTTGATTGTCCCTGTAATTGATCTATGCATCCGATTTTCATAAAATTTGAAATAACTCGACAAAATTATGTAATAATTATGTATTTTAAATTTCAAACGTATAGAATATATTTGAAACTTTTTCCTAATTGACCATAATGTAATTGAATACTTTTGATTGTCCCTGTAATTGATCTATGCACACGGTTATCAAAATATTTGAAATAACTCGACAGAATTATGTAATAATTGCGTATTTTAAATTTCAAACGATTAAAATGCATTTGAAACTTGTTTCCCCATTGACCGTAATGTAATGTAATACTTTTGATTGCCCCTGTAATTGATCTATGCATCCGATTTTCATAAAATTTGAAATAACTCGACAAAATTATGTAATAATTATGTATTTTAAATTTCAAACGTATAGAATATATTTAAACTTTTTCCTAATTACCATAATGTAATTGAATACTTTTGATTGCCCCTGTAATTGATCTATGCACACGATTATCAAAATATTTGAAATAACTCGACAGAATTATGTAATAATTGGGTATTTTAAATTTCAAACGACTAAAATGCATTTGAAACTTTTTTCCCCATTGACCGTAATGTAATGGAATACTTTTGATTGCCCCTGTAATTGATCTATGCATCCGAGTTTCATAAAATTTGAAATGGCTCGACAAAACTATGTAATAATTATGTATTTTAAATTTCAAACGATTCGGTTGGGTAGTTTTTGCGTTGTTATATGCGGACGGACAGACGGACGGACTGAACGACCACTATAGGTGCTACGTATTATATAATTACGAACGCACCAAAAAATGAATTACTTTTTTAATGCACAAGAAAAAAACGGAGTTCCATCGGGAAAAAAGGACATCGATGAGTGACATAAAACGCACAAATTCGCTCAGAGACTTTATGTTAAGTAGGTATTGGTTGAGAGCCGCAATATTGGTCTAAGCAGAAATGATGTCTCCCTTAGTAAGGTCTACAGATAATAATATTGTATTGGTAAAATGATGTGGTGTAATGATTCCCAGGTACGGTCATTAGAGATCCAAGATACCGTAAGCAAAGAAATTGTAAAAATATATTGCAAGCAATATCATCTGTTGGGAGATATAAAAAATATATATCTTATCAATTTATATCCAACAAAATCCAATTAAATATGAAACTCCTGATTGAATATAACTCCTTATAATAGGTTCTGCAAAAGAAAAAAAAAAGTGCTTAATCAATGGATAGACGGACCGAAATCGTCAAATCACGTAGCATATCCCGGAACATATTTAAACGGAAGAAAAATTTCCATGAATTCCATAATTTTCTTATGAATGTCGAAGAAAGTAAACTGAGAAAAATATTCAGTTAAGTAAAACAAACTTTTTTCCTGCGGAAGTCGAACGATTTCAATAAGAACTAAACACATGTCACTGATAATCTGCATGTCTATGCGATGATTTATTTAAAATGATTTAAAATTCCCCCCAAAACGTTTAAAAAGAAAAATACTTATGAAACAGACTTTTTTATAAAGTACTATCTTAAATGAATGTGGTATGGAGTATTGACCCAAACGCCTCTGCTGTTTAGATACGGTCATTAACTTTTATGTGAACAGAAATCGGATAAACATGTTCGTTTTTACAAATAGACATGTTATTTCCAAACATCTTTAAGAAAAATAATAACAGAAAGAAATATTCAATCAAATAATAGGTTGATGCATGAAAGTATGATTTGATAAGAGTAATAATTCCTGGTATTTGCTAAAAAGTTAAAGAAAGCTGACATTTTAGAGCTTGCATTGACAAACTGGATTTAGTTTAACAAGAAAGTTTTAACCGAAAAAAAAATGTCAACAATAACATCACGCTTCAGTGATTTTTTAAGGTTTTTGAAAACGAACAGCAGTTTAATGAACTCAAGAATATGAAAATTGTATTAATAAATTTCAGCATAATTTTGAATAAATAAGATTTAATAATACATTCAAAATGTACTAGATTGATAGAAGTTTTATGTTATATACTTTTCAATGATATAATCAAGAAAAACACAATATCAACTTAAAACGCTCTCTATTTTACTTAAAAGCGACAAAAATAAGTTAAAAAAAATTTTAAAATCTCCATTTCAAATAAAATGTCTTAGTACTTTCAGCCTGCTATTTTCGCAGAAAATAATTTCATTATTAGTTGCTGTTCCATTTTTAATACGTCACTTCGTTTGAAATAAGAGAATCTGTATTTATATGATGCTGGAATATCAATTAAGAATAAAATTATTCTCTGATAATGGTTGCGAGAATTGCAAACCGAAGGCACTAAGAAATCTTTAATAATAATAATAATAATAATAATAATAATAATAATAATAATAATAATAATAATAATAATAATAATAATAATAATAATATATATGAGGAATTATAAAAATCAGACAAATTAATTAGTTTTTTAATAAATTGCCCCTCAATTTCGATACGGACCCCATGACTTATAATCACCGGTTTGCCAGGGTAGCTAGATAATCAACTTTATCGCGTTAATTTAACTACAACACATGGCCCTTTTTAACTGGTAACCCTAGAGAGATGAGAAATTTCAAATATACATCTACGCACTTGCTATCCAGAGACCATGCTGTAAGCATCTGTGAAAGGACTTTCCTATAGTTTAAAATATTTAAAAAAAATCTTAATTTATGCAAATCCCTTGAAGTTTGTCGTTTTATGAAAATGCGGCATATATATATATTATTTTCCAACATCTATACTATTATTGTTTTTGCCGTCTTTAAAGCTGTTTAGTCCAGTCATTTAAGCTTAAATTAGGTAAGAATCTCGGAATTCGAGATCCCAGCTGTAAGTCTGTAAATACTTGTATATTGACACCCTAAAAGTTGTCTCAAAACCTACATATGGTAGGGTGTACGCAACTATTAAATTCCAAGGTCAAAGTTCACAAAAATCGGTTTTTTGCGCTTTTTTTTTTGTAAATATCTCATTTCCTATAGGTTTTTTGCTATTTGTATTTATTATCAATATTGTAGAATACAAAATTCTCTACAAATTTTGCTTGAAAATATTTTTCATACGTCGAACCGTTTTCGAGATAGAGGGCGAAGAGCGCGCAGTCACATAGCATCACTTCAGGTCAAACGGTACCTCCGGTCGAAAACGCGCCATATATAGTTGATGAACTATCGATAAATCAATGATTATAAATATTTATCAATTTTTATTAGCTATTATATTATATTTTATCTTTTTCTTTATGCATTGTATAGTATAGTTACGACCGTCTTCTCTTTATTTCAGGTAACTGTTCTTGGTAACTACGGACGTACAATTTCAAGAAATATGGCTGATTTGTGTTTTCTATGTAATAAGTCAGATTCGGGAGGTAAATCGCTTATTGAAGTAGTGCGCGGTATGAAAACACTACGAACTGCAAGTGTCGAACGAAACGACGGAAAAATTGATTATTTAAAATCAGTAACCTCTGTTAAAGTGCATGAAAAGTGCCGAAGTGTTTACATTAGTAAAAACTGTATCCAAGCAGCAAAACGGAAACAAGAAGAAGGAGAAACTATAACTTCTTCATTAGTACTCCGTAAAAAACGAGGTGCAGTGTTTGATTTTAAGAATCAATGTTTATTTTGTGGCGAAGTTGCTGGTGAGGCTGCAGAGAAAAAGAAAAGAGAAAAATACAGGCGGAAGATAAAAAATGTGAGTACTCTTGAGTTCAAAGATAACTTTTTTGATAACAATCAAAAAAGCAGAAGAAAGTGCGGATGATTTCGGAGAATTGGTGAAAAGTCGTATAATTTTACAGTATGATTTGGTCGCTGCTGAAGCGAAATACCTTGCTGCTTGCTTTACAAACTTTTCAAATAAATCATCATCATCATCGCCTCTTGAGAAACCTCGTCAAGATAATCAAGTTACAGAAGCTATGTTAGAGATTTTCAATTACATCGAAAATAATAATGATTCCCAATTCACACTAAAAGACCTTAAAGATGTCTTGACAGGGTATGTGCCAGATGATAAAACTATCATTACAAGACTACAACAGAAGTATTTAACCGATATCGTAATTACGAAGAAAGTTGGAGCTTTCATAATCATTTCTTTCCGTGATGCACAAGCTGATATTCTATCAAAAGCTTGGTACGAAAGTAAAAAAATAGATTCTGAAGCAGAAAGGCTAAGAATTGTAGAAGCTGCAACAGCAATTATTAGAGAAGATATCCGAACATCTATAGTTGAAATTAAATCTTATCCAACTCCTAATAAAATGTTGGATAATGTTAATCAAGAAATTTCAAAAACTTTATTACATTTCTTAGAAGAAGTCATCGTCAAAAACAGGAAAGGACAAATTGATCAAATAAAAACAAAATGTACTTCAATAAGCCATGCAATCATGGCTGCCATACGGGAACGTTCTTTTTCATCACAGTTACTTTTGAGCCTTTTTGTATTTCTTCACAGAAGATATGGATCTAAAAGACTATTGGATATTTTATCTAGTTTGGGATTTGCAGCTTCTTATAGTAATACAGTATAGTATGAAGTTTCAGCAGTTTATCACCCACAGCCTCGTATTTTATCATCTGAGTCAGGTGCACTTGTACAATATGTTTGAGACAATGCCGATATAAATGTCCAGACTCTTGATGGTAACAATACTCTTCATGTTATGGGGATTATTAAGATAGTAACTCCAAAAAATGCTGTTTTCTACGATGAACGGATACAAAAATGTACAACCAAACCAAAAGCGAAAGAGTTGGCAGCCATATCACATGTATCTTTACAAGTTTACGATAAACCCGTCGTACCTGGATACAATAAAGTTCAAGTTAAAATCTGCATGACGGTCGAGCACTAACAGAAAAAACAATCAACGGAACTGATTTTTTGTGGTTATACGGAAAATGGAGAGATATTACATCGTTGCCTGGGTGGAACGGTTATCTTGAGCAGCTCACTGAAAATGAAATGAATTTTTCAACATCTCAGGTTATTTTTCTTCCTTTTATTGATCATCCTGCCAGTAATGTAGACACAATTTACACAACTTTACTATATACGCTCTCGATATTGCCAAGTCACACGGACAAAATACGTGTGTAATTACTTTTGATCAATCCCTCTACTCTAAAGCACGTGAAATGGCAGCTGCGTCAGATTCTAGCTCAAACTTAAGTAAAGTCGTTGTGAAATTAGGAGGATTCCATATGCTCATGTCTTTTCTTGGAAGCACGGGACACATAATGGACGGAAGTGACCTTAAGGAAGCACTTGGTAATAAAATATACGCACCGAATTCTGTTGACAAGATGCTGAGCGGTCACGCTTACTCAAGAAGCATCAGAGGCCATATATTGGTACGACTTGCATTATCAAAGATCATTTTTGAAGACATGAAGATTGAAGATGGTACGTTGGATGAGTTAATACAGCAAATCACTTCTCGAGATGTATCCTACTCAAACCTAGAAGGATATATGGATAACTCAAACAATTTTCTTTCAACATTTCTGGACAAACTGGATGATTTAAAAGCTCGAGGTTCAACAGCAGAATTATGGGTGCAATATTCAGAAATGGTTACAATAGCACTAGATTTTGTTCGCACTGAAAGACTTGGGCTTTTCTAAGAACACCTTGATGCAGTGCGCAGAATGCTGCCATATTTTCACGACAGTGGTCATTTCTTATATGCAAAATCAGCCCACCTGTATCTGCAAGATATGCTCAAGCTGGAAGAAACTATGGATGAGCAAACTTATGAAAATTTCAGAAATAGATTCTTCACGGTGAGACGAACAGAAAAATATAATTCAGGTACATGGACAGATACGGTCATCGAAAAAAGTCTCATGAAATCCATGAAAACCGAAGGAGGAGTATCTCGTGGTCGAAGTACGAAAGAAAGTGTTTTGTGCAAATGGGTATATGCTATGTACGCCACAAATACTATTTGTGAGGAAATGGAGAAGTTCTGTAAGGTCCTTGGAGTCGACCGAGCAACACGTAGATTCCAGAGACTCAAGAGTGAAAAAAGACAGTGCTGACGTAAATATACTATTTGATTGGTTTAAACTCCATGATCCTTTTCCAAATACTACGCAGTTAATATCGATAGCTTCTGGAATTGTTGGAAATGAGCAAATTAACTGCCACAGAGCTTACGAAATTGGATTAGAGTCTATGAAGAAGATCACCGGCTTATCATTTAATGAAATAGAGTTGAAACGTTCCGAAAAAGTAATGCCGCTTTCCTGTGTTAACAAATATGTAAAAATAAATGATTGTAAAGTTGCAGTGGCTCCATTATTACTCTTCCAAAGAATTACTGTCAGCAAACAATTTGAAAGTAATCTTGAGGAATATCTTCAATATGAATTGAGTCCGTATCCAACAGCTCTATTTGATAATGATGACATGAGAAAAACAACAAAATCGTCATTGTATGACAACATGAGCCCAAATGATTTTTTTCTCAATGAAAATAATGTGACGTTCATTATTGATGGCGGATTTCTTCTTCATCATGTTGTATGGAGCAGAGAAGATACTTTATCTATTATTTTTGATAAATACATTAATTATTAAAAAAGGCATTTCAGTTCCAAAATAATTGTTGTATTTGACGGATATTCAGACTACAGTAGGAACGTAAAAGCTATGGAGCAGCAGAGAAGAACTGCTGCACTTTCAAAAACGTATAAAGTCTGTTTAGATGAAACAATGGTTGTACCAGTTACTCAAGAAAAATTCTTATCAAATCGAAATAACAAAGATATGCTCATTAATACCTTAACTGAAAAATTACAAGCTGCAAATATTACTATTAAACAAGCCAGAGATGATGCGGATGTTCTTATTGTTGAAACTGCAATTGAAGAATCAAAGTCTGAAAAAACTGCAGTTATAATAGGACAAGATATTGATTTACTTGTCATTTTAATTGGGCGTACACTGTCTTACGAACAAGAAATTTTCTTTAAAAAAGTTGGGAAAGGAAATATAAAAACGGAGATATACTCGACTAAAAGTTTTGATAATTATCCTCATTCCAAAACACATATTTTATTTCTGCATGCATTAAGTGGCTGTGACACAACTTCTGCGCTTTTTAAAAAGGGAAAAAAATTATTTTTTAAAAGCTTTTGAGAAACTGACGAATTTGAATGAACTAGCTGCAGCATTTGAGAAAGAAAATAGTTCGGCCCAGAGATTATTAGAGAGTGGAACACAAATCTTATTGGAAGTCTATAATGCTCCAAAATCTGTGAAAAGTCTCGATCATCTTCGTTATATGCATTACGTCAAGTCTAGAAAACTTAATAAACTTGTGCAGCTTTCAATTCTTCCGCCAACAAGTGCAGCTTCTCATCAACATTTCAAACGTGTATATTATCAGGTTCAAACTTGGTTAGGGCATGATTTGGAACCCCAGGTATGGGGTTGGGCAATGTAAAACGATTTTCTGGAGCCTATCATGACAATTTTGCCACCTGCTTCAGAAGATTTGCTAAATACAATTTTCTGCAACTGCAAGAGTGGTTGTGGTTCGCGATGCGGATGCAGGAAAGTGGGCTTGCAATGCTCTTTAGCTTGTGGCCAATGTAATGGGCAAGCTTGTCTCAATGCAGAACCATATCAGAGCGACATTAACGAAGATGAAACCTTTGACCCCGAAATCATGGAACAACTTGAAACATATGTCGTTGAAGACGATAATGAAGACCAGTTTGAAATTTACCAGCAGCCGAAAGACGACGATGAAGAGGAAGAAGATAATTAAAAACATAAATTATATTTTTGTACCCTTTATTCCATTTTTTTACTTTTAATAAAAATAAATGTATTGAATAGTATTTTTTAATAAAACGATTAATTCATATTTTAAGGTGGTCTGGTGTAATAACGCCAGGCGGGGTAATAACGCCAAGTGCTAATATTTTGCATAATTATCAAATAATCTGGTAAATAGCACCCATGTGCTCTGCGCAGAAGGTTTTTGAATCATATAAATCGCAAAAAACAGCTTCAAATTAATTTGTTTCATTTTTAGGTCTTTTCCCACATAGCATGCATGTTCACAGTGACGTCACAGTGACGTCACTGTGAGTCACTGTGGTCACGTCACATCTGTGACCAAAATGCCACCCCTCAGTGACGTCACATTGTGACTGAAATGTGACGTCACATCTGTGACCAAAATGCCACCCCTCAGTGACGTCACATTGTGACTGAAATGTGACCTTCTTAGAATTTATTATTAGTTTTATTATTAGTTATTATTTATTTATTATTCTTTTTATTTCTATAACTCCCCTCCCCTCCCGCTCCTTTTTTTTTAAGAAGATACTATGTATGTTTGCGTTTGATACAAGTAATGGTAATGATTAAAAAAAATTATATTACCATTAAAGCTATTATTTTTACTTTATTAAAACCTAAACAATGTTTTATCCAATAATATCTAATTATGAATTTTATTATTATTATTTAACAATTTGCTTTAACTTGAATTGTTTTGAAACTAATAAAAATAAAAAGTAAAAATACACTTAAAAAAAGACATTCTCATAAAACTATTCGTATTTAACTTCCGAAGCTGTTGCGCAGAAAAAGAAAAAACTAAACGGTCATGCGCATAGGAAATGAAAATCGTTTGCAAACGAAAGAATAAATAAACGTAAACAGAAATATTTTAAATTGATGATAGACGCAAGAAGTTAGTTGGCTGGAATTTATGGCAGTTGTGAGTAGTTGCATATTGACACGGATTTAACAATTTAAAGAAGAATGTCCACTACAGGCCTTCCAAGCGGCAAAATATAAGTCCGAGAAAATTAATGGGGCTTTGACTGTTAAAATAATTTGGTCTTTGCCACTTTAATTATTATCGGATTTAGTTAGTGCAGCAAGAATAACTAGAACGAATGACTTCGATGGAAAAAAGGTATGGAAAATATTATTTTTAATGGTTGCTTTTTTATTATTATTGTTCTGAGAACGATTTTAATTACATTATCAAAAACATGCTATAAAACATCAATGATTCATTAACTTAATAAAGTCTAATGCATTCATTATTTATTTTGTTGTCATAAAGAACTTGATTTTTAATAATTTGGATTAGGTTGTTACAGGTAGTGATTTTAATTGCATTCTAATCTGCGTTGTTTCCTTTTTTAAAATATCTGGTTAAAATAATGTGTTTCTATAAACATAAAATCATATGATAGTAAATTATAATAAATCGATAATATAATTATTAAACATTTAAAGATAATTATATTTTGTAATAAAGAAGCTTTTTTATGGAATAAAATTATTTACAAACATCCTTTTTTAATTTTTGTATTAAGTAATCTTCTGAAACATTTCATAATTTTATTTAAAAAAATTGTATCTGCTCAGAAGAGGAATTTATAAGAGAACGAGAACTATTAAAAGAAATCGTAGATGTTTGATATTAAAAAAAACAATTATGTTAATGATTGTTTAATGTATTTTTCAACTTGTGAAATGTTATAAAATTTCTGAATGGATAGTCATCGTGGGTGAAAACGTTTCAGTTGTAAATATTCTTATTGGAATGTTTTCAGAACGAACTAGAAGTTTGGATGAAAATTTGGAAGTTACGCAATCGATAAGAATTTAAACATGATTGAATTTAAAACAAATGACGCAAATACTTGAGCGGTATGAAGCTAAAAAGTAATAACTGTATTTTATTATTAACTTTTCATTTCAGAAACTTTTATTATTTCCTTTCCTGAATAATTTTACAGAGGTAAATTTCAGAATATCCATTATATTTAGTATAAGTGAACATCGTGATTAAAGTGGGTATTATAAATACTCTCTAATACTATAAATAAAATATTAATAAATATGATTAACGTATTTGTTGTTCTAATTTATGTTTATCGTCGGAATTTTTATTAGATAGATGTGTCTGTGATGGATAGCCTTGCAGTAATGGATAGCCCCTTAATGTTTTTTGTTTATTAATATACTAATAAATATTTAGCTTTAATTTTTTCCATAATTACTCTTTGCATGTTTTAATAATATTTTAATATTCATAGAAGACAGTATATGAAGACAGTTTGTGATTATTTTTTTATTTGTGACAAATTTGTCACTTACTTTGTGACGGTGACAGCATTACTAATGTTGTGAAGTCACACTGGGACACAAATATACAGTTATGAACATTGTTATGTAGTGTAAAATCACATCTATAATTTTATTATACTTTGGCAATACATCTCAATTAAAACTTGGGAGCTGCTATAAAAAGTATGTACCAAAAGAAAGTTACCGAATCAAAATGCCATGCAAACTTTAATCTTTGTTACATATTTTTTTTCTGTGGCAATAAATGAGAATATTTAAGACAACTGAATATTCGATCTATTAAAATTATTTCAAATTTAGCAATTTGTTTTTCTAATAAGCATTAAAATTATCAAAGAAACACTTCCTTTAAGGTGCAACACTAGTCATAGAAAAAGACCCGGATGATAATATAAAGTCCGTGGCAGCGTTCTTTTCAAATATCTCGCTCACATTTTAATATTTTTACATGATTTTTTTTGCATAGCATAGCTGAAGACGATCTATAAGCGGCCTAGTTTTTACTTTTTTGATTTTGGTTTCAGTTTTAAAAAAAAAATATTTAAATTTCAAAACCGGTTTAAACCGGTACTGATATTGAAACTATCAAAATATAAAATATATGCAAGTAAAATCGAAAAAGTAAAAACTAGGCCCGTAGTAGATCGTCCTCAGCTTCATATGCAAAAAACATGCAAAAATATTAAAATTTGAGCGAGATATTTGAAAAGAACGCTGCCACGGACTTTATATTATCATCCGGCTCTTTTTCTGTGACTAGTGTTGCATCTTTAAGGAAGTGTTTCTTTGATAATTTTAATGCTTATTAGAATAAAAAATTGCTAAATTTGAAATAATTGTGATAGATCGAATATTCAATTGTCTTAAATATTTTTATTTATTGCAACAGAAAAAAAAATGTATCAAAGATTAAAGTCTGCATGGCATTACATTTTGATCCAGTAACTTTCTCTTCGAACATTCTTTTTATAGCAGCTCCCAAGTTTTAATTGAGATGTATCGCCAAAGTATAATAAAATTATTGATGTAAGTGATTTTACACTAAATAACATTGTTCATAACTGTATAATTGTGTCCCAGTATGACTTCGCAACATTGACAATGCTGCTACCGTCACAAAGTTAGTGACAAAATTTGTCACAAATCAAAATATAATCGCAAACTGTCTTCACAACCTTGTCACTATCGTCACAGAATAGTCACAGTTTTAATGACAATTTTGTCACAAATGACACATTTTTCACATTTTGGTCACATCGTGACGTCACAAAGTGGTCACAGTGTGACGTCACAAACGAGCTCTAAAACGGCCATAACGACTTCACATTTGAGTCACTGTGACTTCACATCGACGTCACGTGACGTCACATCGACGGTCACAAAGTCACAATGTGACTTCACTACGACGTCACCGTGACGTCACCATGTCTTACGGGTTGTTTTTATAAGCAACTAAAATTAACGCTTGATCTAAAATTTGCGAGATACGTTTTGTGATGTGAAGACTATTTTTTCTATCCGGAAACACTTTGTTAATTACATAAATTTGTAGTACATTTCATGTACTTTCAAAATGTTGTTGAAGATTTTGGATATCTTCTCGAGATAATTTGTAATTTAAAATGTACAGCGCAATAACTATAACGGGGTAATAACGTCAATCCTTGGCATTAGTACCCCGGTTGATTCCCTACAGTGGCCGAGCTACATCCTAAATACTGATTCAAATAAACACAGTTAAAACTGTGCAATGTTTCTAATAATTCTATTTAAGTGGTTCTTTTTAAGCAAAAAGAAGCTCACGGTCTGATATTCTTTTGCCTCATCCTCCCCCCCTCCCACACCACACCTTTATTTTTCTTACACTTTCACAAAAAAAATGAACATTTTCAATAGCTTAGAATGCAATTTGTCAATTTCTAAGTTTGTAGAGTTTGTATTTTTAGAATTGGGTAATTTACATGCAATTACTCAATCTTATTTCATAGTTTTGTTTGCATGGCGTTATTACCCATATACGTAGGTAATAACGCCAGACAGCATTGGTCAAGAAATCACGCTATTACGTTTTATGAATACATATCTGTTAAATTATTTTTTTTATATAGATAGTCAATGAGTTGCTGTATCAATCATATATTTGTTTGAAAAATACAAACTAAAACTGAGCCGTGAAAATTGGTAGAACCTTAACGTGGCGTTATTAACGCAGGGTATTTTTTTTTTTTCATCAGGTAAGAAGTTATTAATATTATATTAATTAGGTTAAAATTCAAATATAGTTCCTATATTTTCATTAACAATTCTGCAATTACATGGACAGGTAAGTGTTGTTAAATAAATTAATACTGAATAAAAAGTGGATAGGTTAGGAAAAAAAATGATATATGGCGCGTTTTCGACCGGAGGCACCGTTTGACCTGAAGTGATGCTGTGACCGCGCGTTCTCCGCCCTCTATCTCGAAAACGGTTCCATGTATGAAAAATGTTTTCAAACAAAATTTGTAGAGAATTTTGTATTCTACAATATTGATAATAAATACAAATAGCAAAAAAACTATAGGAAATGAGATACTTACAAAAAAAGCGCAAAAACCGATTTTTGTGACCTTTGACCTTGGAATTTAATAGTTGCGTACACCCTACCATACGTAGGTTTTGAGACAACTTTTAGGGTGTCAATATACAAGTATTTACAGACTTACAGCTTGGTATCTCGAATTCCGAGGTGAACTTACTATAATGACTGGATTGGTTCTCAACTACTCTGCTCAACATTCGAAAACGTTTTGGTACATTTACAAATTCAATTTTTTTTTTTTATTGTCTTCAAAGAAATTGTTTTTCATAGAGGGAGTTCAATCGGGATGATCTCTGAATGGAAGTAAAATTAGTATTGAGCCTTATTAGAATAAATTTCGTTCCATGAAAAAATGGTCGACCAGGGAGATGATCGCTTAATAGAGGTAGTCGCTCAGATAGGCTTCCCTATTAATAATAATAATAATAACAAAAATAAAAAGAATATTGAGAATATTGCCCAGTTAAACTGATGGCATAGAGCTCACATGCTATGCACAATAATTGTATATTACAGCCTTATATAATAATATCCTTCAAAAAAAACAATTTAAGGTAGAAAAATCCCCCTCCCCCATTTCCTTTCTTTATACTCAATCACTGAACCCCCAAAATTAATCAGAGATATGCTTTATCATTTAATAAACTGTATCCAAAATTCGAAGCAAGTCGAATAATTCTGCATAAAAACCCATTTATGTAGTTTAAGAAGCGTTGTCCCCCGTTCCCTCCTTTATACTTAACTTTAACCTTTAAATCTCCAAAACTGTACAGAAATTTAACTTCTCAGAAAGAACCTACATCCTTAATTTTAAACAAATCGAATAACTCTGCATAAAACTCTAGCTAACTTAAGGGGGGGGGGGGGGGTAATCGTCCGTTCATTCCTTTATACTTAACAAAAGAACACCTCAACTATAAGGAGGGAAGCTTCGTACTACTATGAACCTGTATCTAAAAATTGAAACAAATCGGTTAATTCTGCATAATAAACCATTTACCTAAATTGTGAGGAGTAGCTCCTCCTATCCGCCCTTTATACTTATCCAATGAATTCAAAAAACAAAACAGGGAAGCGCCTTTTCAGAATGAACCTATATCCAAAATTTGAAGCAAATCGGTAAATTTGGCTTGAAAAAGCCATTAACCTAAATTAAGAAGGGGGGATAACCCCCCCTCCCCCTCTTCAAACTTATTCTAAAATTTGAATGAAATCTGATAATTCTGCTTGAAAAAAAACATGTTTATAAATTAAGGGGAGGGGAAATAGCCCCCGTTCCCCTTTTTAATATTTATCCAATGAACAGCCAATACTAAACGTGGGGGCGCCTCATCAGAATGATCCTTTATTTATGATTTGAACGAAATCTGATAATTCTGCATGAAAATCCCATTTATATAAATTAAGGGCGGGGCACTAGCTCCCATTACCCTACTTATACTTAACGAATGAACTCTGAAAACTAATCAGGGAAGCGCCTTATCATAATGAGCCTGTATCCAAAATTTCAAATAAATCGGATTTTTTTTTTATCATGAGTTATCGCGTTATGTACGTGGGTACGCACGCACGTACATTATATACGTACAGAACGGGCGGACACATAAGTTCTCAGGCTTATGTGCACATAGCCTGTGAGCTAAAAAAGCACTAGTCAGAATTCCAGGTATGGATTCAAAATATCTAAATAAAAAACGATCAGAATGGTAACATACGCCATACGAAAAAAAGAACCATACTTTTGAACCTGATTATTCAAAATTATTCGGAGATAAAATTCCTGTCGTAGACAGTAGTGTCAACATTAACTTGATGGAAGTAGAAAACCTATCAGCCAATGGAGAATAACCACAAAAGCAAGGGTGAAAAGCGTTTTTGTCACGTGATCAAATTCATTTATAATTCGATGAGTAATTTATATATATATATATAAATGGATAAACCATTTTGATTTTTAATCACTTCCACATTCAGGCCTGACAATTCAATACCTTTATGTTTAAAAATGAATCCGTCACTTTGTAAAAAAATTTCGCGTTTATTGAGCTGTGAATTTAAAACAAACTCAATGGTTTAAATCATAACTAGCTGCACCCGTCGAAACTCGACGGAAAATAATATATATTAGGCATGATATCTATCAATCTTATATAGACAGTAAAATACTGAGCGAAATAAACAACTGCCATCTCTTAAAATAGGGATAACATAGCTTTTCATGATGAAGATACACAAACTTCAGAAAATAACAAAAAATAAAGAAAACATTATGTTGGACTTAAATTCAGCTACAAATCTTTTTTAATGCGGTTTCTAAACCTTAAATATTATTTAAATGCCAAATTATTTAGGAAGTTAATATTATACCCCGGAAGACGAATTCAAAAATATTTGCATAGTTTATTTTTTCTCCGTTTAAATATCGCTTGATAACTGTACAATAATTACAATATCAATGAAACATTTTATTTATAATAGAAACAGGGACTTACTAAACTGCCTAACCAACCCACTACACATTTACAGCACTTGCAATAATTTTAACTTATTTATTTGTTTGTATCCTCCATGAACTTGTAAAAATTAATTTTATTGTTATGGCAACCAAAAAAAAAAAAAAAAAAAAAACGATATCTTTGTTATTAAAAAGAATAAAATTTTTGTATTTGTTGCTGAAAAATATTTTTTTTAAAAACAATAACTTAATACAATGAAATGATTTTAATTATTTTTTGATATTATGTAAGATAGAAATAAATCGGCATATCACAGGTTTTATTCTTTTTTTTTTTTTTTTTTTTTTTTTTTTTCTAATATGACATTTTTTACACCTTCAGAAATACTCATCTTTTCTTAAATAAAAGCGTGATTTATACAGTAATTTAAGAATTCTTTAGTTTCATAAAATATTCATTATAATTAAATAGAAATGGCGCAGTTTATAGAAATATTTTCATTTGTGCACACCACGGACCTTTAAATTAATAGAAGTTCACTTTATTTAGATGCAGGAATTAAAGTCAGTGAATATGACATCATCACTGACATCACTGACTACTATAACAACGTATATTATATTCATGGAATATATCTGGTTTCTGTATGATGACATTTTCTCCATCGACAAAATTTGACTTTACATATTATATTTTATTAAAGTTTATAAGTTTATCTTCTGTTATTTTACTTACATAATACTTAATAATATTACTCAGTAAATAATCTGTGTATTGCAATGTGAAATCATTTTATTATGATTAAATTTAACGAAACCTTTTTTTTGTTTGTTTGTTTAAAATGCGATTATACATTCACCGATGAGCTCAAGCTCCTGATTGGCGGAAAATAATGAAACAAAATAAATTTTGAGAAAAGCTTAACCTGTTGCCACTGTTTTGAAGAAATGTCATGAAAAAACTTTTAAAATTAAAAATAAAATATAAAAATTGAAATAAATTAAAAATTAGTGAGAATGGGCACATCTACACGTAAACAGCTTTCATTTAAAAAAAAATAATTATCAAAATTGGGCCAGTAGAAAGCTCAGGGCTGATGACCAAAAAAACAGCCAGGTGTTTTAAATATATAGATTTTGTATCTTCATAAAAATGGATAAGAGGGTAAGCGACATGGTAGCAGACTATTTTGATTTAAATAATAATAATAATAATTTAATAAATTACAACAACCATTCCGAAAAGGATTTCTTCAAAGACTAAAATTTATGAGGACAGAGTATCTTTGAAACAGTCTCTTCAATTCTGAATAATACTGTACTATATGTGGTAGCACGATGTTTAATACTAAATAATAAAAAAAAAAATCTTGTAGAATATGAATTTAAATTTAATTTTTTTTTAACTATTTGGAAAATAGTTGTTGTTCTCGGTAGAGAACTGGGAAATCTGATTCTTTTTATTGGCTGAATTCCACAACTTGTTTTATTTTATTAATTTTCTGATTGGTCTATGCTTAATGTCCAAATATGGAATACTTCTATTGCCACGATGACTAAAAGAATAATAAAAACTTAAAAAAAATTGATAGTTTTCAAAACAAGTAGTGATATAGATTTCAAACAAATTTCATTAAAAAGTGCATTTTTTTTCTCTATACAACGGTGTAAAAATTTAAAATGTTCGATTATTAGAAGTTTAAAATTTTGAAGTTCTGAAAATTTTAAAACTGAAATATCATTTAAAATTTTTTGGTGGTGGTTCCAGGAATATTAATGTTTAATCGGTGTCGAATGTAATATGAGGCATTCAGAAATCAGTCTGATTAACTCCATAAAATAAAAATGCACATTTTAAACATTTAAAGTTGTCTATCTATAAACAATCATTTTTTTTTTTTTTTTTATCATTGGTCTATTAATATTCATGTTTAATGCACGGCGTACGTATATGACTAATTATGATAATCCTAAAAATGATGTTTATTATTAGTATTAGTTTAAAAATATAATTTATTTATAAGTCTTTAAAATTTTAGTCTTTGAAAATATCATTTTCCAAATAGTCGTTGTGTAATTTGTTAAATTACAATTTTTTAATTTTTATTTTTAATTTAACTTTTGAAAAATCCTTGCTACTATTACAAGTAAGGATATTTCTGCCCCGATTTTTTCCCCGCCATTCATTAGAATATATTACATAAAACTGTGCATGGATTTTTATATGCATGGGATTTTACATTTAATGTGAATTATTTTTTTTTCTTTCGTGTACATCAAAAATTGAAGGAAATTAAACAAACTCCTAATTTAAATATTTAATAAAAAAAAGGCTATAAACTTGAATGTTAAATCCATACACAAAAATATTAGATACACCATAGAGAACAAATAATAATAATAATAATACAAGGGGTGATCAAATGAAAAAGTAAGAAACGATGTAAAAAGTAACAGTTAAATATTTGCATATTCCGCCATAGGATAACGTAGCGAGACATCTAGGGATGCCATTGGAGTCTCTGATTTGGATCGGAGAATGTGCGGGCGCCCGCATGCGCAATAGAGAGCAGGGGCTCTTATCAAAAGCGGCGTCCAAATGATGCGGCAGTCCGCATGAGAACAGGAGGGCGTTCGAGTCCACCTTGTCGATGAGAATGCTCGTGATGACAGTGTTTGCCTGGCGTGGCCTCGGGTCATCACCCAGACTCTCACGGCCTGCACGAAAACGGTCACTCCAATTTATGAAAAGACTTGTCAGATACACATTTCGCTAAACTGTCACCATCCGGCGATGAATAGCTGCCGGTTTCTCCCCTTCCGCTGTCAGAAAACGGATAACATCTCGCTGCTCCTCAATCCTCGAATTTTGCAAAGCGAACGCCATCCTGTCCTCATACGGACTGCCGCATCCTTTGGACGCTGCTTTTGATAAGAGCCTCTGCTCTCTACTGCGCATGCGGGCGCCCGCGCATTCTCCGATCCAAATCAGAGCCTGCAATCGCATCCCGAGATGTTTCACTACGTTCTCCCATGGCGGAATATCCCATGCGTTTCGTACCTTTTTATTTGATCACCCCTTGTAAAAACATACCTCTATCTAAATTAGCAAAAGAGCCTTAGTATTTACCGAACAAGCAAGTTATAAAATTATGAACAGGGAGAAAAAGCAGTTTAAAGTTTTCATTTGTATGGGTCATTGCGCTGGATCTATTAACAAAATTCACAATATCTCGCGATGTAATTCTTGGATAAGTAAAAATGAGGTGTCAAAATATTCACAATTAATAAAGCTTCCAGTTACTATTAAAATAAATTAATTAATTAATTAATAAGTAAATAAAATCGATATTGTGACAAATTTCAATGTACTCTGGCGCCTTAAAACTTTAAACTTAAAAGCTTAGCCTTAGAATTACATTTTAAAAAACATGGTCTTTTACAATCAATCGGTTCAACATAGATTTTTCATGATCGTTGCACATTTCTTAATCAGTAGACTCGATAATAAGACCTGTTTTTTGTTTTGTTTTAAAAGTCGATCTTTCATACAACGTCTTTCTTTGGATACGTTTTTTTCCATATGTGATAATTTACATCTACCCATTTTGTAACTTTTTTTACTTTATTAATTAAAAACGACATTTCTATTTTCTATTCAAATAAAAATTCTTCGAAATGAAAAGAATTTCTTAAAAAATAAAATAAAATAAAATGCGGACATCTACTGCCAAAATGCTTCAATTTTTCCCATTTAAATTATAAAAAATAGTAGAAACATCATTTTTATGATGATCAAAACGTGACTTACGTAATAACAGAGTCATATATTACGTACGCCATGGATTAAACATTAATATTCCTGGACCAATTGTAACAGAAATAAAATGCGGACACCATAAGGTTCATTTTTGACTGAAAACAGCAACCATTTATCAAATGATTAAAAATAAATTGGTTGAATGAAAGATGATACCGATATCAAAAACAACGCCCCTAGTGATATTTAACGATATCAAATGCCAGACCCCCCCCCCCTCCTCCTCTAAAAACAGGTCGTTGTATCTAACTGTGGGGATTTTTGGGAATGTCTTGGAAAAGGAATTTATCCGTAAAACTCAGAGGTCTCATTTGGAAAACTGGACTCTAACATATAAGAGCGAGCTTTATTCTCAAATTGTACAAAATAACTACTTAAAAGGTGTTGCAAAAATATTGATATTATTTATTTTATTTACCTGACATTTTTCGAATGCCCACGCATTCATTATCAAAGGAACATAAAAGAAGGTAATTGATTAGAAATAGAAAACATCAAAACAAAATTTCTATTTCTAATCAATTATCTTCTTTTATGTTCCTTTGATAATGAATGCGTGGGCATTCGAAAAATGTCAGGTAAATAAAATAAATAATATCTATATTTTTTCAACACCTTTTAAGTAGTTATTTTGTACAATTTGGTTAAATAACAAGGTGTAAATTTCCACCAAAGACACTAGTATTAATACAGTGGTTTTGACTCATTGAACTTTATTCTAATATATAAAGACCAGCTTCACTCTAATAATTTATTGCAGGTAGATTTCACATCGAGTTAACCCTTTGTCTACCGCATTATAAATTCATGAAAATTTTATATTCTAAAGCATTTTACGTAAATTGTTTAAACTAAATTGAAAGATTTACTTAATCCTTTAATAAATTTTTGAAGGATTTTAGAAGGATTTGGAAGGATTGATTAAATTTGAATTTACAGGGATTTTGTGCAATATTTATAACCCCACACAAATCTTTTATTTTAAATCTTTTTCTTAGTATTTTGCAGAATTATAAAATGTACAAATAGGATGTTCTTAGGATATAAATATCGAAATATTTCCGAATTGAAAAATCACCATTCCTCCCCCTTCTCCCAGCGCCAAGAAAGCCGAAGAGATACAAAGGCAAAAGAAATCATTTTTTAAAAAATATTTTTGGTTTTTGTAACCAATAAGGCTTTTGGAACAAGATAAAGTAATGTATCTCTAACTCATTCTAAACAGTATTAGAACTAATGGACGTATTAAAAGAATTTTATAAGCAGTACCGTCGCTAGATAAAGGGTTAACCGTCAATGAGAATAATTTCTACGAATTTATTTCAGAATGCGGTTAATTTCCAGTTTATTTAAACGTTACGTGATGGAATATCCTGCAGTAGCTTTAATTAATGGACATTACTATCAATAAATTTTGAAAATGTCATGAAATAATGTAGTTTGTATATCACGAGATGTTTTTGATACGTTTTCAAAAACTTTGATCTTTAACTGGGTATCTTAAATCACCTTACACTTCTTAACTAGAATTTAAATTAGGCATAAAAGGTGAAGTAATCGTGCTCTGTGGTTACGAAATAAGTTTATTATATATATAATGGAATTTTTCTGGTGACAAAAACTTTATTAATATACTGGAGTAATTGCATACAAGCAATAAAAAGAGCTAAAATATGAGGAAATGATTTGAAAAATTCTATTTAAGAACTTTTAAGAGGTTATATTTTGGATTTTTCTCACGCGATTACGTGACTAGAGATAAAAAATTTCCTACCTTCTTTTTCGCATTACTGACCGAATGAATCGAAGTGGTCGTGGGTCGTAGATCCCCCTCTAGGAATTCGGGCATAACTTGTGCGTGGGTAATATTTACTGTGTGGGTATGAGACACATTTTTGGCAGTCAAATTCAGTTCTTGAGATTGTTCTCAACTACTCTGCTCAGTAAGCGCAAAACATTTTGATAGATTTACAAATTCATTTTTTAACGCACTGATATAAGATTTGAAAGCCTGACTATGCAAGCGATTTGGAATCGAATTGAATTTTCTATTTTTTAATCAATATATTATACCTATTGAGTTATAAGTGTTTTCGATCACATTAACAAAGTTGATTGGTTTTTCTGCTTTCGCGTGGAAAATCGGTTCAATGTGCCCAGTTTGACATTTAAAAAAAAAAGTTTATTGTGTTTGAAAAAAGAAAAAAAAAAAAAAAAAAAAGAAAAAAGAAAGAAAAAATTAGCGCGATTTTAACACAGCAGCAGTTATTAATTTCATGTATTTCCAAATAAAAATAAATTAAAATTTATGTCATGAAGTTGCATTTTTTGATTTAAGAACTGCTCTCAAAAGAACTGCTGAAAGGCTGTTCTCTGCTCAAAAAGCGCAAAATGTTTTGATACATTTATGAATTCATTTTTTAACGGAAAGATATAAAATTGGAAGAACTGACTATGAAAGATATTTGGAATAAAACTGTATTATTCATTTTTTGATCAATAAATTACCTATTGAGGTATGAGCAATAGTGGTTATTCTTCTTTCGCGCGGAAATTTGGATCAAAACGGCCACTTTGACACTATTTTCTGAAAAATCAATTGCGTTTTCAAAAAAAAAAAAAAAAAAAAGATAAATGAATGCGAGTAGATAGTTTCAGAACAACAACACCTGCTAGTTTCATGCATTTCCGGACAAAAATAAATTAAAGCTTATGTCAAAAAGTTGCCCTTTTTGATTTAAGAGTAGTTTTAAAGCATTCCCCCCTCAAATCAAAAAATGGATCCAGCTGTCATGAAATAATGCATTCCTTTTTAAAAATGAACTTGTTATTTAACCTATAATTTTTATTTTTAAAAATCCTTTTTCAGATTCATTTTAATTTTTGAAAAAAAGAGAAAAAAAAAAGCGTATATATCTAATTTTACTTACCCATCATACGTTATAGAGTAAGTCTTGCAATCGTTTTGAAAATCGAAATTTTTTTTGACGGATTTACACGTTTTAGATAGTGGAGATTCCGAAAAACATATTTTTAGAAGAAAAAATTTGCCGTTCGTCTGTCTGTCTGTCTGTCAGTCTGTCTATCTGTAAACGCTCTATCTCCCGAACAAATTGAGATAGAGACTTGAAATTTTGTATGTAGTTAGTATGTAAGAATGGGACGAAGCCTATTTAATATCAGCAATCTCGATTAGCCGGAACTATTTTTTTCGGACACTCGAAAAATTCGTTCTGATGAAAGGTATATAAAAAGTTTCGAATTTTTTTGTTTTAAGGAATGGGCGTAAAAGGCAATAAAATAACACACATTTTGCACATAGAACAAAGTCGATCGGATTATTAGCTGCCGAGATATTTGTAATCCTGTTTTCCACATTCTTCGATTTTTCATGACCCTGTATTTCATTAAAATATCAATTCAGAGGTATATTTTAATTGGAAATGAGACGCTTAATCCGACGCAGTTAATTGTTAGTTAATAGAATTATTATTTTTGGAGTTATAAGGATGTTTCTTTCACGCAGTTCGGTACTACTTGAGTAGTTTGGCGTTTTATATAATTTGTCGAAATTGGTACATCAGCAGTTCTTTAATATAGCATTACTATGTATATTAACAACATTTAAATTTTGTTTATGAATTGCAATGCATTGTATAAATAGTTTTCACGTGTTTTATTTTCATATACATATCCATGATGGGTAAGTATTACGGTGGCCCCCAACGACTAGTTTTTATTCTCGAAGCTAAAATAACACTTCAATTACCCGTTCAATGGTTTTAAACAACAAATGTCATCACACTAGATACATTCATAGATGGCAGAAAAAAAATAACTTTTTGAAATTTGATACTTGGTCTAGTAGTTTAGTTCACAAATAGAAATCTAAAATTACAAGCCCCCTTTAAATATCAATTTAATTATCTCTTATCTATATTCGCACAATAATAAATGTAAGGTCTTCAAACAAGTGAATGACATATAAATCCTCAAAACATTTTATTGTAAAGGATTTAAGTTAAATAATTATGAAAATGCACTTTGCAAATGCATTAAAATGTCCTTGTAACTATTTTTTCCCTTTGGCCGTAAGGTAACGAAATATTTCGTTGTCGAAATTTTCTTTAACGAAATTTTCTCTATAGTTGAACGATTCACTGGATTTTCATAAAATTTTAAATGATTCGACAGAATCGTGCAATGATTATATATTTTAAATTTCAAACAATTCAGTTGGGTAGTTTTTGTTCTGTTATATGCGGACGGACAGACGGACTGAACGACAACTATAGGTGTTACTCATTTATGTAATTACGAAAGCACCTAAAAAGCATGTTTATGTTATCTAGAGCGGGGAGGAGAGTGGGGTTCATGTTTATGAATGATGGAGTATTCTAAAAGGACGAGCTTAAGGGTGTATTCGGAAAAGTAATTTTTTACCTTCAACAGCTCAAATTTTTCCGATACATTTTCAGACTCATTTTTAAAGGCAAAGATATGAAACTTGCCGAGGTGATTTTTGAAGAGACGTATAAGAAGCCGTGTGATTTCATTCTTCGCTCAATCCATTAGAATTTGATTTATAAACAATTATTTTCTCCGCGTGACCCTTTTTTTCGTTCGAAGAACTCTCGCTTCGAAACATTTGGTCCAAAACGCCGTTTTTGACAGCATTTTTTTGCAACATTTTCTACATTCATCAAAAAATCGACAAACCTTGTGCAGTTTCTAAATAAGAGAATTTGAAAGTTTGGTGCGTTTGAGAGCAAAACCGAATTTAAAAATAAATCAGAAAATAAACAGTTTGTATCGGAATACACCCTTAAGGATATTTCGAAAAAAATATTTTTTCCACCCTCGACAACTCAAAATTTTCTAATATATTTGCAGACTGATTTTTAAAAGTAGGAACAAGAAACTTGCTGAAAGGATTTTTGAAGAGATGTACAAGATGCCGTGTGATTTCATTTTTCGCTCCATTCATTAGAATTTAGTTTATAAACAATTACTTTCTCAAGTACGACCATTTTTTCGTTCCCTGATCTTTCGCTTCGAAAAATTCGGCTCAAAACGCCAGCTTTGGCAGCATTTTTTTACAATATTTTCTGCAGTTATCAAAAAGTCGATTTCCGCAGCACATTATGTAGTTTCTAAATAAGAGAATTTGCAAGTCTGACATGTTTGAGAGTAAAAATGAATTTAAAAATAAATCAGAAAATATAAGCAGTATGGATTAGAATACACCTTTAAAAGATAAAAGGATCGAAACGTTTTCTCGATATTTAATCGAAACGTATTCTCGATTTAGTAATGCACAAATTTCTGTTTTTAAAAACCAGTGACAAACATTAAAAGTTTCGTAAAAGGCTCCCGTCGCGAAGAGGTTAAAAGGACTTGCAGTGGAACATTTAAATTTTAAGGGGGGGAAAGTTATTTTTTTTTTTATACGAAGACGAGAATAAATAAAATTTCTGATTTGAGAAAGAATGAGTCCGAACCCATCTCACCTCTAATATTTAGATAATTACGAATGCACCTAAAAATGTTAGGAAGCGTTGCCATACGATGAAAAGTGTAGTCTTCATCATAAATTTCTTTGAAGCTCGTAACTAACGGCTGTGTTAACAATTAACTGCTAGGGAATTTTAACATAAGCAGAGAATAAAAAACTGTTCCGCTAAGGGTTAAAAATAGTAAAACCTGTAGATTGTGATTATAGCAACAAAACAAACAAGTTATTATAGTAACAAAATAAATATAATCGGCACGAATTCTTTTCAGAGATCCGATAAGCAGCTTTTATTTTTCGGTACCCACTCGTAACTGTTCACTGATGTGTATCTTAAGAAACTTTGACGTTGAAGATATTTAGATCATTGGGAATTTTTTGTTTATCGTAACAATGAGGATCGCTTTTCTTCGTTTCATTTCTTCAAAATGCATATGATTGATATTTTATGCAACGTACGTAAAATTTGTAGCAAAAGTATTCTTTGTTGCTTGAATTGTTTAAATAATTATTGTTTTGTATTTTTCACTAAGTAGAAAAATAAAAATATATTTTGTATACATTTTATAATGTATGTAAAATTTGTAGTAAAAATATATTTTTTTTCTGTTTGAATTGTTTAAATAATTACTCTTTTGTATTTTTCACTAAATATAAAAGTAAAAATACATTTTTAACTATTATATATATATGTATATATATGTGTGTGTGTGTGTGTGTGTAAAAATATGTTTTTGATATATTTATGACATACGTAAAATTTGTAGCAAAAATATTCTTTTCTGATTGAATTGTTTAAATAATTACTGTTTTGTATTTTTCACTGAGTACAAAAATAAAGATGTATTTTTTAAATTTTATGTATATAAGTAAAAATATCTTTTGAATGCATTCTATAATATGCTTAAAATTTGTAGCAATTTTTTTTATGTTTGAATTGTTTAAATAATTACTGTTTTGTACTTTTCACAAGATATAAAATTTAATAAAAAATAAATAAATAAATAAACACTCTTTTATAAGCATTAAATGATAATATAAAAATGACATCCAATTTCATGACTGCAACTAATGTTGTTGTAAAATTTCCTTTACAATAATTTAATTTGACATGGGCCTCGACTGTGGAAAATTTAGCAAATTTTAAAGGCGGTTCTAAAGGTTAAATCGTCTTCATAGGGGGGGGGGGGTGCAAACTAAATTAAGAAAGTAAAAACAACGTAAGTGCAGATCCACGTTAGCTATCCAATTGCAAAATAATGATAATTGTTTAAAAATGTTGCAATGCAAGCGAATTTTTTAAAAGAAATATTCCAAAGGATTAACACTAGCGAACTCGCGTTTTCGCCTGATTGAAGTAACTACTTAATATAAAACATATATTTTTCAGTTTTTTATCATGTTTTCTACTTTAATCCAAACCTTCCTGTTGCAATTTACCATAAAAAGTAACTTGCAAATATGAAAAATACATTTACGAAATCTACTTTACTCAAATGTATTTAAACAAACTGATTAATTGATAATTAATTTCATTTTTTCATGAAATACGATAATAAATAATTTCCATTCATCGGTTTTATTTTTGGTATATTTCCTTTTAATTATAAAAATGCTTTGAGGTGTAGGTAATTAGATTTAGTAAGGTTTTAGAGAAAACAAAATTTAATCACATAAGTGCTTTTTGATAATTGCAATTAATAAGAGTATGTTTCCTACAAGCACGGCACCTACGCATTTCTAGGTATGAAGCCTAGTATCATGCCTTACATGACGAACTTTTTACGACAAGAGTCAGACATTAACACTGTGGCGTAGTGGCAGATGGGCTTGCAATAAATTGGAGAGTCTATTTAAAACCATCAAGCCTAAATTTTATAAAATTCAACAATTGTAAAATTTAATAATGGAATGAAGGTTACAAGTGCTCTGACTTTGCAAAGCGGTTCTCTTGCCGGACACTCCGGACTTCAAACCCCGATACCGGGTATAGCAGTCGTCTGGGAGAGCAGAGCTCTACCCAACTTAATCCTGAGAGATCTATACCTCAATCTGTCCGACCAGCAGCGAAAAGTCCTTCCCTGGTCAACATTCACAAGGGGGGGGGGGGGAGGAAAGACACCTTCCTGCGGATTTCTTCCAATCTCGATCCAGGGGTCAAGGCGTCCTTTTCCCACTCGATATACAAATTGCGCCTCCCCTTGACTGATTTCACAGCCAAAGGAAATCTATACGTTAGCAAGAGAAATGCAGACAAAACACACCTGGACTGTAAGGTGACCTCCACATAGCAAACGCGGGAGGCAGTAATTGTTCAGGCATGACACTAAATCCTCGTACATTACTCAGCTGGAGACAACTTGCTTATTTTCTCACTGCCCACATAAAAGCTCAATAATTTCGACTACATTCCAAGCCGTGGGAACAAAGGGTACACCTGAAGCAGGAAATGTGGAGATATGACAACACATAAAATATTCAGAATACTTGATTAATCCTATCAATAATTTTAAATTATTAATTTTGCCTTATTTACTCAAAGAACAATTCCATGTCATGTACTAAATATTTTCCAGGAAACTGGGATTACTAGAACTTTTCTATGTAACGGCAACTATAAAAATTCATGCATAACAGGTACACGTTTGCTCTTTATATAAAAAAATATGTAAGGTTTTAAGATTATTTTAAGAAACAGGAATCTTAATTAGCATGGGTGAATATCACAAAATGTTGGACTTTGATCGTCTGAGATATTGAAAGTATCCATTGAAAACAATTCAATTTTCAAGATGTAAATTTATTTTCTACTAGCAGTTACCCGTGACTTCGTTCACATAACATTTAAAGAAGAAATAATTGATCAATCAAGCAAAAAATTTCGATGATGAAAAGCATGTGTAATTAACTTTTTATCGCGAATTTATGGTAAAAAAACTTTTGATAATCCCTATTTGCTAATTTGTTTGCTGATCAAAATTTTCCTTTTAGCGATTAATACTAATAGATAGAAACATTCTTGTATTCTTTTGTTCAGCCCTGTAGTTTTCCAAGTGACTTTAATACACGAAAGTATCTTTCTAAAATTTATTTCAAACAAAAATATTTCTTATTACTACCTAAATTACATTTTCAGAAATTATCATCCAAAGACAACCTTGTATCCAGTTCTTTGTGGGACCCTGTTTATCATTTTATATATATACTACAAACATTTCTTAGTTTACTAAATGCAGTTCAAAATAAAAATGCATATTTTATTTAAAAACCACCTTTAAGTAAATTACGCTCATATTCAGTAACCTTTCCGAGATCTTTTGTGTAACCCTGTATATCTAAATTTAACTATTTATACTATTACCATTTATACTCTCCATTTAATATGCATACATTTAGCGAAACTTAAAAGCACATATCATAATTCAAAATGCATTTCATCCATGCAACAGTCATCATCCATGATATACAGTACTTCGGATAGAATATATAATATTTGAAATCTTTTGTGTGTCCCTGTAAATGCTATGCACTTCGTATTATTCATGAAATAACTTACATTAAGCCTCAGCAACATATATCAATTTGATTATACATGAAATCGTTTATCATAATTAAAATATGTCGGAAACTGTTCCTCCCTTTATTCCTATGCAATGGAATTCTTCTGTCTGACCCTGTAAATGAATAGTAAATGTCCTTTTCACTACATACTTTACAAAATGCATATTTTAGTGCACTTTGTAAATGCATATAAATTTGAATATGTTCTACAGGCTGTAACATCGTTAAATTTAATTAAAACGATTTTTCCCCATAATGCCGTAATATAAGAAAATTTTTTGACAATCCCTGTAAATACACTAATCATGGTAGAAACTTTTTTTTCAATGGGTATTCGTGCTAGGTAAACGTTAAGAACGTCCAAAAATTTCATGGAAATCGGAGTATATTTACGAAAGTTAGAAAGCGACCAGACAGACAGACAAATCGAAAGCATAATAACTTTTCAACTTTGTTCGAAAGTGTTAAAAAATCGAGCCAAAAATATATTAATCAGTGATTTTATTTTCCACCTTTTCCCCACAAAAAATTTCTTCCATTGATAATTATGAGTTTTGAATAAAAATATTCATTTGTATGTAACTTATAACTTATTAATTAGTATAAGTAAAAAATATTTCTGATTCATTTTAAATATGACGTCATTATTTATCTCGCTCCATTAGCTACTGATATTCATACCCCTTGTATTTTTAACGACTGCTATAAAGTACCTGTTTTATTTCAACTATGACGTCACATTTTCATGAGTGAACCATTTTATTAAAAATATAATTCTTTTTCATTCTTTTTACTTTTAATTCATGTCATCATATTTTACACAAAAAATTCCCATTAACTAAACAAATATCCTTGTTAAATGTATTATAAAAAAATATACCTTTTATTTTTATTTCAAACATGACGTCATATTTATTTTCTTTTAAATTATTTTATTATACTAATAAATTTAATTCCATACCATACTAATACCATATTTTATTATAGTTTTTCGCGTGGAAGTTTTCTATTAAAAATTCATTGCCGCTGAAAAATTATTATTCCAATTTTTTATTTTCTTGGCAACAGGAAAGGAAAATGGTTAAATTTTATCTGAAAAATGCCTATTGATTTTGTATAAAAAATAATTAAATTTTGAATTATTAAGGAAAATATTTGAATAAAATAAATAAAAATTACCCTATTATTTAATCCGGACTTCTAACTTTACGTCTGCAAAATTTCAAAGCAATGGGTTCAGTAGTTACCGCGTGAAAGCGGAACAAACAAACAAACAAACTCACTTTCCGATTTATAATATTAGTAAGGATTAGAGAATGAAAGATTTTCCATGTAAAATTGCTAAAGTTTGAAAAATTCAATAAGTTAATTTTTATGTAAGTATACGTAATTTCTTGGCATATGTATGCCAGGATAATTCCAATTTCATTCTAAAACATTTTTTTACATTCTTTCTTTTTTTTTTTTTTAGGTTTAACATTTTATCCTGTTTAAAAGGACATTTTTTCAAATTTCAGCATAGTAAGGGGGGGGGGAGGTTTGGTAAGAAAAATAAATGCTTTTTTTTTCTTTTTTTTTTCCTTGATTGATTTTTTCCTAATAACATTTAAATTTGAAAAGTAAATTTGGGTGCTCCTGTCTAGTTCAGTGGGTAAGCACGAACTTCATGGATCTATTCGGCAAACAAGCCCTAGGTGTAAATAAGATGATAAAACATAAGCAGGTTCTACTACATATCCTGGTATACAAAAAAATAATTAGGATATCATATCAGTCAGACTTTTGTTGGTCTCTCAGGACCCCACATCTGATTCTACCATCTACACCACAGAAACATAACATCTATTCCAAATTTAGTTATTAGCGGTGGAAATGGATCACTTTTGTAGAAGGGGCAAAAATAACAGTAGAGGAGAGACATGAAATAACGGTATAATTTAGACAATCAGGAATTTCTCAGTTTATTCGATAAAATAAATTTTGAGATATCGCAGATTTTTTACGCAGACACAGAGAAGCCGCTGTATCTATGCAGCAGTTCAAATAGTAAACAACACCACATGGTGTGCGGATTTGATGTAAACAAAACGTAACTTAGCTAGACCTTTCTGAATACTAAATCTAAACATTCCATCAACTAAATCAAAACCTGAGATTGCGCGAAGACAGAACAGGAAGTATTTTTTTTTTTTTTTTCGCTTCCTTAAAAAAAACATCTTCTATCCCTTTGTGTGAATGTTCTTTTCGGAGAACTATATAAATATCAACGCAATGACTCTTGTGAGTTGCTTTTGGCGTACATTTTTTTTTTTAAACTTTTTTTTCTGTTTAATTCCATTCAATCTTTCTTTGCTGAACAGAAGCATGGCAGGAGAATTTCAGACAACCGTGACCGCAGCGTTTACGTGTTAACGAGACACTTTGCAATAAAAAAAGAATCCAGCATTATGTGGCTGAATGGTTCTGTTATTAGGATAAGTCGACTTTTTTACTGATTGCTAGGTGGCATTTCATAGCACGTTTTAGGATGTGAAAATACATACTGAAAGACGTGTCGTGCAGTAGCCTGTCATTGACTGTCACTGGAGTTATTGATAAATGATTAGTTCTTTTTTTTTTTATAAATCAAGGGTTTAAACTTGACTAGCATTTCGTATGAATTATTTATAATACTTTAAAAAAAATAAAACTGATTGAATGACAATGCAGTTTGTAGTATAAAAAAAAGAACCTAATAATATTATTGTTACGTGTTTTCATTTACAGTGAGTTTTTTATCTTTTAATTGCATTTTGTATGATTAGATTTGAAATAATCTAAAGTTTTATTTATTTATAATTTTCTTTTATTTTGCTTTTAACTGAATTTAGTATTGATAAAAGAGTCTTAATTGTATAATTTCACTTTCTTCCATCTTTACAAGAAAGTATTAAATTCATAAAAAATTTCGACTTCCAGTTTTCTACGGATTTACACATTTTAGGGGGTCAGAGGTTCCAAAAAACATGTTTTTTACCAAATGTCTGTCTGTGAGTCTGTGAGTGTGTCAGTCTGTCAGTCTGTTTTGTTTCCACTCTATTTCAAGAACTAATGCACGGAATTTCATAAAACTTCAGATTCAGTTAGACCTTGATATAAACTGGATCTTATTAGTTTTTGGTGTATATAGCCCAGCAGGTAACGATGCTATTTTCACTTTTCTATTAGCTTTTTTCACTATTTCCACGATAGCTATATCAAAAGAACTAATGAACAGATTTTCATAAAACTTCAGATTCCGTTAGTCCTTGATATAATCTGGTTCTGATGACGTTTTGGTGTAGATCGCACGTTAAGTGGAGCTGCTGAGTGGCATTATACATGATTATTGTAATAGCTCTATCTCAGGAACTAATGCGCGAATTTTCATCAAACTTCCGATTCATTTTAGTTCCTGATATAAATTAGTAATCCTTAATTTTTGGGCATAAATTGCTCAGCTGGTGGCGCTGCGTTGCGGCATTATTCATGATTATCACAATAGCTCGATCTCAGGATCTAATGCACGAATTTTCACCAAACTCCAGACTCTTTTAGTCCCGAATTTAAATGAGTATTCTGTAATTTTTGGAGTAAATCGCTCAATAGGTGGCACTGCTATGCGGAATTATTAATGATTATCGTAAAAGCTCTCAGGAACTAATGCATGAATTTTCACCAAACTTCAAATTTAGTTAGTCCAATAAATTAGTATTCTTTAGTTTTTAAAGTAAATTGTTCAACAGGTGATACTTCAACCTGTTTTTTTTTTTTTTTTTTTTTTTTTTTTACGATTTTTGCGATTATTGTATCTTAAATACAAATAAATGAATTTTCATAAAATTTCAGATAGATTGAGATAGAATTTGACATAATTTGTTGCAGATTAGATTTTGATGTAAATTACCTACAAGTGATACTGCTATGTTTAATTTCTCTGGAAGTATTAACATGTATGAGATAGAAGAAAGTTTTGGGAATGCCACATCGGACTATGTTTCTATATAATTTCAAACATCTACTGCCCGATAGCGTCAAAGATGTAGAACAACGATGAAATCTCGTGGATATTAAATTTTATGAGAATTTGTCTGAAGTTTTGGGTGTAGCTTTTATGAAACTAAAAAAAAAAAAAAAAAAAAAAAAAAAAAAAAAAAACCTATTAATATTATATCTAAAGTAAGTTATTTTCTTTTCTTGCTACTGCATTAGTAACTTTCGAACAATGGTGCCTCCTTTAATCTTCCAAAAGCCGGCCTTCTATTATAAACATTAAACGATTATTCCACTAATTGAGGCAGCAGTTTTAATTAATGTTGAATAATCGTGATAAGGAATAATTAATGATGTTTAATGACGCATTAATAAAACATAAGGCAACATGAGCACATGCTATCATAGATATTGAACATACATAGATATTGAATATTGTATGAATAGCACGTATATTAATAGAAATATAGTGATTTTTTTGAAAAATTCAAAAAATTTTTGCATGTTTTCAATTTATATCATACAGGGATTTCAACCAAATTTACTCTCTAAAACTGGAAGGAGCGAAAACCTCAATCTTTGTAAGAGTGAAAGACATTTTCACTCTTTTGTGAGTGAACTTTATAAAAATACACTCTTTAAAGAATGGAATTTCACACTCCCTAGAAAGGAGTGAAAAATGTCAGTCCGTTGTAGAGAGTGAAACATCTCACGTCGCTAACGAGGATGAAATCCCGGCATTATAAACTTTAAAATAAATTCCGTTTAACTTTGAACCAATATATGGAGTAAAATAATAAAAAACACCAAAATATCTCAATTTTTAATTTTCAAAAACGCCATTTCATAATATAACCTGAAAAATTACACTTATTTGGTATTAAACGCACTCTTTTTTAAGAGTGAGTAGATACTCCTTCGAAAGAGTGAATAGTCACTCCGCCGAAAGACTGACTCATCAGCCAATCAGAAGTGTCTTGTCGCTTCTTTTTCTGAATTAATCTTCTGAATTAATCTGAGAATAAATCTTTCATTTGATCGGCCTACATGTATGTTTACCCCCAATTCTTTTCATTTTTATTAATAATTTTCAAACATATTTTAAATTTCGATCTTTAAATGGTGTGCTTAGATATGCCTGATATGAAATAATCCAAATACTGGATTAAATCTCTTCTTCTGGAATCATCATGGAAAAAAATAATTCAGAAAAAAGCAATAATACTTCTTTAATACTCAATAACGAAGAGCTTACAGTACACAGATATTATTTATCAATCAAGGGATTATTATTTATCAAACAAAGGATATTATTTGTCTAATTAGAGGTAAGTTATGTTTAATTTTAATCTTTTATTCCGAAAGTTCATGAATACTGAAGTAAATAGTTTCACATTATGTAGAAAGCCATCTGCTATATCAGCCATTTGCTATATCTTATCAGCTGAGGAAAAAAAAATGCTGAGACAAAAACTGGAATATTTCACTCCATTCGTCATAGAATATAAACATGAATTTGGAGTTACATTATTTTATTGTTTTCTTATTTTCTCTTAACGCATAATCTACTTTTTTTTCTTTTTTGAAATTAAATACGTAATTCGATATTACGCTATTACGAAATAGTTTCAGATTGAATATTAGTGTTATACTAAGGAAATATCTTCTTACATATTACCATTGTAAAACTTTTGAACGATTTTTTTTATTATAATAATATTTGAAATTATTTGAAATCCTTAATCTTCATACTAATGTTTTCAGATTTGCCAAATCTATAAAATAATAGGAATTTCTTATAACATATGGCAAGATTTTTGAGAAATTGTTCAATCTAATAATAAATTTTACTCCGCTATTGTAGTTTGTTGTTGTTTAATAGTACAATTATAAAATACAAATTATTATCTTTATACCTTTTCAAATTGGTATATCTACTTTTTTTAATTGAATGTTAGCATTTTTTTGCTTATGTTTATGACTTTAATCAAACATTTAATTATAGACATTCTGAAATAACTTATAAAATTTCCTTCTTTCTTTTTTTTTATATTTTTTTGTGTGACACATGTAATTATTAACATTTAAAAATAAAACATGGTACTTAAGCATTGAAACAAAGTGCTTTTTATGCCTGATGTTTATAAATAAAACTGCTTTAGTATTTTTAAAAGTTCGTAGTATGACTTATATAAATTGAAATATATTTTAAAGAGATAAATAACTGCTTTTTACATTATAAATATTTTTCCAACAGTAAGAGCAGTACATATGCAGTCATTTCTTTTATTTTATATTTTCTCTTTTTCCTATTTCCTACATTAGTATTTTCCTATAAAACTTACGAAATCTGTTTAACTCATATTCATAAATACAATAGGGCAGTAACCAATAAAAATGTAGCTTTTATTATTCGTTTTTCGTAACTCCCCCCTTTCATGTTTTATAATTTTGCATTATTGTAGATACTCTTAATGAATCCAACGAGGAAGCAGAAAATAATGTTTCTAAGTTCCACTGTTTTTCCTTGAAAATTTTAATAAACGTACTAAGAGCTGGCTTCATTTAATAAATTTATATTTCTTTATTTTCTTGAAAAATTTGCAACTTTTTGTTTTGGTAATAGTAAAAAACTTTGAATTTTATATACTAAGTGCCATTTATAAAATAGTTTTTTTTTTTCAAGTAATGTACACCTCATATAAATATTGCTAAAAATGCAATTTCGGTAATGTTTATGGTGCATAAAATATATTGAATTAAAAGGAAACTTAAATAATCAAATATTATTTTTAAACTATACTTACCAAAATGTAATGACAACAAAACTTTTATAAATAGTTACATTAATGTGATTAATAAAATTTCAATATTTTATTCATTTTATTATTATTATTATTTAAAAGAATCTAGCTATGTTTCGCTTATTTTGTAATATGGCAATCAAACCACTCATGAAACCGAAAATATTGTTAAAGGGTCAGTTAATTAACAGTCCAAATTTTTAGCAGTCAAAGAGGGACTTATAGGTCTTAATCGTTCACCATTTAAATAAAAACACATAAGTTACAGAAGTCGTTAAAATCTTATTTTCTGTCTAAAATATTTGTTTATTTTTACTTTTTCAGTTTTGGCTGTAGTTATTTTTTAGAATAACACTTTCATTTTTGGTACCGGTTTTGAAAGTGAAGGTAACTTTATAAAAAATATCTGTAACCAAAATCGAAAAGTAAAAGAGATACCATGTAGAGAGGAACTTCGACTATCCGATCCACAAAAAAAAAAAAAAAAATAAATAAATAAAATAAAATAAAATAAAAACAAATAAATAAAATAAAATGTCGAAATGCAAACGAGATATTAGAAAAATCCCTCCTTGTTCGCTCGTGAGTATCTTCTCCGGCAGGGACAGAAAGAAGCCTTAAGGGTGTCCATTACTGGCACATCTACCCTATATTAGGGAATAAAAAATTTAAATTAAGTGTGACTTACCATGTCATTTTATAAATACTGGTTATATTAATGTTTGTTTTTCAGCAAAAGAGATTTTAATTACACATTAAAAAAACAATAAAAACATAGATAACGTGCATCACGGAATTATTATAATAGTACGTAAAACTTAATGGGTATCGGAAAAAATATTGATTGTTTAAAATTTTAAAATTGTTTAATAACTTGCGCTTATGGATATTTTAAAACTATCATATATTTATGGGGCTACCAATGAAAGCAAACACAAAAAGAAAGATTGGAATAAAATTGTTTATTTCTGTCAATAATCTAATTTAATTCATAGTAACTTTAATTTACTTTTCCCTTAAAAAGTTCAATTAATGTTACATACTTTATGAATTAAATAAATATTGTCTATAAAGTATTCTAATCTTTACCATGCTTGTATTTATTTCCATTGTATGCTCTAAAAGATACGATTCTTTTAAAATGACCATAATAGCAATAAAAAAAAATTTACTGCATAAAAAATAAACATTCGCTCCTATCAAAAAGTAACTATTCATTCCTACCAGGGTGAAAAAACGCACTCCTTTAGCAAAAGTGAATAGTCATTCCTCAGTAAGAGTAGCTACTCACTCCTTTTTCGGTTGACAGAAAAAACGCACTTCTTTTGCAAAAGTAAATAGTCACTCCAGAGAAAGAGTGGTTATTGACACCTGTTTAGAGTGACTATTCGATTCCCAGGAGTGAGTACGCACTCTTTAATAGTGTCAACGATTCCATTTTTGCTCAGAGTGAATAGTCACGCTAAAGAGGTTGGGCATATTTTGAGTCTGCGATAGAGTGAGTATTCACTCCTTTTTATTTAGAGTGTAGCGCCAGTTTCAGAAAAATTGCAAAATGTAATAGAAACAATATAGCGCAATTAGAAAATAAATATATTAAATGTTTCATGAAATATGTGTAGATACGTAAAATAACTTTTATCTGCACATGAGCGAAAGATAACATCGATTTTTTTACACATACTAATTGTCAAGTCTATGGAGCAACTCATTAAAAAATCTAGCGAAATATCGTGAAAATTCAGAAAGATATCGGCGATAGGAGTGAGCTGATTTTTAGTTATCTCTAAAACCAGCTGAATGATAATAGATTTTTCACAAATTGCCAGTTTTAATATATTTATTAATTTATTTATTTTTTTTTTATTGAAGTTTTAGTTATTCTTGGATAACTAGCAGAACGAACCTGTTCCATGATAAAAACAAGTATCAAAATCGAAGCATTTGTTCCAAATCTTCCCATTGATATTCATTAAATACTTTTTTCTAAAACTCAGTTGATAAAAAAAAGGACAATTTGTGGAAAATCCCTAATAATTCAGCTACATTTAGAGAACAATTAAAAAACAGCACAACTCTATCAACGATATCTTTCTAAATTTTCACAATATTTAACTGTTTTTTTTTTTTTTTTTTTTTTTTTTTTTTTTTTTTTTTTTTTAATGCGGGTCTATATTTTTAATGTGAGACTATAGCAATTACATAAAATTGTTGTCACTGTTCGCGCATGCGCAGATTAAAATTATTTCATACGCCTACTTATATTTCATAAAATATTTAATGTATTTACATTCTAATTGCACTATATTACTTCTGCTACATTTAGCCATTTTTCCTAAAACTGGCGTTAAATTTGGTTGAAAACGCCGCATGGTATAAACTAAAAAATGCAATAATATTTTGAACTTTTCAAAAAAATTACTATATTTCCATGAATATACGTGCTATTCCTACAAAATTGACATTTGGTAAGAGCAAATTTTTATTGAAGTTATGAACATCTTCTTTATGAACATCTTCTTAACATAAATATTTGACACTTTCTCCGAATATTGATATGGTAATTTCTGAAATTATGTTTTCAAATATGTTATGGGCCTTGTTCGTACTTATAATCTTTTTTTTTTCTAGAAAATTTACTTGCCTTTACTTTTGGTAAGAGCAAATGTTTATTACAGATTTGAATATCTTCTTTACTAACATAAGTATGGAATATTTTCCAGAATATTGTTGGTAATTTTTTGTGCTACTTATAATCTTTCATCCTATTAAACTGTGAAGTTTCGTCACAGCACGTACACTGAATATGTTGAAAAGTGTTTCATAATCTATACTTAATGTGTGATATTTTGTTCTTGTTTATTATAGGGTGGAAAGGAAAATTTCAGTTGAAGATTACTTGATTCTGAAGTCAAGTCTGCTTACTAAAACCTTGAATCTTCCAATTCTTTCTCGATGAATATCGGATTTCAACATTGGATTTTTATTCATCTGTACCTGAAATATCGTTATGGTAATGTTATTCTAGATAGATTACATATTTATTCAAAATAAACACATCTTTTGTGATAGAACTTTCGGACTATTGTGTTATTGTGTGCATTGTCTTCCCCAGATTCTCTCCGATATCCATAATCAATAATTTCCATGAAATATAAAAGAAATCACAGTAAAAAAATCAGTTTTTTTATATGCCGAAAAGAATGTACAAATAAAGGGAAGAAAATTCATCATATAACATAAAATAAAATTTTATTTTCTGAAGGTCATCCCTCCCCCCCCTTTTTATACGCATTCCCTGATGTTGAAAAGTATTATGAACTTTGTTTGTCGGTCTGTCTGTGCTCTAATTATCGTACATAAATTAGGATTGCAATGTATTCTTTGTGTGTCCTTCAGGTTTATTATAGTGATTCCTGTAAAGAAAGTGAAACGCATAAAATTCACATCTCGTTTACAGGGGGACACGAAAGAAATATCTTACATTATGGTATACAGAAGAAAAACCGTTTTCAGTGCCATTTAATGATGTTACAATTCTTCAAGCATAATGAAATTTGCATCAATTGTTACGAAAATACAATATATATATATATATATATGTATGTGTGTGTGTATCAATAATTAGGAGGAGGTACTTCTTAATTATTAATTATCAATATTTAAAAATAAATAAATTAGGTAAGGAAAATTTCTCTAACCTGTGATCTGAGAAAACAACCTCCCAACACATATATATTCCGAGAAATGATCCAGCATACCTCATGCTCACAATTGCTAAAGTGTTTGGAGAAAAAAAGAAAAATTATATTATTTTCTATGCGTCATATTTGACATTGTTGATGGTATAAAGCTTCTTTCGATAGATTATTAAAAGTTTCTCATTAGTAAAAAATTAATTGGATTTCTAGATTAAATGTGAATTATAATATCCGCAAGCAGAAAAAAAGCACTCTTTCTGTAAAGAAAAAAAAATTACACATTATTTTAATACAAGAATGCAGAACAGACAGAATTCAAAGTTCTTGATTTGCATCTACACCGTAGAGAAGTGGAGACTACAAAAATTGATATAGACCTTATTTATACAATTACAAAATACAGGCAGTGAAATAAAGTTTTTAAAGTCACCTAAAGAAAGAAAGAATCTGGGTTATTATTTGAGTTCTTTTTCAAAACATAAAAGTTTTTGTGTTTCGAGGGATTCTCGTACACTAAAATCAATTACTAAAGTAGAAAAAAGAAAAAAAAAAAACATACTTTTTCTGAAGTATAGAATATGTCTTATTTATGGATTGTATATAAAGACAAACAAAAGAATTTCATTAAATTATGATTTCTATTGGAGAAAATCGTTTGGAATGCATTTTAATGATGTGCCCCTCTGGTAACCTCGAGAAAACATTTATATTGTCGTACAGAAATTTACCATTTCAACGCCTACACACGCACATAGTGCACTATAAAAAAAAGGATGATTCTTAAAGGCACTGTACCTTGAAATTGTTCAAAATATAGGTTTTTTTTTAAATATTAACTAAAAACATCTTTAATTGTGAATATTTTGACACCTTATTTTTATCTATATCACAATTATATCGCGAGATATTGTAAATTTTGTTAATAGATCCAGCGCAATTACCCATAGAAATGAAAACTTCAAACTGATTTCACTTCCCGTTAATATTTTTGTAACTTGATTTTCAAAAAATACTAAGACTTTTTTCTAATTTAGATAGAAGTTTGAAATATTTTTTTACTTGTTCTCAATGCCGTATTTAATATTTTGTACATGGATTTAACATTCAAGTTTATAGTTATTTTTAAAAAATATTTAAATTGAAAGTTTGTTGAATTTTCTTCATTTTTTACTATACACAAAAGAGGGGAAAAAATTAAATGTAAAATCCCAATACATCAAAAAACCCATGCACAGTTTTATGTAGTATATTCTAATGAATGTGGAAAAAAAAATCGAAGCAAAAATATTCGTATTCAAAATAAAAGTAGAGATTTTTTTAAAAGTTAATTTTTAATCAAATTTTAGTAAAATAGGCTGTACATGATTTATTTAGTTTAATTTATAACATTAAATATTGTGCCACCGCATATATTACACTATTATTCAAAATTGAAGACATGGTTTCAAAGATACTGTATTCCCTTAATCTATGAAAGTGTATAATAATCACGTACGCAAAGATATATAATAATCAGTTTCAAGTCATCCAAGATTCTTAAAAGTGTTCCTCTATCTTTAAAAACCTCAGAAAACAATTTATTTCCGAAATTTAAAGATGAGTTCATAAAAATAAATTTTCATTAGCTGTCTGTCAGTTTCGGGAAAGTTTCCTAGTAGCTTTTACAATGCATTAATCAGTTCTCTGTACCCAAAAAAACGGTTTTTCGGTTTCTATCAATTCTCAAGTAAATGTTTTCAGCTAGATAATTAAATATGTGCTTATTATATAATTATAACAAAGTAATGTTGACTTTCATATTAATGGTATTTTTGTTAATTTAGTATGTTTCTCTGTTATACTTGTTTTCGGAATATCGAAATACTTATCCGAGAATAGATAGCATCTGAAGAAGTAATATTCCGATTTGAGATTGCACTGTAAAAGATTCATGAAAAAGTTTCCGAAAATGATGGGCAGCTAATAAAAAGTTATCTTTACAAATGTTTCTTTAAACCTCGGAAATAAATAGTTTTTGAGGTTTTTAATGGTAAAGGAACGCTTTTCGAAATTTTCGGTGACTCGGAAGAGGCTTTGGTATAATTTCCTTCCCGATTATAGTACAGTTTTGTAAATTAAAAAACATTCGTGTTTTTTTTAACAGTGCATAATTAATGTAAAGGATAAAAAAAAATAATAATAATTGACTCCAAAAAAAGCGTCGAAACACCACAGAGCCCTGTACATAGTCTAAGTCAAAACCTGACTTCTTGGAAGAGGCCATGAAGGAGACTATGTCGTGTTCAGCGATGTGAAACTGAACTTTTTAAGGTGTCCAAGCCAATGGGATTTTTCAAGTCTAACTAAAACAAGAAAAAAGTAGTCGTTGGGGGCCACCGTAATACTTACCCATCATGGATATGTATATGAAAATAAAACATGTGAAGCTATTTATACAATGCATCGCAATTCATAAACAAAATTTAAGTATTGTTAATATACATAGTAATGCTATATTAAAGAACTGCTGATGTACCAATTTCGACAAATTACATAAAACGCCAAACTACTCAAGTAGTACCGAACTGCGTAAAAGAAACATCCTTATAACTCCAAAAATAATAACTCTATTAACTAACAATTAACTGCATCGGATTAAGCGTCTCATTTCCAATTAAAATATACTTCTGAATTGAAATTTGAATGAAATACAGGGTTATGAAAAATCGAAGAATGTGGAAAACAAGATTACAAATATCTCGGCAACTAATAATCCGATCGACTTCGTTCTATATGCAAAATGTGTGTTAGTTTATTGCCTTTTACGTACATTCCTTAGAACAAAAAAAATTCGAAAATTTTTATATACCTTTCATCAGAACGAATTTTTCGAGAGTCCGAAAAAAATAGTTCCGGATAATCGAGGTTGCTGATATTAAATAGGGTTCGTCCCATTTATACATACTAACTACATACAAAATTTCAAGTCTCTATCTCAATTTGTTCGGGAGATAGAGCGTTTACAGACAGACAGACAGACAGACAGACGGACGGCAAAATTTTTTTTCTAAAAATATGTTTTTCGTAATCTCCACTATCTAAAACGTGTAAATCCGTCAAAAAAAATTTTTCGATTTTCAAAACGATTGCAAGACTTACCCTATACTACGTATGATGGGTAAGTAAAATTACTGTAGGTGTTTCCTTCTAGCATTCATCTTTTCTATTCTTTGTATTAGCTTGAATTGTGTACGTTGAACACAAGACTTAAAAACGCTTTTACATTTTTCAGTATCAGAAAGTGGCGAAAATTCATAAATTTCATAACATATATAAAAATATCCATTCGGGCATGATTTCTTTTTCAGATGATGAAGAACAATATCTAAAACATTTTTTTAACTGGAATTATATCTCTGAAACTGATAATTTAGGATTTAATTAATGGTAAAAGGTAAGAAGAAACAAAATGTATACAAAAACTATTCTATTTTAATTGCTTAATTTATTGCTGTATCAATGTTCCTAAGGTATTCACAGCTTCTCTTAATAAATTCAGAATATCCTAACAACTTTGAAATAAACTATTATAGTTTCGTTTAAACACAACTATCTTCTACATTTTAAGTACAAATTCTGAGAATATCTAAAAATACATAATAACAGTTTATTAGAATAAATCCTAACTACATTTCTAAGAATATATATAATTCTTTGAATAGATTAATGGTATTATTTTATAATTATTTAAAAATAAGACGTATTCTTATCCAATTATTCTGAATTGATAAGAAGTATAGGCCTATTAATCAAAATAATCGCTGAGAACAAATATGAATCTAAATATGTTTCATTTTTAGAAAAATAGACTACAAAAGAATACATCTGTTAAAAGATAAACCCTTGGGGGGTCTCTGACTTGCTGTCAGTTGGGGGGTTTTTCTGTTTTTAACATTTTAAATTTTATACACTGAGGAAGCGAGCCCTGGTGCTCGCGAAACGTATATGTATGGTGGTGTGTTGTTTGTGTAGTGTGTGTTAAACGTTGATTGTAATTATTGTTATTATAAACCCTTATTCGTTAAAAATAATCTTTAGACGTGATTCATCAAACTTTAATGCATATCAAGAAAAAAGCTATCTATGTGTATTTTTAATTCATTTATGCTGAAATTTTCTTGCATTTATAAATCCTTACGAATGAAACAGTAAAAACAATATTCACTTTAGACCGGGAGGTGGCAGCACAGACAACTCTCTCATCGAGTTAACAGATGAAAATCTACGATTAGTTAAATTTCGATCGGCATATTATGAACACAAAAGGTCTGCCAAGTCATTCTTGATCTAAAGCCAAGTCATATTTTGATGGAAAACACTTAAAATCCCGATTTTAGTGCGTTGGCTCATAGGTATACCATTGTGTTTTCCTGCTTCGAATCCTCCATATTTTCATACTTTTGGGTGCAGGAAAGCACAATGGTAAACCTACGAGACAACCGCTAAAATGGGGTTTTTAAGTGTTTTCCTCAAAGATACGACTTTGCAATACGATTAAGTTTTAATATGCGAATCGACATTGAACTAATCCTAGATTTTTACCCGTGAACTCGATGAGGTGATTGTCTGAGCTGCCGCATCCCGGCCTATCATGTTTGTACAGTAGAGTGCCGATTATCTGGACCGGTCGGGTCTGAGGTCAATCCGGTTAATGAGAAATCCGGATAATTGGACATTTTTAAAAACGCCTATGGCAATTTTTTTTCAGTAAGTTCCATTCACTCTCTTTTCAGATATAAAACTGGAAATTGCGGTAGTGCACCTTTTAGCACATTAAAAATGGCGTGTTTGGAGTTATAATATTTAGCATTTTTTTTCTACAAAACTGGTAAAACTGGTATAAAGTTGTGTATAGAGGTACACATATATGTGTACCTCTAATCTACCTGTCTACCTCTCCTCTAATCTACCTGTAAATCATTAATGTATATATGCAGACACTGTGCAGCACATGCATTAAAAATTTCATTGTGATTTTAGGGAAAAAAAATCTTGATAGTCTTCTGCTTCATACAGGGCATCTTTATTCTGCGTAGGACTCTTGCGCATTAAAAATGAAACTTCTTAGGTTCTTGAAACAGTTGATTTTATGCACCGCTGAATTTACATTTGTTGGTCATTTTATTATTTCATAATTAAAAGATGGTTGTTTAACGATTAACTTTCGTGATATTTTGCCAAATTAGCCCTTCAGGGTCTAAAGAAATTTCATTTCAGAGTTTTTAAAAAAGGTTGGAGAAGAAAAAAACGCATGGCCCTTGATAGATCCGTTTAATTGGGCAATCCGGATAATCGAAGTCCGGATAATTGGCACTCTATTGTACATGCAATTTAAACTCAAAGATTAATTTCATTTGCGAAATGAATCGTTTGTACATTTGAAGCATTTTTTCAAACACAATATGAGATATCTCGTTTTGGACAAATTTAAGACGTTTGAATTTAAAAAAACAGAAAAAAAAAAAAAAAAAAACGAGAAATATTGTCAGTTGTAAAAAGAAGGTGAAACATTACTAGATGCATTTAAGAAAAAATATCTGAGAATACATATTATTAGTTTATTAAAACAACTCATAATTACATTTTTAAAAATATATAATTTTTAGAATACTTAATAGCATTATTTTTTAGTTATATAAAAACAATACATATTTCTAATCAAAACTGGAGTTGATATAAAATTTGTGCTAATTGCTTTAAAATCTCACTGAGAATGAATAATAAATACAAACTAAACATATTTTAGTCTCATAAGAAGACTACAAAAACATTTATCTATTAAAAAATAAAACATTAAAAACTTGCTAAGAAAATTAGACCAGGAGGCGGCAGAAAAGACAATCATATCATCGAGTTCACGGATGAAGTTCTAGGATTAGTTAAATCTCGACTCGCATTTTAAAAAGCAATTAGTCTTTCAAGTTACACTGGTGTCCAAAATTTAAGCATAATTGGTAAGTAAGTAATTATTTTTAAGTAATGAAAGAAATATGAATCGGAATGTGCTGAAACTCCAGGTGTGTAAACAAAATAGTACGCGTCACATATTTTCGCGAAGAGTTTTCCCTGAAATCGAACAGGGAACCGTCAACAAATTGAAAAAGAACGAAGATCTTTTGGATAACCCTGTCAAAACTAACGTAGCAAAAGCATTCAAACTGCACATTATGATTAATTGGCTTATTGTAATGTACTGTGTAAATTTTTACAAGGATAGCATGTATACTCGTAGAGAAATTAAGGTTTTTATAAAAACAGTCCTAAGTTTTTTGCTTATAATTTGCAGAGTTCTTAATATAAAACAGTGTTCTTTTTTGAAAAAATGACAAACATCATTGTACACAATACCCTGTCATCAGAATTAAAAAATAATAAAAATTGTATGACAAATGAGCAGGTTTACTAAATAATTTTTTACTGCGCATGCGTGAACGCTATTAAAATTTCATTTGCATATTATGTTAGTTAAATGTATAGAGCAACTTTTGTGAAAGTCTCAAAAACATAGCTTAAAAATTCTGAAAATTATCGTTGATCGAATGAGATCAAAATCCTTTATTCCCTAAATGAAGCAAAAAAATGAGGGGCTGTATCCATATTCCATTGTTTAGTGCCTACACAATATTGCACGTACAACTATATTTAGGTAAAACCCCTGATTTTTTTGTTTCCTTTAGGAATAACGGATTTTGAGTTGATTCTATAGGCTCCCATTTTCAGAATTTTCAAGCTATGTTTTTGAAACTTTTACAGAAGTTGCTCAATACATTTAGCTAACACAATATGCAAATGACATTTTGATATCGTTGACGCATGCGCAATGAAAAATTATTTACTAAACATACTCATTTTTCATACAATTTTTATTATTTTTAAATTCTGATGACAGAATATTGTGTACAATGATGTTTGTCATATTTTCAGAAAAGAACATTATTTTATAATAAGAACTCTGCAAATTATAAGCAAAAAACTTGGAAAAATTTAGGACTGTTTTTATAAAAACCTTAATTTCTCTACGAGTATACATGCTGTCCTTGTAAAAATTAACACAGTACATTACAATAAGCCAATTAATCATAATGTGCAGTTTGCATGCTTTTGCTACATTAGTTTTGACAGGGTTATCCAAAAGATATTCGTTCTTTTTCAATTTGTTGACGGTCCCCTGTTCGATTTTGGGGAAAACTTTTCACGAAAATATGTGACGCGTACTATTTTGTTTACACACCTGGAGTTTCAGCACATTCCGATTAATATTTCTTTCATTACTTAAAAATAATTACTTAATTACCAATTATGCTTAAATTTTGGACACCAGTGTATATCACTTGGTGGAAAACACCTAAAAACCCGGATTTAGCGTTTGACTTGTAGGTTTACCATTGTGATTTCTTGCTCCGAGTCCTGCATATTTTCATGTTTTTCGGTTTAGAAAAACATAATGGTTGACCTGTCAACCCCTAAAATCGGGTTTTTAGGTGTTTTCCACCAAGATTTGACTTGACAGACAAATTACGTTTTAATATGCGAGTTGCGATTTAATAAATCCTTGAATTTTGTCGGTGAACTGGATGAGGTGTGATTGTTTGTGCTGCCGCCTCAAGGTTCAAATAATATTTTTATGAGTATCCTCAAACCTTATATACATTCTAAGAAAAAAAAATATTTATTCAATTTCTAATTATGCTAAAATTTTCTTATTTTGATGAACCTTTAAGAATAAAAAGAAAAAAAAGAACATTTATTTTGCTTGTACGTGCAATTTTAAGTCTATAATCGAAAATAGACTTTATTGATGTCTATTCTCTCATCTAATCCCTTTAATTTCATTTGTGAGAAAAATCGTTTGCACATTTGAAGCATCTTTTTAGCACTTTCCAACAAAGTTGAAAAGTGCTTATGCATTCGGTTTGTCTGTCCGTCTGTCCGTCTGTCCGTCTGTCCGCGCTCTAACTCCCGTAAATATACTCGGATTGCTATGAAATTTTTATACGCTATTGATGTTTACCCTAGCACGAACCCTATTGAAAATGAAGTATCTACCATGATTAGTTTATCTACAGGGTGAATCAAAAGTTTCCCATTACATTACGGCCTATGGGGAAAAATCGTTAATATACTCGGATTGCCATGAAATTTTAAGACGTTATTGAGGTTTACCCTAGCACGAACCCTATTGAAAATGAAGTATCTACCATGATTAGTTTATCTACAGAGAGAATCAAAATTTTCCCATTACATTACGGCCTATGGGGAAAAATCGTTAATATGCTCCGATTGCCATGAAATTTTAGGACGTTATTGACGTTTACCCTAACACAAGTCCTATCGAAAATGAAGTTTCTACCATGATTAGTTTATCTGCAGGGCGAATCAAAAGTTTCCCATTACATATTTTAAATATATTAAGCTTTTTCATGTATAATAAAATTGATATATGTCTCTGAAGCTTAATATAAATTATACGCTACTGTCTTGCATAATATGAAGTACATAGCATTTACAGGGCCACACAAAAGATTTCAAATAGTATATTCTTTCCGAAGTACCGTATATGTGTCCGATGATGGCTGATGGAGGGATGAAATGCATTTTAATTATGATATGCGCGTTTATATTTCGCTAAATATATGCACATTATATGGTGTGTATAAATGTTATAGTTTATATACAGGGCTACCCATAAAGAGCTCTTTAACGTTACTGAATATGAGCGTAAATTATTTAAACGTGGTTCTTAAATAAGCTATGCATTTTTACGCTGAGCTTCATTCAATTTACTGAGAAATGTTTGCAGAATATAGATAAAAGGATATACAGGGCCACGCAAAGAATTCGGTACATGGACGCGTATGAATGATGATTTATGAGAATGTGATTTCAGTTGTTTTAAAAATGTTTTAGTTTACAATAAATTTTAGCCTAATGCTGACGTGTAATAAAGGTACAATGTAAACTACAGGGCTGAACAAAAGTATTCAAGTATGTTTCCATCTAATAGTATGAATTGCTGAAAAAGTAATCTCAAGCTACTGGGTATTTTCTTGCTAAGCCAAATTTTCCCATTATATGAACTGACATATGAAATACAGGGCTGTTCTAATGTACTGGAATACATATTTGGGTATATTTGGCTATACACTATTATTTCCCTAAATAACAAAGTTTTGTTAAAGATTTCATTAAGTGTTGGAAAGTGCTTCATAATCTATGCTTAACGCATGATTTTTCATACTTGTTTTAAATATAAAATGAGATATTCTTTCCTGGACAAATGTAAGCCATCTGCACTGAAAGGAAAAGACATATTGCCAGAATCAAAAAGAGATTAAAGATGAGATTAAAGATTTGCTTTTAAGAGCAAAAATATTCTGAGAATATCTAAGAATATATGGTGATTATTTCTTTGAATAAATTGCAGTTGCATTCTTCCATTTCTTAGAATTCGAAGAATATACACTGAGGCTCACTATTTCTCAGAATATATAATGTTAATATATGTTTTTATAATGGTAAGATGTATTCGATTTTTCATACTTTCAAAGCTGATTCAAAAATAATGGTATATTATTTATGGAGATCACTAAAGATGAATGCCAAATATCAAAAATACATCTATTAAAAAATAAAGCCTTAAAAATTTCCTAAGAAAATAATATTTTCATGAGATTCATCAAACTTTATATGCATTCTAAGAAAACTATCTATTCCATTTCTATCTATGCCAAATCTTTCTTATTTTGATAAACCTTTTTGAATAAAAAGAACATTTATTTTTCTTGTATATGCAATTTTAACTCTATAATCGAAAATAGACTTTTTTATATCTATTCTCTCATTTAATCCCTTTAATTTCATTTGTGAGATAAATTGTTTGCACATTTGAAGCATTTTTTTGAACGCAATATAAGGTATTCATTCCTGGACAAATTTAAGACATCTAATCTGAAAGGAAGAGATATATCGTTAGCGCCAAAAAGAGGTTAAAGCATAATTAGCTGCATTTCAGAACAAAGATAATCTGAGAATAAGAATATATAAGGATTATTTCTTTGAATAAATTGCAGTTATATTTTTTTATTTCTTAGAATTCGAAGAATACATATTAATGCATATACTAATTCTCCGAATATATAATGTTAATATATGTTTTTTTTATGGTAAGATGTTTTCGATTTTTCATATTTTCAAAGTTGGTAAGGTAAATTGTTTATGAAGATTACAAAACATGCTTGTCAAATTCAATTTCACAAAAACGTATATTTTAAAAACGTATCATCTATAAAAAAAAAAAAAAAAAAAGAAAAAGAAAAAAGAAAGAAAGAAAATGTAAAATAATCGAAAGAAAATAATCTTTTCACGAGAGCCATCGAAATTCTTACGCATTCTAAGAATACATTACCTACACGAGTTTCTAATCATGCTGAAACTCTCTTCACGATGATAAAAATTTATGCTGAAAACGACGAAAAAGAGGATTTTTTCACAGATAAATCTGAGCATCAGTAGTCGTCGTCTAGCAGGAAATCTGGTTTATATTTTCTAACTCTCGATTACATCTGTTACACATTTAACAGAGAGGATGAACACATATAACAGAGGATAAACTTGTTCGAAACCATTAAAGCTCTTCAAGAAGATGAAATTCTTTGGCAGCGAACTGAGAAAATAATTATGTTTATCATCTTTTTTGCCGCAGACAATGGACAATAGTCTCGTTCTAGTTGATCCTTATCGGGTTGTATTATATACCTTATTCCGGAAACCCAGAATTATCTTTGTTGTTTGTTTTTTGAAAAGATCATTGAATGACCTTGACAGGCAATTTAGATAGACAGTAAATTAAAAAAGTGATAAAATTTTAGATATGCAGCAGTTAATTAAGTTATTTGAAAGGAGAGCAATTATTTTTTTCCCTTTTCTTTCACGAGATGATTATCGAACTCTCTGAAACAAGAAATCTGTAAAACAGTTATGTGTTACTTTTATTCAGTCATTTTCTCCGGAAGATAGATAAGAAACATGTTTATTAACTTCCATTTTGTACATACACATGTGTGAATGTGTGGCCTGTTTGTGTTACAAATAACTGCAAACTATTAAACTGGTAACACATATTTATTCCATGTGCTAGTCACAATATTCGGTCCTGTGTTCACAAGCTCAAAATTGTGTAGGCAAATGAAGATTTTTCCTTCTATTTCTTAAATTATGTTTATAAGTAATGTTTTTTACTTTTTCGTTATGGGTATTGATTTAACATTTTTCTACTATGATTTTTAGGACTGATCCAATCCACTCTTAATTTTTCATTTTTTTTATACTTGGAGTCAACAGAAATCATTTGTAAATTAGATTATGGAATATTGTTCTTGATAAAGTGTTTCACAATATCAATTTTCATTTTTTTTTCCTTGTATTATCTTATTACAAAATATTTCCAAAAAAAAAAAAAAAAAAAAAAAAAAAAAACAGAACATTTAGAATTAGCGAGATGAATCACGACTAATCTACGGAAAGGCTATGGGTTTGGAGATAGGGATATCACGTAAAAGTTCATTGCTTTTCAGAATCGCCATGTCTCCGGCATTACGCATATCACTATTATTATAATAAAAATGTTGACAAGCTTGAAATTCTTTTTCTCCCTTGATGTAACACTGCAAAACTATTAAAAATTAATCCGTGAATTCATGGTAAAACAACTGTCAGCAAAGTTGTCGGACTTTTCTCGTTTCCGCTAGTAGATTTACCGCTTTGGGAAATAAAAGAAGGAAAAATTTCATTTGAAGAAGCTGTAACTTTCCGTTTAAAATTTTATATGTTTTCGTAAAAAAAAAAAAAAAAAAAAAAAAAAAAAAAAAAAAAAACTTAGTATATTAGTCAAAATGTTTCGCGTTTGTTGAGCAGAGCAGATGAGACGAGCCTTAAATGAAAGTTTCAGTCTATCGTGTGCAGAAGATGGCCAATGAATGAATGACCATCGCTGTTTCAAAGTCTCCGGGTAGTTTTTTGCCTAAAAGAAGAATTTTGCTTTTATTAAGAGGCGTTTTTCAAACAACATGCACCATAATATATTCAAGAAATACATTAAAGATTAAAAAGAAAGTTTTATTACAATTATAATGTAGACAGATAAATCTCTAACAGTGGTTATGCTTAAGGTTAAGATTTAACAACAGAAATAATGATAAAAAGAATGGTCATCCATCTATTGATGCAAAAAAGGTATCGATCTCAACAGAACATTACGCAGATTCCCTCGAGTAACAAACAGCAATAATAAAAGGTATGAATAATACATATCATATGTTATTTCTAGAAACCCATGTTCTCATTTCATTTAATCTGTACCTGATCTTTGGTGTTCTTTGGCTGAAATCTGATAAGCTATGGTAAGATAACAGTTTTTTTCTGTAAAAGTAACAGTATAAAACTGTTAAAATAACATAAAATTCTTTAAAATTTACAGGTTTTCTCAGTAAAAATTAGAAAATATCTCTATTACAATAATAGTTTATCTTTGTAAGTATAACAGTATTTAACTGTAAAAAAAAATCACAAAGTTTGTTAAAATATACTTATTTTTCTCGTAAAATTTACAGGTTTTCTCTGTATAATTCACAAGATATTTCTATTAAAATAATAGTTTATCTTTGTAAATGTAACGGTTTAAAAGTTTTAAATGAACAGAACTCACCGTAAAAAAAGGTACAGTTATTTCCTGTAAATTAAATAATTTTAAACTGGCGCCAAAATTAACAATTTTTTTCCTGTAAATTTTACAGTTTTTTTTTTTTTTTTTTTAAGTGTATAAACAGGTTTTTTTACAGTTATTTATTTATTTATTTATTTATTTTTAAACAATGATATAAATAATGGTCATCCATCTATTGATGCAAAAAAAAAGGTATCGATTTCAACAGAACATTACGCAGATTCCCTCGAGTAACAAACAACCAGAATAAAAGATATATAAATAATACATATCATATGTTATTTCTAGAAACCCATGTTCTCATTCCATTTAATCTGTACCTGATCTTTGGTGTTCTTTGGCTGAATTCCGATAAGCTATGTTTTATGTACGGGAGAAACAGCGAAAAAGAGTAAAAAAAAAGTAAATAAAAGAATAAACAAATCGACAGGAATAATGCGATACAGGAAAATGAACATTCTGGATCGGGAGAATTCCTTCAGAAAACATTCGAATACGCACGATTTATTTCGTTGCCTTTTTTATCCACGAGAAAAATGTGTTTTCCGAAAAAAAGATTCCTTTTTTGGTCATCATCATAATTTTTGATTCCGAAATCGTAATTTTCCGTTGCTTCCATTACAAAAAATCCTTTGCTACATTTGAAGTCAGCTGCATCAGAATGTTTTTCGTGATTTAGTGCTTTTTTTTTTCTATTTTAGAAAGCGAAGTGCATATATGAATAAATATGAAAATACGACACGACATTTTCGTGTGTATGTGTGTGTGTGTGTGAAATAAACACATGAATGAAAAAAACTCTTTCCCTGTTTAAAAAGCAAAATTTTTCCCTTTAGTTCGAAAATTATTCTATTTTATTGCAGAATTATTTTTATGATAACGAAAATATTTTTTTTTCAGAAAAAGTTTAGTTAACACATTGAGTGCAACGTTTTTCACCGGTGACTGACACTGAATTTCTCGTTTAGGCCATTGATGACTGACATTTTAAAAAAGACATAAAACTAAAAAAAAAGTATATTGTTTTAGGTAATTATTGAAAATCTATTTAAAATTTAATTAACTTTTATTTATTACAGAATCAGACTTTCTTAATAATTACTTAAAACAATATAATTTTTTTTAGTTTATAGCATATTTTACACTGATAGTGACCGGTGATTAAGGGGCTACTTCAGTCAAATGAAAGACCCATTCACTAATGCTAATCCTATGGAAGAAATTTATACAGATATCTCGGTTGCATTTCAATATTTTTAAATGATTTTTTGGCTTTGGATATCTGAGATCGATCTGTATGCATGACGTTAGTTACTTTTTTTATTTTGTTTACAGTTATTTTTTACAAGGACGCTTTCATTTTTGGAACCGGTTTGGAAAGCGAAAGCAACCCCATAAAAAATATCTGCAACCAAAATCGAAAAAATAAAAAACGACCCTCATTCAGATCAATCTGAATTATCCAATGCAAAAAGAATCACCTAAAAATATTGAAATGCAACCGAGATATTTTTATAAATTTCTCCCATAGGATTAGCATTAGCGAACGGGTCTTTTCATTTGAGTGAAGTAGCCTCTTAACGCGGCTTAAATTGAAACTTCAGTGCCAGTGGCCTCAACGTGTTAAAACGGTATCTTTTCCTTTATGTATTTTTTTTCTCGGAATATATAGATAAACGTATTTTTGGATGTGTTCGTAATTCTATAAATACTTATAGCAGTTATAGTCGTCGTCTGATCTGTCTGCATATAACAGCACAAAAACCATCCAACCGAATGGTTTGAAATATAATATATAGGAATCGTTGCCGAATGCTGTCATTTCAAATTTTATAAAAAATCGGATAAAAACTTAAAAAGATATTAATAAAAATTTTCCTCATTCAATTAAATACTATCATACATAACCAATTGAATAATATTCCATGATAGATAATGATTCTAGATTGCCATGATAATGACGTCCGATTTAAGATGGAGTCCTATTATTTCGGTATGACGGAATTTATTATGTATGATCGTAATACATTTTGTATTCATGCATTTTTGGAAAAGCGTGCAACAGCTATTCCAGGAATACCTTAATTTTTTAAAAATTAGTTATAATTTAATCGCACCTTATTTACCACACTTGACATATAATTTTCGTATTGTTTTTTTTTTTCTTTTCTGGAGGTAGAAAGATGGAGATATGTTGTATTCGTTAAATGTTATGATGCAAAAATAAAAATACTTATTTGCTAACTATTTCTAATTTTTTTAGTAGTTATTAAAGCTCAATTGCTCTGCTCAACAAGCGCAAAATGTTTTGACGGATTTAAAAATTCATTTTTAAACGCAAAGATATAAAATTGGAAAGCCTGACTATGAAAGCGATTTTGGAATCGAATTAAATTTTCCATTTTTTATCATTAAATTACCTATTGAGTCATATGCGTTTTCAATCACATGACAAGGACCTTTCTCCTTTCGTTGACTGGTTTTTCTGCTTTCGCTCAAAAATGTTGGTTCAAAATGCCCACTTTGACACTATTTTCTGAAAAATCTATTATATCTGCAAAAAAAGGGAGAAAATCAGTGCGATTAAAAAGTTTTTGCAAAACAACACTTGCCAACGAAAATACGTTAAAACTTATATCATAAAGTTGCCCTTTTTGATTTAAGAAAGCCTTAATTTTTTAATCTTGCTTTCGGATCTATTTTCTTCATTTGTACTTGATTTGGGATTTTTTCCTCGTCTTTTGGCATGCGTGATAATACAAGGAACTATTGTAATTACATTTCATTTTAAGTTAATCTTACTTTAGACTATATAGCAATTCAGTAGTGGAATTATCAATTAATTTCAATTAAAATCTTAATCGTCTCGGCTCCAGTATCTAAATTATTTCAGAAAGCATTGCTTTCTGCATTGGGGGCAGTGGATAATCTAATTACTAGAGGTTCTTTTATCCGTTTATTGATGTATTGACTTGGGAGTCTATGGAATTTCTTAGATCTTTTGTGAATGACTTACTCCATAAATTCTGAATAAGAATTGCAAAATAATAATGATTTTCACAAACTGAATGCCGTAAAACATAAGGTCAGCAATATTATATTAACCCTAATTCCTTCTCTATAAAAATAATTTGTTTGTCCTTCAAGTAACAAAACTTCCATTTTTCTTAATTTTGATAAAGTATTTTAAATCCTATTAATACATTTTGCAAAACGCACCTCATTTGTCACTTTTGACATACATTTTCCAGCTTTTTATAAATTCTAAGATTTATTTTTTTCTTTAGATCTTTTTATAATCGAATAAAACTTTCAGCATCTATTCTCATAAAAATAACTATAGTAGAATAAATATAATAGTAAAAATAGTTTTTTACACACTATTTTGAGAGCATTCAATGTTCATTTTAAATTATTACACGTATTTTTTTAGCTCCATCACTGTGGTTGATCACTATCACTCCATTATGGATTCAAAAATTTCTATTGCAATACATTATCTTCCTAACGAAATCTACGAAATCTTTCCGAAATTGACTCCATTCAAAGCTTTTTAAGGGAAGAAAAGGCAGGATGTTTTATTTATTTATTTATTTATTTATTTATTATTATTTTGTTAATCTTAATGGATATATGCGAATTCTAAAACTCGTTTCCTCGAAAACTAACCGACCGATTTTGATGAAATTCGGAATCCATAATGATACAAGACTATGCTCAAGACTTATGGCAGACAGATTTTTTTTTTCTCGCAGTAAAACTTTTTATTTTAGAAAAATGTCAAGTTTTCAGAAATTTTTATTTTTCATTTTTTAAAATCTGAAACTAATTATTATTATTATTTAAACTGTCTGCCACATATGATCTTATAGAACAATGTAACACCATTTTTTTTTACCGAAATTGTACGCGTACTTGAAAAATTAATGGGTTTTTTTAACTGAAAAGTACAATTTAAAAAAGCTAAAAAACTTACACGCTTTTTAACTTTTGTGAAGTTCTTGCACAGTTTTTTGAAATGTGTGAATTAAAGTATGCATAAACACTTGGATAAAATTGAGTTGCATATAAATAAATGAATATGAAGTGTTACAGTAAGGTTAATGTAAATGGGCATGGCATCCAAGTCTTGTCTTTCTTTAAAGGTGTTCTCAACTGCTCCTCTCAACAAGCGAAAAACGTTTTGACACATTTACAAATTCATTTTTTCATGGAAAGATATAAAACTGGAATGCCTGACTATGGAAGCGATTTCGAATCGAACTGAGTTTTCCATTTTATGATAATTAAATTACCTATCCAGTTCTAAACTATTTCGATCACTTGATCACCCTTTTTTTCCTGCTTTTCAACAGGTTTTTCTACTTTCGTTAGGAAATGTGCTCAAAAGTGTCAACTTTGAAGGTTTGTAAAAAAACAGAAATTTGAGTGCAATTAGACAGTTTCCGAATAACAACACCTTCTATTTTCATGCATTTCCGAACAAAAATAAATTAACACGTTCGCTGCCGCTGTGATGATAGTTAAAGCCGCAAAGTAGAAGTGGGTTTTTCTCAGAAGCCTATTTACTTTTTATAACAAAGAATCAGTGAAAGATTTTCCCGTGCCAGCGCGTGACTGGCTATTGTACATCACCCCACATCACGTGCTGGCGCGTGATCGGCAGCTAATGTGTTAAATCAAGTGTCACAAAGTTGCTGTTTTGATTTAAGAACACCCTTAAGGGTGTATTCGAAAAAATATTTTTCCACCTTCAACAGCTCTAAATTTTACGATACATTTTCAGACTCATTTTTAAAAGTAAAAACATGAAACTTGCCGAGATGATTGAAGAAGAGATTTATAAGATGCGGTGTCATTTCATTTTTCGCTTAGTTCATTAGAATTTGATTTATAAACATTTATTTTCTCATTAAGATCATTTTTTTCGTTCCCAGATCTCCTTCGAGAAATTTGGTTCAAAATGCCAAAGTTAAATAGCATCTTTTGCAATATTGTTTGCCTTTACCGAAAAATTGACACTCATGGCACACATGACACTCATTATGTAGTTTCTGAATAAGAGAATTTGTCAGTTTGATGCGTTTGAGAGCAAAAATGAATCTAAAAATAAATCAGAAAATAAGCAGTTCGGATCGGAATACACCCTTAAAAAAATTAATCAATCCATAACCATCTGATGCAAATATACTTACTTTAAACTGTTTCACTGCAGTACAACTAAATTTTTGAATTCGATCCATAATTTGTTTACCTATCCCGATGAAAATCTTAATTTTCAGAAAATGCATTTAAAGTTTTTAACTTCGGTTTAAATTAACGTCATCTGCTTTTTTAAAAAGATCTCTTTTTTTAAAAGGGATGCAGGAAAAATGAAAACAGATTTATGTACAGAAATGTTCATTCTATTAAAAATAAATAAATAAATAAATAAATAAATTGCGAATTTTCATTGAAATTCACGTTTTAAAAGTAGGCTACGTAGCTAAAATAGTATTCGTATACTATTTTATATTACATAGTTATTACCCTATAACTATGTAATATAAAATAGTATACGAATACCTATATGCTTATTCATATTCATAACTCGTATTTGATAAATATTAATTATAATAATGCGTTATTTGCATGGCATATGATCCAAAGCGTAAAATTGTAATTCTGAAACTTCTCTTTTAAAAAAAAACTGGAAAATAATTCTGACCTTTATCTGATTGCAGATGTTTTATTGACCGTTTGTACGAGTTACATGACCGGCTGTCAACTAAAAGTGTAATAATTAAATTTTGAAAAAGATATTTCTTTTTAGAATTCAAAATGATTAATTTTTTGAAAACTTGATATCATTTTTGTCTGTTGTGAACTTTTACATCTGCTGCTGTTTGAACTTTGACTTACTTCTATAGGAATAAACAAGACTAGCCGCCCTTATCGACCAGTTTGGTCTCCCTTAAATGCATACTAAGAATTAAATATATTGTTTTTATTCATAATTTATTTTAATTGCTCATTTTTTTCCAAATTAGAAGATTCTGCTAAAGAATTAGGCACATGTGTCATATACACACCACATTGGCCCAATTGCAAGAAAAAGGCAAATATATGATAACCTGGCAAATGTTATTTATTCTTTATTTACTTTTCTTTTCCTTTTTAAAATGATACAAATTGTTTTGTTATATAATTATTAATTAAACTTTTTAAAATTTATTATTATTTTCTTTTTAAAATAATAGAAAATAATTTAAAAATAATAAATATATATGTAACTGGTAATGAAAACGAAGTTTTCGCCAAAATGACATCAGAAAAAAAATCACACCAATGTAGTGCGTATATGACGTCTGTGCTGATAATTAAAACACTCGGTATTTTTATGCTAACTTGGCTCGCCGCCAAATACTGTACCGGCGGCATTTTTTTTTCTTGTATTTTATTAATTTCATTTAAAATATATTTAATAATGTAACCCTTTTACTCATTTCATTTATAATAACACAACTTTAATTTGTAACTGAAACGTTTAAAATTCATGATTTAAAATTTTTTCAAGCCAATAGAATAAAAAAACCAAACAAAAGTAACAATATTTTGAAGCTCCATAATTTCAGCGAAAGAACAAATTGTAAATAAACCCAATTTACGGTCTTGGACAACCCACGGTCTTAGGCGTTGCCATTAAACAATTAACAAATAATCGTGATTCTTGTGTCCCATACGTTAGCGTAATATATATATATATATATAGATTCCAGGTGGCAATATTACATTTCAATTTTTAGTGAAGACTTCTTACCTTAAAAAAAGAAAAAAATAAGTACAAATATTAAACACAAGTACACTTTTTAAAGAAAAAGAAAATTATTCATTATGCAAACATCTTTAGTGTATTAATAAACTAATTATGTAACTTATGTATTTTTTGTTTATCGACAGAAAAGAATGCATTAGTAGTGCTTAAAATATTACTTATTTGCATATACTGTTATTTAGTTAGCTTCCGCAAAGACTGCATATTTTTTCAATTAATTTATCGTACCCAACACGGTGCATGCGTGAGTGGTGTCTCTTTAACGCAAAAATACCGTATTTTATTTTTACACGAATCAGCAGTATATATACATTAAAATTTATGGAGATTAATCAATGAATATAATAAATTACGCACAGTTTCATTTCTTAAAAAGGAAAATTTGTTGTTATAAAATCTAAGCAATTCAAGTAGCTTTAAAAAAATATATCCAGATTTTGTTTTATTCTGTGTTAGGTGTATTCGTAATTGCATACCTAGCACTTATAGCCGTTATCTGATCTGTCCATCTGTCCGCATATAGTAGCGCAGAAACTACTCAAACGAATCGTTTGAAATTTAATATACAGTACTGGCCAAGAAAATAGGAATTTTTGTGACATTTTTTTATTAAGTACATTCGCTTATTTTTGTTCATTTAAAGATAGTTTTAGTAATTATATGGTACTTTTTTGCGTTTACATACTGATCGTTGATGGTTTAACTGAATACCATGCAAAAGTGCAATACAATTATTAAAACTATCTTAAAGTGAACAAAAGTATACGAATGTATGCATTCAAAAATGTCACAAAAATTCATATATTTTTTGGCCAGTACTGTATATAATCGTTGTCGTATTGTCAATTTAAATTATCGCAAGGAGAAGGCGATTTCATAAAATAAATTCTCGCCGTAGCGGTTTATCTATAAATAGTTTTATAAATTTTTAGATTTTGGTGCAATAGGTGTTGAATTCTTATGCAAAAAAGGCATGAATACAAAACTTATCACGATTGTGTATATTAAATTCGTAATATAGAAATAATAGAACTCCATCTTAAACAGAAAGTCATCACCATGACAACCTAGAATTATCTATCAGGGAATATCACTGAATTAATTATGTGTAATAGGCTTGAAACGAATAATCACAATGGAAGCTTAGAATCATTACCTATAATGGGATATCTTTGAATTAGTTAACTATAATAGGATTTAATAGAATGAAGAAAACTTTTATTAATACCTTTTTAAGTTTTGTTTCGATTTTCATAAAAATTGAATATACTCGACAAAATTTTGCAGTGATTATAAATGTTAAATTTCAAACCATTCGGTTGCGTAGTTTTTATGCAGACAGACGGACGGACCAGGCGACGATTGTAAGTGCTAGGTAATTAAGGACGTACTTAACCACTTCCCTGATTTATCCATACCACGTACAAGCATCTATATTTCAATCATGATTTATTGTTTTCACCAATAAATTTTTATTGTAAATTTTGCATTATTAATTCGAGCATTTTTTTGGTTCAATTAGACAAAAATTTCTTATTTGGTAAGCCGGTGATAAAAGATTAAAAATTCTGTAAATGTCATGTAAAAATAGGCGTTATTTAAAAGGTTTTTTTTTTTTCTAAATATTGATTAATTAAGTTGTGAAAAAATGAGTATATATATACATATAAATATAATTTAATTAAGAGACTTAAGTACGCAAACATAATAAGCGCAGAAAATAAGCAAAAAGGAGTAAATATTTTAACGTAAGTATCCAATTATAGAAGTGAATCTTTGATATAGTCCTTTATATCACTTACGAAATTTTTGTTGAGACAGGAAAACCAAGAAGCTTTAAACTGAGCTGGCAATTTTGGTAATGATTCTTATGATTAGGCAAGTTTTTCTATATTGATGTCATTTGAAGAAGGTAAAAAAAGATGAGCAGAAGTATATACTTCAGCAAAATGACCATCAGACAAATCCACAGAAGCAATCAAATATATTTTTTTCACTTTTACTTCAGTCCTTTACTTCTAAATCGACCAGACCATTACTGAAATTTAAGCTTACATAAAAATGTAATTTTATTTTTTTTTTCTTTGTGTTCTTCCAGTCATTTTCTGCTTCTGGAGCACTTTTTGAAAATGGATATCTTTAGATTACAGTTGATGGCATTAACGATGCAATTGAAATCTATATACATATTGATGAAATTAGTTTTGAAAAATATGGAACATTCGTTTTATGATTAGGTTCTTTGAATTGGAAAATATGTGTAAATACTTGCAAGCATATTCGATGATGGGGATCAGTGACCGATGATTAAGTTACTTCAAAAATTATACTTTTCTTTCTTTTTCTGTTATTTTTAATATTTTCCTACAAAGTTGAAAAGTGTTGATGAATTCGATTTGCCTGTCCGTTTGTCCGAGCTCGCATAAATATAGTCTGATTGTCACGAAATTAATATTATTGGTGTTTACTATGGCATATTTGGTATTAAAATGAAGTGTGTAGCATTTACATCTCATATACAAGAACACTCAAAAGGATTCTGTTACATTACATTGTTAAATAATAATAATAATAATAATAATAATAGTAATAATAATAAAAACAGACGATTTTATGGAGATTGTACTTTCAATTTGTGACGGCAGTCCAATTCACCGTTTTTAAGGAAAAAAGTCCCATGAAATCCAAAACATTTTCGGAATAAAACCGAAAATTTTTTGGAATTTACGGAAATTTAAAAAATTGTGAATTGTACAGTACAGGTGTCCCGATTGCCAAAACAATCCCCGTAAAATCGTCAGTTTTTTTTTTTTTTTTTTTTTTTTTTTTTTTTTTGACTTAAATACGCGAAGATATTATAAGCGCAGAAAATACTCAAAAATTAGCAAATGTTTTAATGGAAGTAGTGAACCTCCGAATCTATTTTAGAAGTGAATTTCCGATATAGCTTTATTCATTTATAATATCACTTACGAAATCTTTCTTGAGGGCGGAAACCCAAAAAGCTTTAAGTTGAGCTGGCAATTTTGATAATGATTTTTATGATTAGACAAGTTTTCTGTATTGATGTTGTTTAAAGAAGGTAAATAAAAAGAAAAAAAAAAAAAGATGAGCAGGAGTACATACTACAGCAAAATGATCATCAGAGAAAACCAGACGCAATCAAACAAATTTTCCGCTTTTACTTCAGCCCTTTATTTCTAAATCGACCAGAACATTACGGTAATTTAAGTTTACAGAAAAATACAATTTTATTTTCTTTCTTTCTGCTCTTCCATTCATTTTCTGCTTCTGGGGCACTTTTTGAAAATGGATATCTTTAGATTGCAGTTGGTGGCATTTACGATGCAGCTGAAATACAAATTTTATACAAATTGATAAAATTATTTTTGAAAAATATGGAACACTGATTTTAACTTTAGGTTATTTGAATTGGAAAATATATGTAAATACTGCAAGCATATTCGACGATGGTGATCAGTGAGCGATGCTTATTTAATGTTATTTCAAAAAGTATACTACTCTTTCTGTTTATTTTATTTTTAATAATTTCCTACAAAGTTAAAAAGTGGTTATGAATTCAGTTTGTCTTTCCGATCTGTAACACTCTTAAATATAGTCCGATATCCGTAAAATTAATATCAGGGCCGCGGAGTCGGAATCGGAGACTGGTCCATTTTTGAATAAAAGAGTCGGAATCGGAATTCTGAAAAAACAAGCCATTTCCGTTTTTTTTTTTTTTTTTTTTTTTTTTTGTTAGACAATTTGAAAAGAAAGTAAAGCAACTATTTGTAGTTTTAAAACTATAAAAGGAATTATTCTTATTGTTATTTTTGGATTATATCAGGCTACCCAAGTTAAAGATGACCATGTTACTACCCGGCGTACAAATTTGATGAAAATTGTTTTTAATTAAAAACTCCAGTAATAGATCTTGAATTCTATCCAAACTAGCAAAATTTTAATATTTATTTATTTTTTTTCCCTTTCCATCGAAATTTTTTTTACTCTGGAGGAGACAAAATAACATCAAAATTGTAATGATTTTGCCTTTTCGAGTCCAAGTATACGAAATAGTGAAATTTCAATTTTGTTTTCTTAAGATTTCGACTGTTGGATTTTTCGGGTTTGTTCGACGTGAAATTGAAAAATTGGTAAGACGGAAAATATTTTCTTCCTTCTTTCCTTTTGAAGCTCTAGGAACTGGACTAATACCGAAATGGTAAAATTTTCACTTTCTTTCCCTGGCAATTTTAATCAACAACAACATAAGTCAGCCGGTAGTCAGAGTCGAAGTCGTTAAAATTTTGGAGTCAGAATCTGCTGATTTTCTCACCGACTCTGAACCCCTGATTAATATTATTGGTGTTTACAGCATGTTCGGAATATAAAACGAAGTATGTTAGCATTTACAGTTCATTTACAAGGACATTCAAAAGAAAATTTTTAATATTACAGTCCATAGGAAAAAATCATTTGCTTTATAGTTTAACGTTATTACACGACTTTAAACACATTGAAATTGATATCATTTAATTTTACTACAAGGTTCTTACTATACAACGTGGTGAGCATAGAATTTATCGTTCATTTACAGAGACAATAAAAGAAGTCTATACAGAAAAAAACGAACAATAATTCAAGTATTTGAATCAATGGAAAAATAATTACTGGAAATGCGTTTTTATTAAGTTGCCCAAAAGTTTTTTTTTTTTTTTTTTTTTTTTTTTGGTGCAAAAAATAAACAAAGGAAAGTTTGAAAAAGGCAATATTTATTGAAAAACGCTTGTGCTAATCTGTTGAACAAACCTTCTTCTATCTTCACGGTAGTGTAATAACATCTTCTTACAAAAATTGTTTTGATTTGTTGGTAAAATATTTACCAAGATGGGTTTTTATGTTATTCAAAGAGTTCTTTTTTTTTTGTGAACAGAATTGTTGAGAGAAAAGAAACAAATAGTAGTCGGACGCAGTTGCGCAAACTTTTCCAAAAATATTGAGTGGGCTCAAAAATTTTGAGTAAAATAACACATACAATTTTCCCCCCTTAATATGTATGTATATGAAGAGGAAAGATTATAATTCAAAATTAAATTACTTTTTTTAAGCAGATTTTTAAATTATTAGAATTTAGTTTTATAAATAATTTCATTACATTATATTACTACAACTTCCTTTTTATAAATACATTAATATTTACGTTAAATAACATTGGAATTGCTTACGGTGGAAATTGCAAAAAATTAAACGTCAAGGAAAACATACATTTCAGTCACTTAAATGTTTTATAAATTCAAGACATCAAAATAGATGGTAAAATATGCAAGAAAATTGTCTTCGTGAGAAATTTAACATTTCGTCTACTAAAGGTTTTCGGTGCTCCTGCAAGAAGAATTCTAGAACTGCAAGCTTTTTAGAACATCAATAAAACAAAATTTCATTTCAGCGGTTAAATAATTAAAAAAATAAATTGTGAACTAAACATTGAAATTGGGTGCTCGAAAAGATAAAATTATTGGGTGGGCTCACGTCCCATGAGTCCAAATAAGTTGGCGCCATTGCGGACAGAGCAATTTTCAGAAAGTAAGGGGGATAGGTTAGAATGTCTAAATCGAATGCAAGGAGTTTGTTTCGGACAGTTACACATACCACGGCCAAACTCGATCGAATTTGGTCGTGCACATACATGTGGAATGGAAGATAACACCTCGTTTGTTTGCTATTTTAGGGTGTTTCATAGCTATTGATAACTTCAGTTCGTCTAGTTGCAAATAGTAATTTTCGGAATTGGAGGTCTGGTTAGGTGGAAATTACTCTTTGTAGATTCAATTTCGTCAAATAAAGACCAAAACTTTCTTCTGTAAGGGTCCGGCCTTAGTGACAAGAATGGGACATTTATCTCGACTGGATCGAGATTGTTTGCCTTTCTAGTTATTATAAAGTTTCCAACTTTCGTCCACGGTAACAATCTTTTCAAAAAAGGATCTTTCTGACGTTGAAAATACGATCTACAAAGTTGCTCTCAAACAGGTCATGGGCAGGTCAACCACAAGCAACTATTTTTACATTCTATTTGCACACATAAAAAAAAAAGTTTTTTAGTATTTTTCTTTTGCAAATGTTGCCAAAAAGTTGTAAAATTGTCAACAAAAAAGAATTTTTATTTTCAGAAAGTGATGCTAATTGAATTAAAAATTGTGGCAATCTTTGATTAAGCAAATCAAATTCCTTGCGTTCGATTGAGATGCTCTGGCGTTCCTTCCCTACTCTTCAGACATTTCTCTATCCGATTACTGTTTACTTTTTTCTCACAAAAGTTCTCTTCATCTCCTACCTCGGTAAATATTTATAAACCAAATCCAATAATTTTTGGAAAGAAGACATTATAAGATTCCTTGAAATGTAGAAGAAGGCTCGCAGAATAGTACAGATTTTCTTCTATAAAATTTCGCCGCTTTCGAAATTTATTTATGTTATTTTCGGCCAAAAAAGAAGGATTCGTCAATGTCTAAAAAAAACTATAATATAATATAATGCCATTCAAATTTTCCAATTCTAAATATTCAAACTCTACAGCTCTAGAAATGACAAATTGCTTTTGCTTACCATTAATTGTAATATGTGGATGTACTTACAATCATTTGATATGTTATTCTTCTTAAATGAAAACATTAGCAGCATTTAGGGCATACAAATTTCTCTGTAACCCTTTTTAGTTTTCAACAATGACAGTAAATAATAAGTCACGCCACTACAGAATGATACATAAATGCTGCGACGCAAATAAAAGATCACAGCTTTTAACTGAATAGACAAAACAGTCATTTTATTCACCATTCGAAAGAGAAGAGCATTCTGTAGGAAAGCAAATGAAAATCATTCGTAATGGGTTCCCCCCCGCGACGATGCAGGGGTCTAGGCGTTATTGGAAATTATTCAAGATGGCCGCGACAGACTATATCCGGTGTGATTTTGTCTCATGGTTTTTCCAGGGCGCTTTTCAGCTAATCGCGGGATTCGTGCTTGATTGCGCACGTTTTTTGCTGCAGGATCCCTCAAAGAGCTAAGTTTGCTTGGGAAATGGGATTTTTAGTTAAAACAGGATTAACCGTTACACACGCTGTTTTCCTGCCAAACTGTGAATTAATATCAACGGAAATAGCAATTAGACAACAAAAAAGCACGAGAAACATGAATAAATAATAGTTTGGTTCAAAAACGCAAAGAAAACATTGAACTTTATTGTCTTTTTATCACGTCACAGTTTTTATGTATCACCCTGTACATTTTGTGAATACATACCGTACTTTCGGGTGTATAGTCCGCGGCTTATACAAGAAAAAAACCTCCCAAAAAGCCGCTGCGGCTTATACACGGTGCGGGTTATACAAAGATTATTTTTAAAAAATTGGAAATCATGATATTTTTTCTACAATTTTTAAACCTTAAAAAATTTGAAATAACATCGAAATTTGTAAATTTTTTTTGCTATGCCTCTAAATTTAGAGAGTTCTCCCATGTTTGTAAAGGCTTTTTTTTACTTCTTAAATACAGTTATTTCTGGATATGGAAGAATTGTCGCAACTATCGCCAAGTATTGCACTGATAGATGTATAATAGCCATTGTGTTCGTAGAGTACAAAATCCAAAATCTGGAACCCTTCCAATCTCGACAATTCTGAATTTAAGATCATTTTTAGTTTATTTTTCAAAAAATAATCTACCGACCCTGTTGCAAAGAACAAAAAAAAGTGCGTGATTTATATCATTTTGGAACGATTCAGAGCAGTCGTTCTTTTTTGAAACGATTCCGAGGAATCGTTCCTTTACAGAGTCGTTTCATTTCGGAAGGAGTTCAAGGAATCGAATTTTTCCGGAGTAGTTTCATTTCAGATAGAGTCCGAGGAATCGTTCCTTTTCGGAGTTGGTGCATTTCGGATCGATTCCGAGGATTCACTCCTTTTGGGAACCAATGACCTAAGATACGTATACATTTTATGTCCGAAATTTTGAATTTATCATCGATTTTTTTTTTCGGAAATTTTTTTTAAAAATATCACGCTTCTTTGAAAAAAATGCGCGTAAACGCCGCATCGCTTGAAATTTTATCTTAAAACACGTAAACGCCGCGGCGTTTCTTCCGAAAATTACGGTACTGATAATCTTAATTTTTTAGCCCAATTACTGTAGATATTATGCATCACGAAAAAAATTGGTAAATTTGTGTTAAAAATTATGACTAATGGCTTCTAATTTCGAACCCTGGTCGAAATATACGTTCATAAATGGTGTATAGCCCGCGGACTATACACCGATGCATCTCCGCGGGTTATACACAAACTTTTTTTACTGCACTGCTCGATTTAGGGGTGCGGGTTATACACAGGGTGCGGGCTATACACCCGAAAATACGGTATTTGCTAAGATATTCTTTCTTGTATTCACAATCAATAAGTTTGTGTACGAAACGCTATGTTTGCTTGAATATGATTTTAAAAAAATCTAAAACTAAGCTGTGAAAATCGGTAGAACCATAACCTGGCGTTATTGCCTCAGGACACTTTATATCGAAATCAGGTTAAATTAAATAAAAGAGTGTAGAATTAATTAAAAAGTGAATTTTTATGCATTCTGAAATTTTTATTTATGTTTATACTTTTTGATACTTAAAATATTTTCTTGTTGCAGTTTCATATCCACTAAACATATTTTGGCGAGAATCGTTTAGCGCATGGTCATTGTATTTGTAAGTCGTAAACAGTTTGTAATCATAAAGATTATTTGGCGATTTATCATATGTAGACGGCTAAAAGGTGACTAAACTAAAGGTGACTTAAAGGTGTATTCCAATCCAAACTGCTTATATTTTTTATTTATTTTTAGATTCACTTTTGCACAATGCAACAGTCAAATTCTCTTATTTAGAAACTTTATAATGTTCCGTGCTTGTCGATTTTTTTTTATATATATATATAAAGGTAGAATATTACAAAAAATACTGTTAAAGTTGGCACTTTGAGCCGAATTTTCCGAAGGAGAGATCTGGGAATTAAAATGGTCATACTGAGAAGATAACTGTTTATAAATCAAATTTTAATGAATTGAGTGAAAAATGAAATCGCTCGACATCTTATACACCTCTTCAAAAATCACATTAGCAAGTTTCATGTTTTTACGTTTAAAAAAGAGTCTGAAAATGTATCGGAAAATTTCGAGACATGCATTTTTTCGAATACACATCTTAAGATGCTTTTTTTTTTTTTAAATAATTGAAAAATTAATTAATTATGTATAGTTAGGTGCCTTAAAATTAGATTATTAATAAATAAAAAAAAATAATGATAATATTAAATTAAAATAAATTGTAGTAAAATTACATACGTGCATAATTTTGAAAATTCTATCATAGCAAGTATTTGGTTGAAAAAATCGATTGCAAAAGTCTACCTTTAAATATTGATAACAAGTTAATTTAAATAAAAGAGAGTAGAAACAATTTGAAGATGAACAATCATATTTGATCGCCTGTTTATATTGAATAATTCATTATGAATACATTTTCGTATACAATTTCAATGCTTTTATCAGGTGCTACTGTACTGAATTATTTAATTTCGCTTGACCTATCATCTGAGTTCGGTTACATTTATCATGTTCTACATGAAATAATATGAAAAGAGAAAAAAAAATAAATATGTATGATTTCCAAAATAAAACAAATGATTAAGAATGTTTTAAATCTAAAACTTGAAGTTTATAACATAAGTTTTAATTTATTTTTGTTCGGAAACGTATGAAACTGGTAGGTATTGTTGTTCATAAACTATCTAATCAAATGGGCTTTTTTTTTTTTTTTTTTTTTTTTTTCAAACGAAATAGATTTTTCAGAAAATATGGTCAAAGTGGGTGTTTCTAACGGAATTTCTTTGCGAAAAAAGAATAACCACTCAAGGAATAGTGAAAAACGTATTTGTCACGTGAACAAAATCGTTTATAATTCATCAAGTAATTTATTTATCAAAAAAAGGAAAACACAGTTCGATTCCAAAATGGTTTTATAGGCAGGCTTTCCAATTTTACATCCGTTCGCTAAAATATGAAATTTTAAATGTATTAAAACATTTTACGCTTGTTGAGTAGAACAGTTCAAAACAGCCTTAAGCATCTCCCTTTCTTTCTAACCGATGACCAGGCTCGCAGCTGCCGAGTTACCCCAGCTTAACGGGTTAGATACCTGGTACCCTGGCAAATAATCGGCTAATCACCGCGTAGCGGCAACAAACCTGATTCCTTCGCTTCGCACATCATCATATCTGCAGTACTTGCTTTTTCGTTTGAGCATACTTTGTTTCCTCGGTTGCTCAACGTTACATCCTGTTGTTTGTACTACAAATGGCTACTCAAGTTGGTCTCGTAATTTAGAACCTTGATCAGATGACGAAACCTTCACCTGGCAAGGCACCTCCAGAGATATAATTCACAGGTAACTTGGAGGACTTTATACCCACGACGGATTTTACATGCACCAGGCGCCATTAGCGTACATGTTTTATTTATTTATTTTGACGCTTTACTAAGATAAGCACCCGGGTTGGCTATTTAGATTAAGTGCTTTGTTGGTAATCTTTGTGGTTTATTGCACATTGGGTTAACTGTGGGATTTGTTGCCGCACACCTAGTACTCATCATACCAGACGAAATGAGGCTGGGGCGAATGGGGCTAGATCTCGCTTTGGAAAATTCTGCTCAAACGCCAAATTTGACAGCTTTTTTAAAAATATATTTGCTAAATTTATCTAAAAATACAAGAGCATGCCACATTATGTAGTTTCTAAATAAGAGAATTTGCCAGTTTTATGCGTTTAAGAGCAAAAATGAGTTTAAAAAAAAAAAAAAATAAGCAGTTTGGATTTAAATACACCCTTAACATCATAAACTACGTACGCCTGTAGGCCAAACAATCCGATTTTTTTATTGATTTTTTTCTGCATAGTTTATTTCTTCAAAAGTTATTTTTTTCCAATCAGAGGAAACATTACGAAGGGAGGCCAAAATTTAAAGAAGAATATTTAACTTTCTTATTTATTTCTATTTAACTACGAGTACTTCTCATCGAATAAACTAAGAATAATTGCATTTGGGAGTAAACAAGTAATTATTTATCCAATGAGCTTCGCACACTTGCTAGCAGCAGGATACTGCTGCAAATAGTCTATAATCTAAGGCAAAACAGTAAGAAAGTTTGGGCAGTTTCTGCAGATAAATTTTTCACCAGTCTGCTGCTCATCTCTTTTTAAAATTTATTTAGTTTTCGGCCTATTCTCCGAGCTAAAGAAAACAATTGAGTTTAACAGCTGGATACTTAGCACTAATTTCTAGCTCTGTATTCCCTGCTGATTCCATTATCTTTTCTTTCTGGGGTGTTACGGATGAAAATTGTCTTTTATACTATCTGTTTTGGAATAAAAGAAGCATTTTTACAGGATGTACCTGCCAAAACAAGTAATGTTATTTGTTTTAATGTATTGTAAATGATGCTTACTTTTGTGAAACGTGATATATGGGGATAATTAATGAGAGATTCTCTGCTTTTTAAAAGTATGTTTTCAAATGCTTAATAATATGACAAGGAAAAGACAATGCTTTGAAAAAAAATCGTAACTATTTGAGAAATATATCATTCGCATTGTATATTCTTGAAATTGAGGAATTAAAGTTTACTATGTGTTAAATTCACCATTCAGTTATTTGAAAAGTAATTTCCAATTTATTCGTTACAACTCACATTTACTTTGTTGTTTGGGGATTTTTTTCTGACTAAAAATATTATTAAGAAGGAAAAGAATAAGTTATAAAGAAAGAAAAATCATTCATCTTATTGATAATTCATATTCATAAAGTATGTTCTTGGAATTGATGAATTAAAGTTTACTATCTGTTTAATTTGCCATTTAGTTATTTAAAAAAGTAACTTCCAATTTATTCGTTCTGTTTCATATTCCCTTAGTTGTTTGTTGATTTTTTAGGCTAAAAATACTATAAAGATTGCTATCAATCACACATCAAGTATAAAGCATGAAGTACTCACCAACATTACCAAAGTATTTTTGCGAAATCTCTATTTTCATCTTTTCAATTTACTAGCAAAATCTCTTACTGACAAATAATATGTGGTGTCGCTAAAGTAAATACCGCAGCCAATAACTTGGCCATTTTTCACAATTATTCAATGTAGATCAATCATATTAAAGCCTTTGGTTTGGCAAGATAAATCTTGTGACTTCATTAGACATTACAAAGATTTTTTTAGACAATTTGATTCTTATGGATCCAACAGATTAAATGTGTGGATGTTTCGAAATGTGCATTGTCGCTGAAATCGCCAAATTCCGCAAAAAATGCTAAAATTAGTCTGAGCACTGTCTAATACATTATGTGTATATTTATTAACACCATACAATGTAAAAAAAAAATCTGTAATATGACAGACATAGATCGACATAAATCTGTTTGCTTACTAAAATCTTATCTATACACTGTGCAAAACAATTTGGAAATTGCACAGCAAGCGTAGCAAATGAGGTATGTTCGTACTATAAGAAAGTTTTAAAGATATTCAGATATTGGTGTAATAGTATACAATACATTATATACTGTGGAGTATCGCAAAACAATGCGAAATCGAAGCTATAAAATCTACCCGATAATATAGACATCGTCGTTTTACGTGTGAAAAATAATTTAAATATCTTACAAAAAAAAAATGAAGCTTCAAAAACATTTCACTTAAAACTTAACACAAACTTTATTCCAGAAAAAATTCTACTACTCTTTTTTTATCATTGCTCGTGAGCATCTGCGAAAAATAAAACCACGCCCATGGAGTCACCATGAGAGTGCGGACACTAAAGCAATTATAAATATTAATCTAATTCGCGACATTCTCCCACCTTGAGTTTTCGACAGTTAAACTCAACAATGGGTACAATAAAATATAAAATAAAATATGACTAATACTTACATTACAGTGATAAGATACAATTCTTACAAAATTACATTTCTCAAAACAGGTAAATAAACATTTTCTTCTGCAAAATTCAAATAAAATTAAACATATTATTACAAATTCAAATTAACACTATGAAATATACTAAAAAATAAGAATAAAGTTTTTTTGTTGAAACAGTATTTAGAGTTAATAACGTTTTGGGACAGTCACTATTCTGCCACTTCTCGTTCTTAATACTGGATCACTAGAAAGTTCTTTTGGAATCTCTAAATTGTACAGTTTTTGGACAGGTCTCAAAAGTTCACCATTTTCAGTTTTTAATCGTGCAACTCTTGGGTGGCCATCTTTACCAGAAATAAGTTCTTGCACTCGGGCTAAAGCCCAAAAGGCACGTTTCTTATCAGACTCTACGAGTACGACATCACCAACGGTAAGTTGCTTGACATTCTTTTGCAAAGAACTTTGCTGGCGCAATTGTCCTAAATATTCAATACGAAATCGCTTACGTAAGTGTTCTCGAACATGTTGCCTATACTTAACTCTTTTATTTAATTCTTGCGCGTCAATTGCATCAAAATCTCTCACATCTGAAGATCTTATGTCCTGTAAAAACATTGATGGTGTTAACGGTGCTAGATCGTTCACATCTTCAGTAACATAAGTTAGAGGTCTAGCATTCACAACTTGTTCACAATCACAGAGAATTGTGAGCAGTTCTTCGTAGGATAATGAAGCTCTACCTAGAACTTTTCTCAGGATGCGTTTCACCATTTGTATCAATCGCTCCCACCAACCGCCCCACCAGGCAGCGGTAGGTGGGTTAAATTTCCAGCGAATCTTTTGTGTTGCTGCAACGGCAGAGATTTGCTCCCAATCTATGGCTGAAAATGCTGTGTCTGCCCCGACGAAATTTCCGCCGTTATCAGAATACACGGTGGTTGGTCTTCCTCTTCGCGCTATAAAACGCCTGAAAGATTGGAGGAAAGCATCTGTAGATAATGACGTAACTAATTCTAAGTGTATGGCCCTATACACTGCACAAGTGTACAGAACAATCCAAGACTTTTCCTCATTCTTTAAATATAATGGGCCGGCTAAATCAACTCCAATTATCTGAAACACCGCTGCGTCTTCAACTTTTTCTGCTGGTAATGCAATAGAAATCGATTCTGTCTTTTGTGCACTGAATCTTCTGCATCGTACACATTTCTGTATTACTGCTCGAATAGTTTTCCTAGCTTTTACGATCCAGTAGTCTTCTCATAACGATGTCATCATAAGAGCCACTCCTGCATGCAAAAGCTCTTGGTGTTTCCAGGAGATCAGGCGGTGGACTACAGGATGGTCAGAAGGCAAAAGAACAGGATATTTAAAATTGAAAGCATCTTCTCTATAAATAACTTGCGTTTTCACTCTTATAATACCATCTTCATCTAGGATTGGTCTTAAGCTACGTATCTTCTGATTATTCTTCTCGTTGAATCTGTCTTTCTGAATCAAAATTATCAGTTTTCTTTCGGCTTGTTCTAATTCCAAACACGTAAGTTCAGAAACTTCTTTTGAATTAGGATTTCTTAAATTGTTTAAGAATCTTAAAATCCAGGCGATCAATCTTATAATTTTCTTAAAAGATGAAAACCGTCGATAATACCAATCACTAGATTCTGTGTTCTTGTTCATTGCTGAAATGACACTATTCCGTTTTTCAGAGTTAATAATTTCTTCATCGGGAATTTCGGCACTTTGAGGCCAAGTATATTCAGGTTGAGCCAACCAATCCGGTCCCTCCCACCATCTTAGTTGTAAAAATTGTTCAATCGAACAACCTCTGGAAGGGATATCTGCCGGATTAAATTTTCCTGCAATGTGTCGCCATTGGTTCTTTTGAGTTAAGGATCTGATTTCTTCTACGCGATTCCAAACGAATGTTCCCCATCTTTCGTCTCGCTTTATCCAGCTTAAAGCTGTAGTTGAGTCACACCAATAAAATATCTTTAAATTTGGAATTCGTAGATCAGATATAACTCGACTTCCCAACCTGGCTCCAATGCAGCATGCTAAAAGCTCCAACCGGGGTATCGTTATGTTCTTAAGGGGAGCTACTCTTGCACGTGACTGTACGAAAGTTACCAGGATTTTATCTTTTCTCTTTACTCTTAGAAAAATGCAAGTAGCATACGCATGTTTGCTTCCATCACAAAATATGTGAAGGCCTACATCATTACTTTCATAATTATCAAGATACATCCATCGCTGCAATTTGATGTCAGAAATCATCTTCAATCCTTGCACCCATTTTAAAAATTGTTTAGCCAAATTAGTTGGGAGTAATTCATCCCACTTAATTTTTAACTTCCAGCATTCTTGTAGAATAAGTTTAGGGAGCAAAGTCACTGGAGAGGTAAATCCAAGAGGATCAAACACTTTCTGAGCGAATGAAAGTACAGCTCGTTTTGTGCGAATAATTTGTTTTTCCTCAATAGAACCGATTTTGCAAGATAGGGTATCGTTTTCCAGATCCCAGTTTAAACCTAATACTGGTGTTACATTAGCTGCTGAATTTTCAGAAATAATTTGAATGGGATAATTTGACAACCATCCCCTGAGATTAAATTTTGCAGAGAATAGTAACGTTTGGGATTCAAATATAAACTTATTTAATTCTTCAACTGTGTTGAAACTGCAAACACAATTATCTACATATAACGATTCATTCAAAATTTCTACTGTAGAAGCAAGATTTTCAGTCGCACTTTCTAAATGATGTCTCAAAGTAGCCGCTAATAAAAAGGGACTACAATTGATTCCAAAAACAACACGTTTATGTCTATAAATTATGCCATTTTCCCATATAAATCTCAGATAGTCTCTATCCTCTGCTCTAATACCAATTTGTAGAAATGCCTTCTCTATATCGGATACTGCACCAACAGGATATTTCCGAAACCGATGCAATAGAAGGAATCATTTCAATCAAATTTAATCCCTTATCTAGGCAATCATTTAGAGAAGGGGAACCTTTAACATGAGCCGAAGCGTCAAAAACTGGTCTAACTTTAGTAGTTTCACTCGATTCTTTAAATACAGGTCTGTGTGGCAAATAATGTACTTTAGTTTCTTTATTATCAACCACCCTTTCAATTATTCCTGCATTTATCCACGAATCAAATACTTCGCTATATACCTCAATTTTATTTAAATTAATTAACTTTTTCCTCGTTGTAGCAAGCCGCTTTTCGGCCAATTCTCTATTGTTAGGTAAGCAAGCTTTATCTAGCACCCATGGCAATGCTTCTTCGTATCTCCCTTCTGAATCTATTCTTATATTACTCTTAAAATGCTGCATAGTTTCTTCATGAATTTCAGATTTAGTTTTAGATTCAACTGGATCCGTTATACCCATAATATCCAGCTTCCACAAATCAGCAACGGAACAATTGTTCCAAAGTGATGAAATAATCATAGCAGCCTTATTTGTTTCTGATTTAATACTTGGAATTTTTCCCATTAGAGTCCATCCCAAATGGGTTTTTACCGCAACCGGACCACTTTCTAAAACTTTAATATTTCCGGTGAGTAATTTTCCGGCCACATCAGAACCAATCAATAATTTAATTTCATTTTCGGTTTCACATGAACTATTTTCAACATCAGAAATTTTAATGCCACATTTATTTAATTCTGATAACCAAGGCCCAGTTGGCACTTTTCGTATTTTAGAACAAATAACAGGAACATCTAAAACATGCATATCACATTTATAACTATTGTCTATGCTACTTAAGTGAATTCGATACTTATTATGCTTTGTTTCACTTGTTTCAATATTACCAAATAATGTGTGAATTAATTTAATTTCACCAATACTTTTATAATTCAAATATTTAATTACATCACGTGATAAATAGGAACGTTCGGATCCTGTGTCAATAACTCCACGCGCGATTTTCTCTTTTCCATTGTGCTTTACACGGACACTCAAAGTTTGGAGTAACACAGTAGGATCCGAAGCTTGAGTAGTTAAAACAGTGTCACTACTCCCTGATTCATGTTTATGACTTTCTAACGACACATTACCACCTTCATTTAAAACATTTTGACATAATATTGAAAAATGTCTTTTACCACAATTCGAACATTTAATTTTAGAGTTACAATTGCCTGAAATGTGGTTTTTCTTCAGACAAACAAAGCAAGCTTTTTTCTTCAAAATCAAGTTACGTTTCTCATCAAAAGAAAGCGAACTAGCTTTAAAACATTTTTCTGATAAGTGTCACTTGTCACAAAATATACATAAATCTTCACGTTTTTTAACTAAATTCTTATTAGACTTATTATTTATAAATAAATCTGTGGCAGTTGGCATTGAATTATGTTCATTATTACATTTATGATATTTCTTTGGGTTTTCAAAACCAAGATTGGAATGAGCCAAAAGAACCCGCTCTTCCGCAATAACTTCATTTTTCAAAAAATCAAGGATAGAATTTAATTGATTCTTACCTTGAGCAGTCTTCTCACGCTGTCTTTCCCAGATTTTAAGGACATCATGAGGTAGACAAGATTCTACAAGTGGGAAAAGTATGCTGGCATACTTTTCTTCTGTGACACCTAATGATTCTAGAGACCTAAGTTTTGTCTCTAGATTATCATATAACGACGATAAATTGAAATTCTTGCTTGATGATCGATTATTATTTAAAACTAATTGAAGAAGATCTCTAACATATATCTCAATAAGTGTATCTTCTCTGCCAAACCTTTATTTCAGATGTAGAATTACTTTTGGATAATTATCAGCTGAAACCGGATAACTATTTACTATCTGTGCTGCTTTGGATTTCGGCGTTATCGCCTGTAAAAGATAAACAAATTTCAAATGGTCATCTAAAGTGGTGTCTTCATGAATTTTACTGAATGAATTCCAAAAGGTTAACCATAATCTTGCATCGCCATCAAACGGCTGTAAACTTATTTCTGGTAAGCGAAGTGGTCGCGACAGTGTTCTTTCAACATCCGTATAATTCTGCGATCGGAGTTGTTCTTCGATAGGCTTCACCAAAAATGTCTTTACTTTTTGCTTTATAGCAATAAATTTTTCTGTATACTCTTCGCAAGCTTCAAATTCTTTAGAATAATCTTTTTCTATAACTTTCTCTGTCAACATAAAATTCAAAATTTCTTCATCTACAGCTCGCAATCTTGTGCTTTTATCTTCCAGTTGACACATTAAATTCTCTATTAAATTAGTATCTGGAGTTGCGTCGTTTAAAGCTTCATTTAAAGCATTATAAGTTTTCGTAAATCCAGATCTAAGAGGAGTTCTTTTGATTTTCAAAGCATCCATTTTTTCTCAATGACAACTTCTGATAACAAATAAAAAACAGTTACTTTTCACACGTCCCTATTAGTTCGGACGCCACATATCGCAAAACAATGCGAAATCGAAGCTATAAAATCTACCCGATAATATAGACATCGTCGTTTTACGTGTAAAAAATAATTTAAATATCTTACAAAAAAAAAAAAAGAAAAAAAAAATGAAGCTTCAAAAACATTTCACTTAAAACTTAACACAAACTTTATTCCAGAAAAAATTCTACTACTCTTTTTTTATCATTGCTCGTGAGCATCTGCGAAAAATAAAACCACGCCCATGGAGTCACCATGAGAGTGCGGACACTAAAGCAATTATAAATATTAATCTAATTCGCGACATGGAGTATTCGAAATCTTTTGTGAATGCCTGCAAATTCTATCTGCTTTGTTATACAGGAAGTAATTTGAAATAAACCTCAGCAAAGTACATCAATTACATAACATGCGTAAATTGTTTAATATTATTAAAACGCGCCCCAAACGATGTTTCCCCCTGTACCATCATGTAGTGGAATACTTTTGTGTAGCCTTGTAAATGAATAACAAATATTCTTTGTATCACAGATTTTACAAAATGTATATTTTAGTATATACTTCATAGATGCATGTCAATTATTAGTCATGCATGTCAGTTATTGTGTTCGAAAGAGTGTAACACTATTAAAATGCACTCAGGCCCTGAATAATGCAAGGGCCTCCAGGGCCTTGGCCCTAGGCCCAACAATTTCAGGGGCCCACAAATTATGTGGCTGATTTTTTCCCCCTTAATCAATTACTTTTCGAATGATATTGTTTTATAAAATATGAAATGTAAAATTTAAATATTTTGAATGACTCAATAAAATTTTTAGAAACTTTTAACCTAGGCACTTTTCATCCAAACTACTTTGTCAACTCGTCAAATAAATCTTCTTTTTTTATGAAAGTGACGCCGAAAATGGATAGGTAGGGGGGCCCAATTTTTAAACAGGCCCTGGGCCCAACTTCAGCTTGATTGGGCTCTGAATGCACTTGAAATTATTTTTTCCCATTGGCACTATGCATCCGATTTTCATAAAACTTGAAATCACTCGAAAAAATTATGTAATAATTTAATATTTTAAATTTCAAACGATTCGCTTGGGTAGGTATTACGTTATTATATGCGGATAGATGGACGGATTGACCGACGACTAAAGGTGCTACGTATTTTCATAATTACGGTCGCACTTAAAAAGAAATAAATATACAAAATTAGTTTTTGTAAAGCTACAGAAATCTGCAGATCTACTAAAGAATCTACTAAAATTACTGTAATTTTACCAAAAATTTTATCTGTAACCCAGGTTGCCATTACATAAAAAGTTCTAGGCATCCCAGTTTCCTGTGAAATTCTTAGTAACCTTACAATTTTTTTATTTACAATGCAAACGTGCATCTGTTACATGAATTTTTCCTATTGCCGTTACATAAAAAATTGTAGGAATCAGTTTCCTAGAAAACTTTTAGTAACTTTACGGGATATTTTTTTATTTTACAGTATATGTTTTATTTTGAAAATTTACAATTTATTTATTTCTTTTTTTATTTTAACTCTTGACATTACTCTTCTTTCCCCCCCCCCCTCTCTTTTTTCTTATTTGAGAAATTCGCAACCATAGAAATACCTATAGTCGTCTACTGATCCGTCTGTCTGTCCATATATAGCAGCGCAAAAATCTACGCAAGCGAAGGTTTAAAATTTAATGTATATATTCGTCGCAGAATTTTGTCCAGTCATTTCAAATTTTATGAAAACCGAAACAAAATCCAAAAGTTAATGAAAAATGTTTTCTTCATTTTTTAAAATACCTATCATACGTCATTAATTAAATATCTCACGATAGATAATGATTCTAAGTTGCCAAGGTGACTACATCCTACTTAAAATGCAGTTTTATTATTTCCGTATTACTGGATTTAATATATATATAATCGTAAAACGTTTTGCATTCATGCATTTTTGCATAAGAGTGCAACAGCTATTGCAGCAGTAACTCAATATATATAAAATAAGTTATAGTACAAACGCACCTCAGTTACCAGGTTTGACGTAGAATTTCCAAATTGTTCTTTAAATTAAAGAACGTGTATAAATTTATTTTCTATACTGTCTTAAAGTGTATTCTTTTATTCTATGAATACAAAAATACACTAGAATTTTGTACTGTTTTAACCGTGTTTAAAATTAATTTTCAAGTCGTGCATTAATAATGTCAAAATTATTATTAATAATAGCAGACCCGCCCGGCGTTGCACGGTTTCCAGATAATAATATTAAAGGAACATGAAATTTCTGATTTTATCTCTAACTCGAAATACGTGAAATTACGTTGTCTGAAATAGATGGCCACTGATTGTTTGAAAAATTGGTTTAAAAAATGAAAAAACAATATTTAGCAGTAAAAATGTTCAAAAGTACTGCAATAGGAAACGAGAGAGGACCTACTCAAGTAATAATTAGAATTTTCAAAATCTGAATGTCAGATACATCAGGAGAGACTTTGGGGTACTTTCAAGAAAGTTTTGAGCCTCGTAAGTGCCGTAGATTTTATGCTAGCCATCGCACAAAAACATACATGCACACAGACAGAGCGTTTAGTTATTTTATTAGTGTAAATTACTGTGGATATTCAAAATAATTCCTTTACTGCTAATTCATTAGTTTTATGGTTTTTGCCTTTTTTACATGCAATTTAAAATAGATAAGATCATGATGCGTACAAAAATCTGTAATATTGATAAAATTGACTAAAAACCGATGCTAAAGGCACAAAAAATCCTTAAAAACCACACCGAAAATCGTACTGAAAATCGCAATGAAAAAACCACTGAAATCGAAAAATCATACCAGACAAAATTTAGTTAATTAGGTTTTGAAACAATTTTATTTTTATGATTCTCAAAAATAGCCCCAAACTGCGAAAAAATACTAAAAATCGCATTAAAAAAATTCGCTAAAAATTCATTCGCACGAATTCCGAATAAACTTTATTGAAAAGAGAAAAAATACATACTATATTGAGTGAAAAGAATGAAACCGTATTTCTTTCACTAATATGGAAAAATCGCCTCGAAACATAAAAAGAGCGCTAAAAGTCGCCTAAAAAATTAAATTAAAAAATTCTACTCAAAAAATCAAAAATCGGGCTTCGAGGTTGCAAAACTACATGTATAGAGGTATCATCCCTCCAAATTTTCTAACTCTACACGCAGCGGTTTCTTCAGAACAGCGCTGACACACACACATATTTGTCTCTTTATTATTATTATTATTATTATTATTATTATTATTATTATTATTATTATTATTATTATTATTATTATTATTATTATTATTATTATTATTATTATTAACTTGTCTCTTTATTATTATAGATTATTATTATTATTATTATTATTATTATTATTATTATTATTGCAATGATAACGATGAAAATTATTAACAAAAGATAAGAGAAAGAGAGAAAAAACATAACAAAATCTAAGTAGCATTTTTTTTTTTTTTTTTTTTTTTTTTGAAAAATGATATCAAAATGGCTTACTACAAAAAAGATTGTAATCATGCAAAGTTTAACACGAGAAAACCTGTGGCAGCCGAATCGCCACAATTGATCTTTTCAACATTATTTTTTTAGGTAGATTTCGTATGAAATACTACCTATTGCATTGTCTCCCATGTTGGAATTTCTGAAAAATTTTTGCGGATCTACACGAATCATGACTCCTAGACCCCAAAACTACCATCAGTAAAAAAGTTTATACATATATCTATCTATCTATCTATCTATCTATCTATCTATCTATCTATCTATCTATCGGTGTATATCACTTTCTTCTAGACACGATAACTTCCATAATTATGCTCAGATCTTCATCAAACTTTTACATAAAATCAAAGGGCATAAAATCTCGGTTAAGTTCGTTAATGGGCAAAATCGGACCAAGGAGGTGAAAGTTAGGAGGGTTTTTGTGAAAACAGAAAAAACGCGATAACTTTTTAATTAAAATAGATATCGAATCAGTTTAAAGTTTATATTACTTCTAAAAAATGAGGAAAAAGTTTATGCGTGACAGATTTTTGATAAAGTTAAAAGTGGGCTCAAGGGGCGAAAAAAACATGGTTTTTGGGAGAAAAAAAATCATAACTTCGTCAATTCTCAAGATATCAAATCCAACTAAATTTTATATAAATGTACTCAATATTATCTAAAACTTTTGTATTTACAAGTTTTTGATAGGACCAATTTTTACCGATGAAAAAAATTAAAAACGAAAAGAAAAAGGGGGGAGGAAAAAGAAAAAAAACCATAACTTACTCAATTCTTAAGCAATTAAATCTAATTAAATTTATTTTACATCTTCACAATAATATCTACAATTTTTATATTGACAAGTTTTTCATAGAACCAATTCTTATAGCAAAAATAAATTAAACAAAAATAGGAGTTGGAGAAAAAACCTCAAATCCAAACTGCTTATATTCTGACTCATTTTAAAATTCATTTTTGATTTTAAACGCATCCAAATGACAGATCCTATTATTTAGCAACTATATAATGCGACGTATTGGCCAATTTTTTGATAAAGGCAGAATATATTTTTAAAAAGGCTGCCAAAAAAGGTATTTTGAACAGATTTCCCGAAGTTTTCATCATTAAAAAATTCATTAAGTATAACAAATTGCGTTTTTTATGCGTCATTTTTAAATTCATTTTTGTTCTCAAACCCATCCAATTTACAGGTCCTTTTATTTAGGAACTATATAACTTGACGTATTGGGCGGTTTTTTGATAAAGGCAGAATATATATTTTAAAAGGCTGCCAAAAAGGGTATTTTGAACAGAATTTCACGAAGTTATCGTGATTAAAATTTGCGGAAATTTAAGAAATTGCGTTTTTACCGAGTCATTTTTAAATCTTTTTTTGTTCTCAAACGCATCCAATTTACAGGTTCTCTTATTTAGGAACTATATAATGTGACGGAGTGGCCAGTTTTTTGATAAAGGCAGAATATATTTAAAAAAAGGCTGCCAAAATGGGCACTTCGCACAAAATTTCCCAAAGCGACATGATTAATGAACTGTGGGTATTCAAATAACAAATTGGTTATTTTATGACTCATTTTTAAATCCAATTTTGCTCTGACACACATTCAATTGACAGTTTTTTGTTACTTAGGAACTATATAATGTGCGTATTCGTCGATTTTTTGATAAAGGGTGAATATATATATTTTAAAAGCTGTCAAAGTAAGCACTTCGCAAAAAAATTTCCCAAAGCGATCATGATAAAAGAATTGAGGTTGTATTCAAATAACAAATTGTTTATTTTATGACTCATTTTTAAATTCAATTTTGCTCTCAAACGCATTCAATTGACAGTTATTTGTTATTTAGGAACTGTGTAATGTGCCGTATTGGTCAGAGTTTTGATAAAGGCTAAATATATATTTAAAAAAAATCTGTCAAAGTAGGCACTTCGCACAAAATTTCTCAAAGCGATCTTGATTAAAGAATTGTGGATGTATTAAAATAATAAATTGGTTATTTTATGACTCATTTTTAAATTCAATTTTGCTGTCAAACGAATTTAATTAACAGTTTTTTGTTATTTAGGAACTATATAATGAGCATATTGTTCAATTTTTTAAATAAAGTAAGAATATAATTCAAAATATATTGCCAAAATGGGCATTTGAGTAAAAATAGGCTTTTTTTTTTTTTTTTTTTTTTTTTTTGAGATGAAAACTTTTTGAAATCTACCTCCGCCTATAGGCCATGCCGAAAGGGATTTTTTTTTTTTTTTTTTTTTTTTTTTTTTTAAAGAATATGGTTCAAATAGTAAACTTATGGCATTTCTGTCCTCAACTGAAAATAATTTTTCAAAAAAGAAAAGAAAAAGAAAAAGAAAAAAGAAAAATCAACTATATAATTAATTAAAAATTAAAAAAAAATTAATTGCATTTTTAAAAATCCTTACTATTTTTTTAAATATTGATATTTTTTCCAATTATTATTTTTATTTTTATTTATTTTTATATTTTTAAATGTATATTACTCGAGAATGCGCATGGATTTTAGAAACATTTAATGTTTCAATTACTATAACTTTTTACTGATATAGTTAATGTAAAAACACGAAAGCAGATATTCATATTCACTTTTATTTAAAAAAAAATAATAATAATTGCCTGAAGGCCATGCGCCGAGTTACATAATAGAGAACATGTACAAAAAAAATTAAATCTCTATTTTAAATTTAAAAAAAAAGTTTTTTTAACGTAAAAGTGAATAAAATATGAAAAGGAAAAAATAAAATAAAATAATAAACATTTGAAGTTTGGATTTGTATGAGGTATTACACAAGGTGTATAAACAAAATTTACTACATCTCTAAATGTAATTGCCATTTGGATAAAAAAACTGGATTTTTTTTATTTTTTACTGTTTAACCAGGGTTGGGTTTCTTTTAGAAGAAACCTGTTTCTTCCAGGACAGTGGAAGAAATTGGAAAAAACCGGAAGAAACTGGAAGAAATGGAAAAACCCACCGGAAATCAAAACTAACGCTCAAAGTATATTAACTATGTAATAGAATTAAAGTATAATTACATGAAATCTAAAATTAGAAGTTTTAATTATTATTAAAAATGTGATTTTTGCTAAGATAAGTAATTTTTTTTTTTAATAAACTAGGTTCAGCAGACATTTTCGGGTGATGGAATTTAACTAATCTAGAGGTATAGGGATGGAGATTTTTTGTTAATTGCTCCATTTATATAAAAAGGGGGAAAAACTACCTACAAATTGTTTATATTTTATATAAAAATATATTATTTTAATATAAATGTGCATTATTTTAAACTGTGCAACACAGTTAAAATATAAATTTGTAATTATGCATAACTAACATCTAGCATGAGTATCTCAATGCTGATTTTAAAAGATTAATGTTCTAAAAAATATCTATGGACGGACATGTCAAAATTTTTTAAACTATCCTTGAGTGTATGACTTGAAAAAAAATCTTCATATTTTGCTTTCATCCAATTTAAGTTGAGAAATTGATTGCCAGCATCCTACTGCTAAAAAACTTTTTTGCTGTACTATGTTGCATTGTACTGAGAAAATTAAGGATTTTAATGATTTTTTTTCCTCCCCAAAAAATTTAAGTAAGGTGGTCTGGTGTAATAACGCCAGGCAGGGTAATAACGCGAAGTGCTAATATTATGCATAATTATGAAATAATCTGGTAAATGACATTCCTGTGCTCTGCGCAGAAGGATTTTGAGTCATATAAATCGCAAAAAACAGCTTCAAGTTAATTTGTTTCATTTTTAGGTCTTATTGTTTTTACAAGCAACTACAATTAACGCTTGATCTAAAATTTGCGAGGTACGTTTTGTGATGTGAAGACTATTTTTTTTATCCGGAAATACTTTGTTAATTACATAAATTTGTAGTACATTTCATGAACTTTGAAAATGTTGTTGAAGATTTTGGTTATCTTCTCGAGATAATTTGTAATTTAAAATGTACAGCGCAATAGCTATAACGGGGTAATAACGTCAATCCTTGGCATTAATACTCCGGTTGATTCCCTGCAGTGGCCGAGCTACATCCTAAATACTGATTCAAATAAACACAGTTAAAACTGTGCAATGTTTCTAATAATTCGATTTAAGCGGTCCTTTTTAAGCAAAATGAAGCTCACGGTCTGATATTCTTTTGCCTCATCCCCCCCCCCCCCAACACACCTTTATTTTTTTTACACTTTCACAAAAAATTGAACATTTTCAATAACTTAGAATGCAATTTGTCAATTTCTAAGTTTGTAGAGTTTGTATTTTTAGAATTGGGTAATCTACATGCAATTATTTCATCTTATTTCATAGTTTTGTTTGCATGGCGTTATTACCCATATAGGGAGGGGGGGGGGGTAATAACGCCAAATAGCATTGGTCAAGAAATCACGCCATTACATTTTATGAATACATATCTATTAAATTATTTTTTTTATATAGATAGTCAATGAGTTGCTGTATCAAAACATTTATTTGTTTGAAAAATACAATCTAAAACTGAGCCGTGAAAATTGGTAGAACCTTAATGTGGCGTTGTTACCCCAGGGTACCTTAATTAAATTGTATGTTTTAAAGTAATACATATATAAATATACATAATTGTAAATTAATTATATCATGTATAGTATTTATTTGTTATGTACAATTGTTAATTATCCAAAAACTTTATTTTCATATGCAATAATAGTAATTAATTTATCCATGACAAAGATTTTCTAATTATATAAATTTCATTTAATTAAAAAAATTTTTAGTTTTAGGTATACACACCTCGATTTTTTTCTATAATGATTTTTGTAAATGATAATTTGTTATTTTAGAACTTTCTCAAAGAATATTTGAAACACTAAAACGCAGTTTAAACTAAAAATTTAATATGAGATGATTGATAATTCATGACTGATAATTATAAACAATGAAGTTCATTGCAATACATTCATTTGAGCCGATACAGTTCAAATCAATGACTAATGTTGAAAATTTCCGAAGGACGAAACAAAAATTTTGGAATACTGAGTGTTTCGGTCCCGAAAAATTTTTATCATCATTTTTGGCAAAACTCGGATTTTGGGCCGAAAACGAAACCGTGTTTTTGGACAATTTCTATTTAATACAGTAATTATTATACATTACTTATATTAATAAAACTGATGTAAATTAAAAGTTTTTATTTAAAGGGGTTTCATTCTACCATTAGTAAAGAATCTCTACTATTTACTACTAGTTTCAGAAATTTAATTAATTAAAAAGTATGTTAGTTAAATTGAAATGGATAACATTTAATTGATTTTGTGTATTTTGGATAAAATTTCTTTTCATTTAGACAATGGTTGAAGATCTAAAGATAGGTGTGTGTTACCTTGGCTAAAAAACTGATGTAATTATTAATTTAGCATATAAACTTAATTAAATTTGTTTTGGTCCAGTGAAATTAATTTATGTAAGATTATAGGAAGAAGATTGTCAGGTTCTGATGCCACCTCGGCTAAAGAATGGAATTTTTACTATGTCTCTATTTCAATATTTCGTATTGTATGGTTGTGTACAGAATTTCCAAGGTGACATTCCTTCTTCGTGGAAAGGGGAATTGCCAGCTAATCCTTTGCAGGTGGTGAACAAGAGAAAGAGAAGATTGCTCAGAGGCATGCCCATATGTCAGTGAAGTATGCGGATGATGAGCAGATTAGCAACATGTCACTAGGCAAAAAAGGGTGGGGGAATGTGCCCAATGAGGAAGCTCCAGAGGGGGTTGACATTCGTGTGACCCCGTGAGTTGAGAAGAGCAAGTTTGTCTCAGAGAAGTCATTCCGTTCCTGGGTCTCGTACCTAGAAGGTGTATGCCAGAGGTTCTGGTAAAGTGTGCTCTGTGTGGAAGAGCGTAAGCAGTGCGTTTTCTGGTGAGCAAAGGACACAGACGTCCTGGTGTTTAGTGCTCTGGGCTACGAAGTGCAGGCCTAGTATACTTGTGTTGGGAGACTCAAGGTTGAGCTCCGATAAAGGGAATTTAACGTGTATTGAGTGTGAGGTGAAAAGTGTAATTGGAATAGTACACAGCCAATCTTTACTGTATCTAATTTAATGTTGAACCGGGTCAACTATATCCGAGTTGTAATTGTATATATTTGTAAATAGCATTTTAGTGTGTACATATATTCTTAATAAACTGATAATTCAGTTACTTGATAGCGTAAGTCTTCATTTACACAAACCTCACAGTGGGTGACCGATATCACCTAGTAATATCGGTGGTGGAAGCTATATCTACCACGGACATTCTTCAAAGTTGTGTGGACTGAGAGGAACGTCCGACAAATTGGTGGCAGCGGGGGGATAGAATCGCCTGAAACCAGTGACCAGCGAGCCCTGTTGCAGTGTGGTCGTGCCGGATCGTCGAGTGTGTGCTAAAGTATCGTGCCATATCGTCGATTGTGTGCTAAAATGTCGTGCCGTATCTTTGAATGCATGCTAAAGTGTCGTGCCGTATCGTCGAATGCGTGCTAAAGTGTCGTGCCGTGCCGTCGAGTGTGTGCTAAAGTATCGTGCCGGATCGTCGAGTGTGTGCTAAAGTGTCGTGCCGTATCGTCGAGTGTGTGTTAAAGTGTTGTGCCTGTGCCGTATCAGTATTAGAAAGAACTAAACTTTTGTGCCATATTACCGCTACATCGTGGAACTACCTGTGATTAGAAAAGTACCCCAGCAAATAAAGTATAAGGTAAGGTGTTTTGATCATATCCTTCTACTGACATCTCGAACCAAAATTTGTTGTTGTATAATTAATAGTAATTTAAGTAAATTGGCTATATTATTTATATGTTTTATCAATACTTCCTACCTATAAAGTGTTAATAACCATATTGGCTAGTGTTTTAAGGAAAGGTCATAATAAATTGAGCTAGTATTGACTGTCTATAATTTTTTTTACTGATTGTGTTAATAGTAGTTGGAAGGAATAATTAAATTTACTTAAATTGAAATTATTGTTAAAGTAATATTTAAATGAAGCAATATTTTTTAAGTTTGAAGAGTGTATAACAACATTTGCTTAGAATTTTAATTGGCCAATAGTAGTGAAAAAAAAAAAAAAAAAAGCTCAAAAGAGAGCCATAGTGGAAAAAAAAGGCTCAAAAGAGAGCCATAGTGAAAAAAAAAAAGGGCTCAAAAGAGAGCCATAGTGAGGAAAAATAAAAGTGAAGATTTTCAGCATATTTGTTTTAAGTGTAAGAACCAGTATTGAATTTGGAAATATTTTAGTGAGGATAATTGTAGAAATTTATATATGCATGTTTTACAATTTTTCTTTATGTGGATTTTTTGATTGACATCAGTACTTCTATTCAATTTCAACGTATCAGTATTATTATATAAATTGTATGTTGTTATCTAAGTGTATATATTGGAATCTATATTGCATAGTAGTCAAATCGAATTATTGTTTTACCTTTTTGGAAGTAGATTTGGAAATTTTTATTGGAAGTAAATTGTGTGATATCAATGGTTGAGAAAAATTAGAGTATTCAGTAGGTTAATTAGAAATGAAATGCATGGATTATCTGAAAGGGTATTAATTAGTATAATAAGTGGAGAAATATCGGTACTAAGTTAAAAATTTAGGAAATATTAATTTGGTAGGTTTAACTATTCTTGTGGGGTGGTAATAACAATCGGTGAAGGTATGGCTTTCTTATTGAAACTAAAAAAGGTGGATCTTCAAGGGGTAGCCGAAGAATTAGGTGTGGAATTCGCGGAAGATGATACTAGAATTCAGCTTAAGAAAAAGATAATGGACAGTGATGAGTATGACGAGGGGGTTATTAAGGAATTATCTGACGCTATTGTTGCAGAACGATTAGAACAGGAAAAATTAGAGCGTGAAGAAAAACAGGAAAAATTAGAGCGCGAAAGAATGGAACATGAATTAGAAATGGAAAGGCTAAGAGTTCAAGGATCGGCAAATAATTTCAATGGGTCTAGGGAATCTAGTAATGAAAGTAACATTGAAAAATTGATCAAAAGTGTTAAAACTCTATCTATCAAAGTACCGGAAGGGACTGAGGGATGGAATTTATTTTTCAACAGTTTAGAAAGGGCATTCAAAACTAAAAATGTACCAGAAAACCAGCAGGCCGAAATTCTACTAAATATGTAAGGAGATAAGGCAGATAATTTGTTAATTTATACCACTACGGAACAAATGGAGAATTATGAGGAGTTAAAGGAGTTAGTTCTAAGGGAACATGAGCCGACACCGAAGGCATGTTTGGAAAATTTTAAGAAGGCTAGGAGAAACCAGAACGAAACTCATGTATTATTTGTATCGCGTTTAATAGCGACGTGGGATAATTATTGTAAGATTAGAGGTGCTGACTCTTATGAAAAGGTCAACCAGTTAATAGTTATTGATAAATTAGTAAGTACGTTAGATGAGGATACCGCGTCATATATTGGGTTAACTCACCAAGGTAAATGGCTAGAAGCTTCTAAAATTGCTAGAGAATGTGATCATTATTTTGACCATAAAAATAAATCTTATGCAGTTACGTATAAAAGTTTTAAAGGTAAAGATAGGCATGTAAACGATGAAAAAATGAGACCGAGGGAAGATAGCAAAGTTAGTGATAATTGGAGGCAAAACGGGAGTAATGAGACTAGTTCTTTTTCGGATAGGAAAATAAATTTTAAGAAACCTAGTGATGCTTCAGCGCCTAAATGCTTTAAATGTGGTTTGAGAGGTCATTACCAACGTTTTTGTAATAAAGTGGGTAATGAGGGAAATAACGGTAATAAAGGGCGAGATCCGAAAGCGGGTGTGCATAAGATTGTGGTAAAAGAAAACAAAGAGTTACCTAATGGAGCTATTGTGGCGAGAATATCGGCAAAGGCCGAACAGAGAACTAACGTTATTGGTGAGAAATTAAATAAACTTGAGAAAATTGAAGTTAGTGTAAATGGGCAAAAAGCAAAGGGATTGGTTGATTCTGGTTGTGAAATTAGTGTTGTTCATAAAGATTTGGTACCGGAAGAGAAATTAAAAGGAGCGGGTAGTATTTATTTACAAGGGTTATTCGGTGAAGCAGTTAAATCGTCGTTGGTTAAACTACCGTTAGCTATTCCGCAATTCGGACAAACTAATATAATTCATCAGGAAGTACTTTGCGCAGTGACTGATAATATTAATGAGCAAGTAATTTTACATCCCGAAGTGATTAATGAGTTGTCAGGTGTCAACCGCGAGGAACCATTGCTAGAGTCCCAAGAATTAGAAAATTCAGAAATTATTGTTGATAACTTGAATGAAAAGGAAGGTATGAATAACGATAGTTGTAATGTTTACGCAATAGAAGCGAGTTCGCAAAATGTACAAACTCAGAATACGGAAAAAACGGAAGTGGAGAAAGATAATAAAGCTATTGTTAGCAATTCTGATATGTTTAAGGAATCCCATTTAGAATGTAAAGGGTTAGAGAAAGCTTGGGAATTAGCTAAAATGGATAAGGGGGATTATTATATTGTAAATGGCTTATTATATCATAAAGAGAAATTGTTAGGCGAAACTATAGCGCAATTAGTAGTACCCAAAGTAAGGAGAGAAGAAATCTTAAAATTAGCGCATATTTCGGTATTTGGAGGGCATCATGCAGCTAAGAAAACGTTACAGAGAATCAGGTATTCATTTTATTGGGAGGGGATGGCGAAAGAAACTAAACAATTTTGTGAGTCATGTTTAGAGTGCCAATTGACTAGAGGGGTTAAAGCAAATGATAGAGCTCCTATTTCTCCAGTATCGCGGCCGGAACTTCCATTTCAGGTAGTTAATGTTGATTTAATTGGGCCTATTGATCCTAAAAGTTTCCAAGGGCATCAGTATATACTAACGTTAATTGATCAGCATACCAGGTGGGCGGATGCGATCCCTCTAAAAAGTTTAACTGCTAAAACCGCCTGTGATGCGTTACTTCAAATATTTATGAGGACAGGAATTCCAAATATAATTGCCTGTGATAATGGAACCAATTTCACCGCCGACTTAACGAAAGAATTTGAGAAAAGGTTAGGCGCTAGTCCAAGATTTTCGACCCCACAGTATCCACAGTCTAACGGGCTCGTGGAACGATTTAATCAGACCCTTAAACGTATGTTACATCATACTATTAGAGAAGTAGTTAAAAAGTGGCATGAACAAATACCATTTGTATTATGGGCTCATAGGGAAGTCCCAAATTCTACGACGGGAATCGCACCTTTCCAGTTATTATATGGTAGAGCGCCGGAGTGTCCTTTATCGATTCTCAAGTCATCCTGGGCAGGAGAAAATAAGGGGGCGCAGTTAGATACTACGCCGATTCATGAGTATCTGAATAAACTTAGAGGACGTTTAGAAAGAGCCGCAAATGAGGCAAAATTATCGTCCGAGGTGCAACAAAATAGAATGGCATATCATTATAATTTAAGGTCAAAAGAAAAAATGTTTGAAGTAGGCGATAAAGTAATACTGTTAATCCCTGATTCAATTAATAAGTTATATTCTAGGTGGCAAGGGCCGGCAACCATAGTCGAAAAACGAAATCAGCATTCGTTTATAGTTGAGTTAGCCGACGGGAGTAGGAAGCATGTGCACTAAAATAAAATACGAGAATTTATTGCTAAATGTAATATAGTTAATATTGTTTTTGAAGGAGATGAGGAATTTGGAGAAGTTGGGGAAATTCCTATTTTGAACCGATGTAGAACGAGAAGTAGAACGAGATATAGAGAGGTTCGAAATAAAAGGGTTATCTAACAATCAAATTAAAGATATAAAGTCTATTTTGAGGGAGAATAAAGAGGTGTTTATGGGTCCTGTACGACCAACGGATGTAGGGGAACACCGTATTGATCTTAAACCGGGGGTGGAAAGGAAAAAGCCAAAGTTATATAGTGTACCGGTAGCTTACAAAGAGGAAGTAGATAGGCAGATTCAGGAGTTATTAGAATTAAATCTAATCGAAGTGTCAAATGCTGAAATTAGTCATCCAATTGTTTGCGTGGCGAAAAAAGACGCAACTGTTAGACTTTGTATAGACTATAGAGCGTTAAATTCGGTAACTAAGGTTCCAACCTTTCCGATGAAAGATTCACAAGAAATCATGTATACCGCGGGGGCGGCTAAGTATTTATCATCGATTGATTTATTGAGAGGTTATTGGCAGATTAAAATGGCTGAGGAGTGTAAACATTTGACAGCTTTTACAACGCATAATGGAACTTATCAGTGGCGTACCATGCCTTTTGGATTATCAGGGGCGGCTGCCACGTTTCAGAAAGATATGAATGAGGTTCTTCAAGGTCATCGGAGGTATGCGGAAGCATATATTGATGATGTCATCATTTTCTCCCACACCTGGGAAGAACATTGTGAGCATGTTAGGGCTGTCACTAAAGAACTTAAAAGCAGAAATTTTACGATTAGACTAGACAAATGTAAATTTGGAGAGAAAATGACTAAGTTTTTAGGTCATGTAATTGGAGGGGGAACGCATGCACCTGATGAGGAAAAAATAGGAGCAATAAGGGATCTAAAGAGACCAAAAACTAAAAAGGAAGTTAGATCTGTTTTGGGATTAAAGGGATTTTACCGATCTTATATTCCAAATTATGCCGAAATTGCTATACCTTTAACCGAATTGACTAAAGGGAAGGTTAAAAATACTGTACCATGGGATGAAAGGGCAGAAAAAGCATTTAATACTCTTAAAGATGAGTTATGTAAAGTGACGAGTTTGGCTACACCTATCGTAGGCCGGGAATATCAGCTCCACGCAGATGCTTCCGACCTGGCAGTAGGATGTTGCCTTACTCAAAAAGATGAAAAGGGTCAGTATAAACCGATAGCTTTTGCCAGTCAGAAATTGTCAGGGGCTCAGCGTGCTTGGCCGAGTATAGAGAAAGAGGCTTGGAGTGTTCTCTTCTGAAGTTTGAAAAGTGGACCTATGGATCTCAAATTGAGATCATTACGGATCATAATCCATTAAAATTTCTCACCGAAACAACCCCAAGATCACCCAAACTCACTAGATGGGCTCTTGCCTTGCAACGCTGGAACCTGAGTATTTCTCATCGTCCAGGAGCTTAACATTTAAATGCTGACGCAATTTCTAGGCTACATAGAAAGAGCTGTTAAGAACAACCAGTTGTTAGCCCATCAGCATCAACGACCCAGTAGTGGACAACCTTAAAGAGATGTCGTCACACATTTAATTTTTTTTGTGTATGTGTAAATATTTTTGAATTTTTGTGTTTATAATAGTGTATTAGTACGTGTATTGTTTTTGTAATATTAATATTGGTACAAGGTTCAGTAGAGATGCCAGTAGATAGTGTTCAGACACCTGGAAATACCTATGTAATAAGCATAATGAAGAAATCTGTAAAGAGACTATTGAACTCTTCTGCGATATTACTATATGTTTGGGGAAAATTAGCCCCTAAAAGGCATATTTTCCGCTAAGGTGGGGAGTGTCAGGTTCTGATGCCACCTCGGCTAAAGAATGGAATTTCTACTATGTCTCTATTTCAATATTTCGTATTGTATGGTTGTGTACAGAATTTCCAAGGTGACATTCCTTCTTCGTGGAAAGGGGAATTGCCAGCTAATCCTTTGCAGGTGGTGAAGAAGAGAAAGAGAAGATTGCTCAGACGCATGTCCATCTGTCAGTGAAGTATGCGGATGATGAGTAGATTAGCAACATGTCACTAGGCAAGAAAGTTTTGGGGGAATGTGCCCAAAGAGGAAGCTCCAGAGGGGGTTGACATTCGTGTGACCCCGTGAGTTGAGAAGAGCAAGTTTGTCTCAGAGAAGTCATTCCGTTCCTGGATCTCGTACCTAGAAGGTGTATGCCAGAGGTTCTGGTAAAGTGTGCTCTGTGTGGAAGAGCGTAAGCAGTGCGTTTTCTGGTGAGCAAAGGACACAGACGTCCTGGTGTTTAGTGCTCTGGGCTAAGAAGTGCAGGCCTAGTATACTTGTGTTGGGAGACTCAAGGTTGAGCTCCGATAAAGGGAATTTAACGTGTATTGAGTGTGAGGTGGAAAGTGTAATTGGAATAGTACACAGCCAATCTTTACTGTATCTAATTTAATGTTGAACCGGGTCACCTATATGCGAGTTGTAATTGTATATATTTGTAAATAGCGTATTTAGTGTGTACATATATTTTTAATAAACTGATAATTCAGTTACCTGACAGCGTAAGTCTTCATTTACACAAACCTCACAGTGGGTGACCGATATCACCTAGTAATATCGGTGGTGGCAGCTATATCTATCACGGACATTCTTCAAAGTTGTGTGGACTGAGAGGAACGTCCGACAAAGATATTTATTATATCTTATAAAATTGAAAATATTTGGTAAATTCTTTAAGAAAAACATTTTTTTCCATTTCTTCCGGCCGGTTTTTTCCACTGCGGAAGAAACTTGCCAACCCTGTATTTAACAGGCTTTCATATAATACATAAAAACACAAATCGATATTTCGAACAGTTTTGAGGAAAGCTGTCCCCTTAATCGATATGAATTTCACAAATTTCGTTCCATAAATATAGATGGATTTTTACTTCAAATATTATAGAAATGTGTTTTTAATCTAGAAGCATAGATAAATTTTTCTTTACTATATTTTTGAGATTCGTTACAGCAGTTTTAATGCAGACATATAAAGAATATTTTTCTTTACACACTTCTCATAAAACTTTAGAGCAGTTTTAATAACTTTAAGAACAGAAATAATCTCTGAGCATTTCCTTAATACGCATAAGCTAAAAATTTAATGGTAAAATAAATAAATAAAAAAAATAAATAAAAAATAAAATACGAATGTCTAGCTTATGCGCTTTTAAAAGTATTAAATAAACTTTATCGCAACAAATTTATTTTTATTATAAAACAAATTTTTAAATGAATTTAGTTGGGGTAATAGGATAAATTTAATTTAAATGAAATTGTTTTTCATGTTTATTTTTTTTTTAACTGTTTAATAAATCTTCAGAAAACCTGCAACTGTCAAATTTACTTTTGGATATAAATATTCACACTTTTTTTTTTTTTTTGGTAAAGTGTTATTAGTGGAAAATTTCATGACATTCCAAGTTAAAGTTGGGTAAATCAGATTAAGCAAATTTTTCCTTTGCATTTAAAGTGACTACTGGGAAAAATAAGACTAACCAAATAAAAGTAATTTTATTTTATTATTATTTTTTAGTGCATGATAGCAATACTGAAGCTAAAAATAGGTGACACAAATTCCAGACAATTTTCTTTTCCGTTTATAGCTTCTGCTGGTCGGAAATAGGGTAACTGATGCTAAATAAAATGGATTTTTTTACTTTTCTGAAAAATAAATAAATAAATACATTTTTAGAGTACGATTCTGCGATCTTATTTGCTGGCAAGTATTATTTATTAAGAAGTTTTCCATGTATATATTGTTTTATTATAGCAATGAATGTAAAATATTATTACAAGCAATCTTTAAATAATAGATTGAGTCATTTTTGTTATTCGAATTTATTAGCTATTTCTTGATTTGAAATGTATCACACACACATATATAGTTATTTATTAATATTATATAGTTGTAAGCTTAAATAGCTAGTTATGTTAATATTTTGTTATTAAATTATAACTAAAACAATAATAATAGTAGCTATTGATCAATCAATGAATATCTATCTAGTTCAACTTTACTTACTGTTCAATTGCTATTTATTTTCGATATCATGCAATTGGGTGATTTATTATAAGCTAACATTCAACTCCAATATTACAGCAAAAAATATAATCAATAATTAACTTTTTTGTTGTAATGTTAAACAGCTAGAGATTAAATAATTTTATTAATTACAATTGGTTTATTATACATAAATACTATAATTCTATAAACCAAACCATTGAAACATATGCCATTTACCAAATGATATGAAATTACTATAAAACCATCATAGACAAAATACTAGATAAAATAAGTAATTCTTTTAATTGAAATTCAAAATCAGATAAACTTAATGAATTAACCCTTTCCGGTCCGAAATTTTTTCATATTTTTGGAAATATTATTTTTATGTTAGTAACATTAACACTAGTTATCCATATAGATTAGTTAGTGTTTGACGAATATTTCATTGTCTAAAAGATAACGAATGTTATGTGTACTATTCAGTTCATATTCATATGACAATAGGCTAAAGAAGAATTTTTGAAGATGTTTAGAAAATATTGTATTACAATAAAATTGAACTTAAGTTACAACTTTCTAATACTTTTTGCGTTTTATTACACATAATTCCTTCATGAAAGTAACTTTTATTTTAAATTTAATGAGTTAAATATATGTTTCAATTAAAAGAATCTCAAACGGCTAAAAGAAAATGAAACAAATAACAATAATTATTAATTATTACTACTAAATGCCAAAACGTAAATGAAGTCATATAGTAAATGCATAGACATATACTAACATTACTAACATGTAAATAGTAGCAAAAGTATTTCTTAAAACAAAATAATACTCCATTAAAAGACATGTACTATTAATAATACACCAGACACGAAAGGGTTAATAACACATAGCTGTAATATTTAATAGCTATTTATTAGATTTTTACTCATGAAAATTTAATAACTAGTGATACAGCCAAGAAATAGCTCAATTCTATCTTATATTCAAGTGATATTTATTTTCGATATCAAGGCAATTTGGTGGTTTAATACCACTTGCCATTTTAAACTCAATATTACAGAAAAAAAAAAAAAAAAAAAAAAAAGAAAAAAAAAAAACATCGATTCAGTAAAAAGGTAAAAAAAATCTTTTGAGTCTTCCTTGTGTACCGATAAAAGAAAAGGGCCATAAGATGGGTGCGTCTTATTTTGCTGAAGTCGGGCCTCCATTAATTTGTTGCCGCGTCGTGGGACGCCATTTCCGTTCTCCACAGGTTTTGATGGATAGTGGGTGTCTACAGATACGGACTTTTTTGAGAAATGAAGATGGCTTTTTCAGACGAGAAGAAAAAGGAATGTGCCATGTTGATTTCGAAAAAATATGTCGAAAGTTTTCGATAAGCGAAAACTTTTGGAAAAGAACTTGATCGCCTTTGTTCCGTGCAGAAATATTTGGAATGGTTTCATAGGAATTTTGTTTTGCGATTTTATGTGAAATTGAGCGTTGGAAAATGTGTTTTTTCTTCTTCTTCTTCTTCTTTTTTTTTTTTTTTTTTTTTTTTTTTTTTTTTTTTTTTTTTGAAGTATGTTTATATCTGTGAGATGGTGACTGCACTAGTATTTGACATACTCAGAGAGAATTTTTTTTAAAATTAATTTACGAACGTAGTATCTGGAAACTAACTTAATAAATAGATAAAAAATAAAATAATAAATAAATAAAAGCGAGAAGAAAAAAAATGCTTCAAGCTTAGATTATGAACTATTTTCTAACACATTCAGAATAATGTAACAAAATTATACCGTTTAAAAACTTAAAATATTACGTCTCATTTCTACATATTTCTACATATAATAATGTATAATGCATTTTAAAACCAAAATTCAGCTATTCACATTTACAGCCGGAAAATTATCCGAATTTTTTAGCAGCCTTGTGTATGTTATAAATATTTGTATCTATTAACAAATACATTCCAAAATTTAGTTCATTTAAGAGATACATACATTTCAGTTGAAAATTCCTATTCAGCAATTTCCTCTAATAAGGAGGTGGTAATGAGGAATGGTATAAGAAATGGTATGGGAATACTTTTGTGCAGCTCTGTATATGAGATACATAATTTATATATAAAGTGTAATATGCAAAAAACTAATTAAATTTAAAATCGCATACCCAATTTTAAAATGTACCCTCTAGCAATTATTACGCAAAGACACTACAATAACCGATTTATTTTATGTGTCCCTGTAAATAAAAAATGCTATGAATGCTCCGTTTTAATGTGATCAGAGTGAAATTCAGTGATTTATATCAGTTTCAATACATTTGAAACAGTGTAATGTCATTAAAATATTCTCCAAACGATTTTCACCATGTACCATAATGTAATCGAATTCTTTTGAGTGTCCCTGTAAATGAACCATTAATCATATACACTTCAAACATCCTTTGGTGACCCTAAATAACCTTTATTAATTGCATGGAAACCCGAGTATATTTATGAGAGTTAGAGCATGGACACCAGATAGTTAGAATATCCAGATGGACATACGCACAGGCAAACCGAAAAATCTCTGATTGCTCCCATTGATTTTCATTGTAAAGCAAGATTTTACAATGTCAGAAATAACAATAAAACTACTTTATTTTCTTTTATTTCATTTTATTTTGCAGAGTGTAGAGTTCTTTTCGATGCTGGTTTACTAATAGAAAATATTAATAGAGAAAACTAGATTTTTTTTCTGTTTTGGGTTATGGGGAATTTTGAATCCCACGTCTTTATGTATACAATATACATATAAGGTAAGTCTAAACTGTTCTTACAAAATAAGAGGCCGCCATGCAATAATGGCCATGGGTTATAGGAACGCAAACCAACAGTTTAAACGAAAATGCAAACTGTTCTACCTCCACCCAACTTTGATTGGCAATAATAAGTTCAAAAAAAAAAAAAAAAAAAGAAAAGAAAAGAAAAGAAAAAAAAAAAGAAATATGTATGAAACTTTTAATAGACATTCTTACTTTTGTTGTAAATATAATAACACACCAAATTAAAAAAAAAAAGGAATGTGTTGGAAGTTTTTATTATACATACCATTTGACAATACATTTTAGACTGTGGTTGCCTATTCTTACGGTATCATACATTGCGTAAGCACCCTGTTTTTTTAAGAACTTTTTGTGATGTTATCATATTTCATACAAAACAAGGTACATATCGTTATACTTTAATTGCAATGTTTTTATTTCTTGCACAGTTATTACTGACAAGCTGACATCAGTTCTGAAACAATCTGTATTTGTGAATAAATGAAACGTTTGTGACCCCATGTTCTGCGGATCGTTTGAACGGGTACTTTCATCCCTCTTATTTTGCAAAAACAATTTAGATTCACTCTGCATATAGCATTTCAAGGCTTCGTACAATATCTGCTAGCATTTCTTAAAGATGAGTTGATTGTAATGTTGCAGTATAATTAATAGACCGGGAGGCAGTAACCTTGTCAGTGTTGCCGCTGTCTATCAACAAATTGAAAAGAACGAAAATCTTTTGGGTCACCTTGTCAAAACTAATGTAGCAAAAGCGTTCAAACCCCAGATTATGATTAAATGGCTTATTGTAATAAACTGTGTTCATTTTTATGTGGATAGCATGTATACTTATAGAGAAATTAAGGAGCAAAAAGTTGTGGAGCTGTATCTTAATGTAAATATAATAATAGTATTGTAACGTTTTACGTCTTTCCTCTGGTTCCAATGTGAAAGGCAACACGATGACTTCTCATTTTCATGACAATCATCTTTTTGATTTCAGCACACGACATTAACAATTACAGTATAAAATTTGACAACTAAAAACTTTACACACATAAAAATCAAACAAGTAAAACAAACGTTAAAATCATCTTTGAAAATCAGACACTGTCCCATCTTCCCCACTCTCTCCCTTCTTTTCGTTTCCAGCAGAAGATTGTACCACATCAGCGCCGTCTGGCAAACACAGAAGAAACAGAAATCATGATCGGGAGTTATGTGCCACAGTCAATTACTTGGTGTCGTCACAGACTCCTCTCCTCCTCCAAATTTTGGACGTGTCCAAACAAAGTCCTATATAAAAGAGCCATAACGTGACAAGTTCTAAGGACACCAGTAAGTCCTTTTCAATGCATAATGTCCAAGACTACTTGTAAAATTTGTCACAGGCACTTCTCCCGAAAACCCATCACAGCATTGTGCCGCTCCGACCAAACTGCCACAATTTTACTAATTTTTTACAAATTTTGAATACGCGGCAATATAGCATTCCGCAATACCAGTCACAATATAAGTTCATTATTCAATTTACATAACACTAATTTTCTGTAAAATAAAAATACCAGATTTTTCTTATTTAAACTAAATATTATAACCAATGTAATTCTTCCCTAAATACTATTACAATTAACAGAAATTCTTCCTATTTTTCTTATTTCTATAAAACTTAACACTGTACAATAATAAATATTAAACAATGCATATCTTTCTGTTTTTAAACTGAACTGAAATATACTTTTTTCACAATTATAAATAAAAAAAAAACCAATACAATCAAATTATGGACAACTAGATCAAAATTATCACAAGAATTTTATCTATGTTATTATGCAACAATAAATAACATTAAACATACATTTTCTGGAAACAACTATTATCATTAATAAAACTGCACAAAATCTATAAAACTTAACAGCTACTAAAGAAAGGATGGGTGCTGTGATAAAGTGTCGGCATTGTTGAAATTTTTTTCTCTTCTTGTGATTTTTCATCATTCGATTTCTTCCTGGTTTACATTCAACTGTTCTCTCCCTCCTTTTGCCAATCACTTTGAAACACTTTCTGTCATCAAAACCATGGCTCCATTTCCCATAAACTCTCTTCTTGAACAGAACATGAACAACTCCGGTTTCCCTTTCGGATAATTTTCCAGTTTGTTTACATCTTTCAATAAACCAGTCAAGTTCAAGATCAATTTCGTCTTTCTCATTAAATGCCCTCCTAACTAAATCAACTGCAATAAAGTTTTGCTTCATATCCGTACTCTTTCTCTTCTCCTTCTTACTTTCAGTCTCATTATCAGTTATGAACTGAAAATTTTCGCATAAATTCTCAACATTAAGATTGTCTTCCTCTTGAACCTCATCTCCAGTCTTCAAATTGTCCTTAGTTTTCAAATTAATTGAAATAAGAGAGCCAATTTCATTATCTCTACAGCATTCATCAATATCAACCTGAGAAAGTTCAAGATTACCTTCAAACGTACTCTCATTATTAACTTCAGATACATCTCCCAAATTTATACCTTGTGACAATAGGAAATTTTCTTCATCCTGTTTACTGACTTTCTCATCATTTCAACAATTCAGTTTTAGGTTCAACTTATCATGAACTCTATTTTCATCTTTTATCAATTTTATCTCTTCTCCCTTCGCATTTTGAAGTTCAGAAAGTTTAAACACTTCGATTACGTCTATAGTATCCACGATTTCCTTTTCAAGCGAATTACTTAATTTCCCAGTCGATGACTGATTTTCCGTTACTTCAAAGTCCAAAGATCCCGTATACCTACAGAAAGTTTCATCAGTATTACATCCCACTCTCTCTTCTACTCGATCAACATCATCAATATTTAATATTGTTTCTCTCTTCTCAGGAACCTCTTTAAACAAACACACAAGGTCCGACAAAATTTCCTCGATATGACACCTTTCCTCTACTACTTTATCAATATCAGCAATATTTGATATATTCTTTTCTTTATCAGGAACTTCTAGTATAAACCTTCTTTCATCCGCCCTTTTTCTCTCGAAAGCTTTCTCTCGACTTACTCTCTCATCTATCACAGTCTCAAGCATGTACCTTACAAATTCTTCTTCATACCAAACGCTCTTCGTAATTAATTTTTGCAAATCAATGAACTTCATATTATCATTAACTTCCTCTCCCAATTCCATTGCAACGGTTCTCAAATCAACTTTTTGCCCTCTTCCAAGAAAAACCATTTTCAATTTCAAGTTCACCGATGGGTGAATCAGACACTTTGTAAGAGAAATGGTCACCCAACCAACTAACCAAATTTAAATCAATACATTCTCAACCTATTTATTCACAAAATGAATACTATCAAAACAATAGATAAATATATACTTCACAAATTTCAAAATAACCTTTGAGACATCTATAAATGCTTATTTTTATGCATTACACAAATACCTATAACTTACTATTAAAAAAATATGTATATCTATACCAGTTCAAAACATCAATACTTCATTACTTTCTATTACACAGAACTAATACACAAATTTGATAAATTTAAAATAATTTTCAATTTCTGAAAACTCACAATTTTGACCAAATAAGTTTGGTTTAAAATACGATATGTTTCAATCCGAAATGTAATAAACATGAAATCAGCTTGACTTCATATATTCAACAAACCAGTTTGGTTTTAAACACTATATCTCGCAATACAAAACATACTAACCTTTGAAATCAGTTTGACTTCACCTAATCAATAAACCAGCTTGGTTTTAAAAGAACATTTTTCGATGAGAATTACATTATACTTGAAATCAGTTTGACTTCACTTAATCAATAAAACAGTTTGGTTTTAAAAATACAATTTTCGATGCGAAACATATTAAACCCGAAATCAGTTTGACTTCATTTAATCTATAAATCAATCTGGTTTCAACCACCATCAACAGAAATCACACTAAAAAAATTTTTAATCAGTTTGAATTTTTTCTCAACCATTAAATTGATCCAATTTGAATTCAAATCCAGTCACCAACTATACTCATAAAACCAACATGGTTTTAAACATTCTTTTTCCTACTTACACATTTTATGACAATGAAAAGTACAAAATACAAAATTTGGATATTGCGGCCGCTATATAATTTAAAACAAACCAATCAAGCAAGAATTTTAATCAAATGAATATCACCAATATTTTAAGCTTAAAACAATATGGCACGCTGTAATGAACTTAAAAACCTGTGACCACACTTTTATTCTCGCCACAAACTCCAAGTTCAAATCTCGGTGGGAAGCTCCAAAATTTTAGACTAACGTTTAACTTCTTTACTCTGGTTCCGATGTGAAAGGCAGCACGATGACTTCTCATTTTCATGACAATCATCTTTTTGATTTCAGCACACGACATTAACAATTACACTATAAAATTTGACAACTAAAAACTTTACACACATAAAAATCAAACAAGTAAAACAAACGTTAAAATCATCTTTGAAAATCAGACACTGTCCCATCTTCCCCACTCTCTCCCTTCTTTTCGTTTCCAGCAGAAGATTGTACCACATCAGCGCCGTCTGGCAAACACAGAAGAAACAGTTCGGATTCAGAGCAGAAAGTTAAGATCGCTTCTTGCGAAATCATGATCGGGAACTATGTGCCACAGTCAGTTACTTAGGGTCGTCACAGTACGTGCAATATTGTGTATGCTATGTTGTCACTAATCAATGAATGTATGGATGCAGTCCCTCAGCTTTCTCTTTCATTTGGGGAATAACAGATTTTGAACTTATTCTATCGACGATAATTTTCAGAATTTTCAAGCTATGTTTTTTAGCCTTTCAAAAAAGTTGCACTATACATTTAGCTACCGAATTATGCAAATTATATTTTGATTGCGTTCAAGCATGCGCAGTGAGACATTATTTAGTAAACCTGCTCATTTTTCAAATAATTTTTATTATTTTTTAATTCTGATTGCAGAGTATTGTGTACAATGTTGTTTGTCACATTTTCTGAAAAGGACATTTTTTTATATTAAGAATTCTGTAAATTATCAGCAAAAAATTTGGTAAAATTTGGGACTATTTTTACGAAAACCTACGAATTTCTTTATGAGTGCACATGCTATCCTCATAAAAATGTACACAGTGTATTACAATAAACCACTTAAGAATGTATTCGAAAAAATGATTTTTCGCTTTCAACAGCTCGAAATTTTTCGATACATTTTCAGACTCATTTTTCAAAGTAGAAACATGAAACTTGCTAGGGTTATTTTTGAAGTGATGTATAAGAGGCCATGTGATGTAATTTTCCGCTGAATAAATTAGAATTTGATTTATAAACAATTATTTTCTCAGTTCGATCATTTTTTTCGTTCCCAGATCTCTAGGTTCGGAAATTTCTGTTCAAATTGGCAACTATGACAGAATTTATTGCAATATTTTCTACATTTACCACGAAAATCGACAAACACGGCACATTATGTAGCTTCTAAATAAAAGATTTTGAGAGTTTGGTGCATTTGAGAGCAAAAATGAATTTAAAAATAAATCTGAAAGTAGGAAGTTTTGATCAGAATACACCCTTAATCATAATTTTGAGTTTGAACGCTTATACTACATTGGTTTAGACAGGGTTATCCAAAAAATCTTCGTTGTTTTTCAATTTGCTAACGGTCTCCTATGGGATTTCGGGAAAAAAAGTATATGACCTGTAGGGGAAAGTTGGATAAAACCGGGTAGGTGGATAAAACAGGGAAGCAGGCTTTATTGCTTTATTTGCGGAGGTATAGAGCCGAATCTTTTAGAATTACTTTTAGGCGAGAGGCAGGCCAGTTCCCAGTAACCAGAATTCGTGTAAACGAACTCATTTCGAAATGGTGATTTTTTAAAGATTTCACGTGAAAATGTTAAAAATTCGACGTCTGCAATATTACGTTACCAATCCTAAATACCAAAGGATTTAAATTAGGTAAGTATAACGTATGATAGTCTATTATTTACTCGTTATTTTAATGTTTTTTAATGATGTCTACGAGTTATCTGAACAATGCTAGAGTAACATTTCGTCAAAATGGCGTGGTCGGACAAAATCGGGATGCAGATGGTCGGACATAACCGGGAAGTTTCCGGTTTCGGACAACTCATTTATTTGCGTTATTGAAATAGAATTAATTTGTTTTTGCACTGTTTGACGATCTATAAATATTTAAAAACTATACAAAAACTGTTATTTAAATTAAGTTGTTATATAGAAAATTGCTTTTAGTCATTTCTATTGCAACGCCTATCCTTATTTCAATCCCTTAAAAATTAGAACTTGAGCAAGAAGAAAAAGAAAAGATGGAAAAACACGACAAGAAGAACTTAACCCTGAAGTGAAGCTTTCCATGATGACAGAAAAGAAAAGTAGAAAAACTGATGTGAAAAAGAAAAGTTCTAAGAAAAAAAAAAACCCTTGACATCAAACGAGGAGGAAGATGAAAGTAAAGCATACATCTTTTGCAACAGCTTACATGAACAATCTAAATGTAAGGGGAGTGCCCTTACGGTGCCTTGATTGCAGAGGGTGGGCATATGAAGCATGCAGCAACGCAAATGAACAAGATCGAACTTTCATTTGGGATTTTTGTGCCTAACAATTTTAACGCTTAAAGCACAAATTAACTTGTTTTTATTTTATGTAGTTTTGATATAGATTCACATTCTATACGTCAGTTTTCCTTTAATAAATAGTATTATTGTAAAATTATAATGTGCTTTTAATTATTTTTTCCAGTTCCCGGTTTTATCCGACCTGGTCGGACAAAACCGGGACATTGCACACTTCTAAAAAAAGTGTTGTTATGATCTCAATTTCTGCTGTACGTGACTGAATGAATGCTTTTTTTTTCTTCCCAAGGAATCAATTTATCATTTTAATATAAATTTTGACTTTTTTTTCACATAGTGCACAATAATAAATAGAGAAACATTAGGGTCCCGGTTTTATCAGACTTTCCCCTACTATTATGTTTAATCACCTGGAGTTTCAAAATAATTCCTCGTGTATTTTTCTAGATATTTAATGAAGCGTCTAAAATTGCAAATGGCTGTCACCTTTGACCATATAGTGTACAGAAAATACATAAAAAGGACATATAGTATTCAAAAGATTATCTTCTTGAATCCTCACAAGATATTTGGAATCGTATACTAACGTTCATTCGAAAAATAACGTCTTCGTTCCTTGTTCATTAATAAAGAAATCTCAATTCTTATGATCCATCTTTATCCGCTCAACCTAACAAGCACCCGTAAAACGATGATTTTCCTTGTTTAAAAAGAGCGCAGCGTTCAGAATATACGTATATATTAATTTTGGATTTAATTCAAAAATGGGCTATTGATAATGATATATTTGGTTTTAATTTTCAAGGTGTGGCTTAGTAACATCTGCTTTGATGTTTTGCTTTATACGGAGCGAACACTCCTTAGAATTTTTAAGGAAGATAACACCACTCCTCCTTACTATCTTTTCATTGTTGTCTTGAAAAGAGTTCTCTGAATTTTAACCCCCCCCCCCTTCAAAAAAAAGTGAACTTTAAAATCTGCAAAGTACACTTTTCTCCACCAGAAGCACTTTGTATATTTTTAAACATAAAGGAAACTTTTCAGATAAGAAATTTTCGCGTTAGATACATATTTTTTAACATAAAAATTATTTAAATTATTATTTCCTTTCAGATTGAAGATTACTATTTCGCAATATTTTTCAGTAATTGAAAAACATGAAAATTTAATTCCAAAACTACACGAAACTCGTGCAATTTCGACAAAAGAAAATGTTTAACCCCTTGAACACGAGTGACCGACATATGTGCCACTTAAGGTATTTATGCTCAGAATCCTTTATTATTGCTACCAGTATTTTTTTTTTTTTTTTGGGGGGGGGGGTAATGTTTACCCCCCCCCCCCTACTTGTTATAGTAATGTTTACGCTGTTAAGCAAAGTGCTTAACAGCGTAGTCACTTTGAAGGGCTTCCAAATTGTCGTCAACTTTACGTCCAGACAATTGATGATATAGTTAATGAACCATTGAAAGAAATAGTCTAATTATAGTACAAAAACTACGTGATAAGATTTTATTAAAATAGAAGTTTAATATAAAAATTAATTTGTGAAAAAGGTTTAAATAGATTTAATTGTAATTTTTAGTGATTCAATAACAGAAAATTTTCAAACGGCCTTTTCACGAAGGGGTTAAAGAAGAACAGTTAGTTACATTGATAACAATAAAAATACAAAAGTAATTGCAATTAAAAAAATGCATCTCATATTGGTTAATCTGTCTCTCAGAACTACTTTAATCTAAAATTATCACAACACTACTCACTTAATGATCAATTGCTCCATGTTACTGAAAAATTAAACTTCATCCGCATATATAATGAATGAAATATAATCAAGATACATAATTATGATGAAATTACCATTTGAGGTTCTTTATGCATTATGGAATGAAAAATCAACAAAAATTATTTCAATCTGACACAGTTGTATAATTTTATTTCTGCTTGAAATCTAAACCTTGCGTTATTTTTACTATCTCAAAATTTACATACGCACCCTTCATACCAGTATTCATCATTTTAATATTTTGAGTAAGCTAAAACTTTGCATTTGAGCATTTGCACACTTGACTAATGGAGTTCTAATCTCTGTACCGAAAAGAAAAAATTCTAGAAATTTATGCCTTTTCAGACGCTCTCGTGGTAAATTATGCGGCTTTATTAAAAAAATATTAGTTTTTTTTTTTTTTTGGTTATTAATTGCTCTGCTCAATATGGGCAAAACATTCTAACACATTTACAATTCATTTTTTAACGGAAAGGTATAATATTGGAAGACCTGACTGCGAAAATGATTTGGAATCGACCCCCCCCCCTTTTTTTAATAAACTACCTATAGAATTACAAACGATTTTGATCATGTGAAAAACACGTTTTTCATCTCTATTTTAGTGGTCATTCGTCTTTTGTGCAGAAATACGGTTCAAAACACTCACTTTCACGCTTTTTCTGAAGAATCTATTGCGTTTGCAAAAAAAAAAAAAAAAAAAAAAAAAAAGAAAGAAAAAGAACAATTAGAACTTTTTTTCTTTCTCTTTTTTTTTATTAGGGGGGGGGGGTCAAAAATATTAAGTTATTTATAATTGTAATGCGAAAATGGAATCAATCATTGTGCGCGCGGCAGCGCGCAACAATAATATGATTGAGCGATAATGCTTAAGCATAGGAAACCGCAAAAACACGGATTTTTCAATTTTTCTTTTTGCAACAACTAACTAAATACTTATCCAATTTTGATGATTTTTTTTTAAATGTTCGTGTGACCCAGAAGCACAACATAGCAAAAAAAATTTTTTTTTAATGGCATACTGTAGGTGTACTGTAGAGTATTCTGAAAATCGGACAAAAATTTTGTGTCACAGCACTTTTCTCGAAAACTACTAAAGATAAAAACTTAATATTTTTTTTAAACAAAAGACAAACTTTTTATCCCGGGGTAGTCATCGAGAAAACGTTATTTCGCTGGGCGGTTTTTCTGAAATTGCGTATTTTCCAAACTTGGTCATAAATTGGTATATCTAACGTTCTATTGCAGATAGAATGTTGCGGTAAAGTTTATTTTAAAGATTTTGCGATGCTAATTAATCCTGCAAAAATTCATAGCTTTACGTTAAACAGTTTTTTTACAAGATGAAATAAAAGAATAGCAGTCATCAATCTAAGGTACTTCTGATCATCGGAGAGAAAAACCAGTTACACCATTCGATTAAGCATAAAAAAAATACAGAATGCTTTTTTTTCTCTTATTTTTAACTTAATTTTTTAATGAATTATGAATTTTTTTGAAATTTTTGACATGCTGATTTTTGTCATTTTTTAATGAATCATTTACTGAATAATTATGCACGGTGTCTAGCCCTGGTGGCTGTCAAATTTGATTTTTAATTTTAAATTAGGCAATTTTTTGCACCATGCCAAATTTATATTTTATCCATTTTTTTCATTTATTTATATTTTGTTTTTAGCACAATGGCATCAATGGCAAAAATGCCTGGCATACCTGTCAAATATTGGGGCCCTGTACTTTAACAAAGTGTATTTACTATAAGTATATACCGAATTTATTCTAATAGAATGCGCCCTCTAATAGAGCGCGTCTTCTAATAAAGTGCGCACCTTGGTGCTGATTGAAAAAATAAATATACGGAAACGATATAGTAGATAAGTAGAAAACGATTACTTAAATGCATTATCGAGGATTCTCATCGATCAAAATAAGAGATATTCTATCAAAGCGATGGAGTGGCGATGCAGCAAAAGTTTCAAATTTTGAACAATGTACCACTCCTGTAAACTATAGCGCCAAGGATATGCACACTGTTAAAAATCTGCTGCATTTTGCTGCAACGCACTACCCTGCTTGTATAGAAAACGGTTACTTGGCCGTGAAATGGCGCTTTCTCATTGGTTGGAATAGAGATATTATATACAAGTGGTAGAGGGCGTTGCAGCAAAATGTAGCAGATTTTTAACAGTGCACTGTTAAAAATTTGACCCATTTGTTGCAGAATCACTCCACAGCTTTTATAGAATATCTCTTTATGGCCAATGAGAATGCTCCATAACACAGTAAAGCAATCGTTTCCTATAAAAGCGGTGGAGTGACGCTGCACCAAATCGGTCAATTTTTTTAACTGTGTATAGTGTAAAAATTGGCTACACTGTTAAAAATTTTATCCATTTTCTGCATCGTCACTCCACCGATTTTATAGAAAACGGTTGTGATGGAATGATCAGCATTATTTAGTTGTTATGCTACAGTTGTTTGATGATAATGTACAAAGAAAATGTAATCGTGCTATATCAGGATTTAATGCAAATAAAGTTTCTATTGGTGGTAAAAATTACAAATGTGTTGGTGCAATTTTACACAGTGGCAATTCACCTCAAAGTGGTCATTATACATGCTTACAAGGAAGATCTCCAATGGGGGCATACTCAGAATTTTTTGAAAAAAAATACGAATTAAACTACTCATGTAGGTAATAAAGGATCAGTGAAAATTAGCGGCGGAATTACATTATTAGATATGTAAAAAAATAAAATAGTATGGAATAATTGGCGTGAAAAGCTGAAAGCGACGCGGGATTTGGCGAGCAGTGCATTTCCTCACCAAAAGCAGATGATTTTAACGATTCTGAAAATTGATTTTAATTGACTTCACTGTTAAAAATCTGCAGCATTTACTGCAACGTCACTCCACTACTTTTATAGAACATCTCTCTTCTGACCAATGAGAATGCTCCATAGCACGGTGAATTGACCGTTTTCTATAAAAGCGGTGGAGTGACGCTGCAGAAAATGGTGCAGATTTTTAGCGGTGTTGTAGCTTATGCAACACTGTTAAAAATCTGCTGCATTTTGCTGCAACGCACTCCACCGCTTGTATATAATATCTCTATTCCAACCAATGAGAAAGCTCCATTTCACGGCCAAGTAACCGTTTTCTATACAAGCAAGAGAGTGCGTTGCAACAAAATGCAGCAGATTTTTAACAGTGTATTTTTCAATTTGGAACAATTTTAATCAATTTAAATTGTGTTTTAAATGATAAAATATATTAATTTCATTTTGTTTGAGTTTGAGTGAACATAGCTTTGAGGTCTATAGCTACAAATGGCTGTTACCTCGAATGATCCATATACCACAGAAACAAGTACAGAACACTTTATTATTACAAGAAATCCAGTACATACATTTTAATACACATCACAGGGACAACACCCGCACACCCATGCCGCTAGCTGGACTCGAACCAGGGTCCAGCGGTGTGGGAGGAGCTCACGCTACCGACCACGCCACTGGATCGGCATTTCATTTTGTTATAAGTACATATAAACGTATATGACAAAATTACACTTAAAGTAAAAATGCAAAACTAAAATTACTTAAACTAAACTTATTTAAATAAATTGAACATAGAAAAAGTTTTCTTTAAAAAGTACTCGAAGCGTAAAAGCGTATTTTTCAAAATTTCGTTTTTTCGCTAACCGGAGATAAATCGCCAAATAAACGAAATTATTATTATTTTTTTACGGACGTTATAAGGAGGTTCCGCCGAAATTTTTTTTATAAACATATATAACTATATGAGAAAAACCTTCTGTAATTTTTTCAGATTTTTCTGAGTATGCCCGTATGGAGACCTTCCTTGTTAGTCAGATGTTCAGATAATAGATGGATTCACATTAATGATCTTAATTATGATGACATTCAGTACAGAACGCGTTTTGTACCTAGCTTAAAAGATGCTTATTTGTTATTTTTACAAAAACTTTAAATGATGTTTTGTGGTTTTAGACAGTTAAAAGCATCGATTGAAGAACAACGAACAATTGGGCAGTACAGTACATATCTTTGCTTTTTACATAAAAATTTTCAGCAAAATATGGTACTTTTCTTTTTTTTCATCTAGCAGAGCATTCTAACTGCAAAAATTATAGGTAATAAAGTTCTGCAGTAGAAATAAAGGACAACATTTTAAAGGAGTGTACCTTGAGTCACTCACAGACCAAAGTGTTCATTGGGTGGGTGTCAGCAGTTAGGCACAGCCACTCTTACTGGCCTTCATTAAGAAGGCCCATTTGCCTCTAAGATGGGCATGACTGGATTACAAGCATACATGCACGTAGGAGTCTTAGAAGTAAACCCTGCACCATGGAGATTCTACCACCCCTTGCCACCAAAAATGTTCTAGACTGTTTTGGGAACAAACTTTTATGTTTTTCTTTTCAAATTTTATACATATTTTTGTTTATTTTGGATAGATTTCAAATTTTTCTAAATTAAACTTATCTATAGACTTTTTGCTGAGACATTCCCCTGGAAAATTTTTACTGTGCATGCCTGTTTACAATAATTCAAAAGAGTGTACCAAGAGTCACTCATGGACCAAAGAGTACACAGAGTGGGTGCCGGTCATGAGGCACAGCCGCTCTTACTGGCCTTCATTGTGAAGGTCTTTTTGCCTCTATGTAGAGGCTTCCTTCCCCCATGTGGGGGTTTAAATTCCTGATGGTGTTGCTTCTAGAAGGACACCTGAAGGATCCCTGATGGTGTTGCTATTATAGGGCACCTGATGGAAATCACCTTGGTAGTGGTACTTATACTCTACTTTTACATGCTCATTATGGGGTGTAACTGTAACATGGGTATGGCTATGGGTATCCTAGCTGCCATTAATGGAGCTAACCAAGGTTCTGAGTGCAGTTACCTACATTTTTGCCTAAAAATGTAGTGATCTTCGTCTCAGCTGAGGGCAGTTTTGCTGTCTCAGAATTTCCGATGATGATAATTTTCTGTCAGTCTTCTTTGACTGATTACTGCACTGTCTCTTTGATAGTGCTTATCTGAGGGAATTTCAAATATACGTTGCATCAAAGTCAACCCACTTTTTAGAATACCAGATGAAGAGTATCCAATGTCTGAATGTTCAAAAAGACTATCCTTTTTTTGTATAAAAAAGAAATCTTTCATTAAAAGAAGGTAAGTAGTAAAAATGTAATACATTTAAAAAATACGGATTAAGAAAAAAAAAGAAGCATGGTTTTTGTATCAAACTTTACTCTTGCATAAAAAAAGTTCCTGTTTTTGGCAAAAATAATGGATATTTGAATGAAAAATCTATTCTTTGAAAGGATTTATTATTTTATTCACTTTAGTAAAAAACTGATTATTATTATTATTATTATTTTTTTTTTTTTTTGAAAACCACCGTAAAATTTTGGTATAGAAAAACCTGTTTAAAAAGTTTTTTAAATTTGTAACACCAGAGTATTAGAGTATGTAGCATTTTTTAATTTCAATACAAATAAGATTTTGTTTTCTATATATAAAATACAAAACAAGTTGTGCAGTATCCCTATGGAATATGGAAAAATAGAAGGACTAGTGAAAAATGCTCCAAGGAGCAGTGCAAAAGCAGAATATGATTTTAATTGAGCATTAAAAAGTAATGGACAAGTTTATTTTTTGGAAAAAGTACACAAACATTTAAAAGTAATGAACAAGTTTATTTTATTGAAAAAATGCCCAAGCATTTAAAAGTGATGAACAAGACTTGAAACTGAGTCAAGAACTAGTAAATAATTTCCTCAAGACTTGAAAATGGCTGATCATGCTCTTATGTGACAAGCATATTCAACGTCCTTTTTATTATCCCTGTCTATCTTAGTATTGACACGTTATCAGAATATAACATTGTGCTCTATAAAAGCTGAACTTTCAGAGCAAGTTTTTGATGAAGTAGCTAAATTTACCACATGCTGCTCCTTAACAATTTACTTGTGAAGTAGAAACTCTTATGGCATATGGCAATTTTATTGTGTCCAAGTACATAAAAAAATGGAAAAGCAGTTGCTGTTTGGTTGTACATGTTACGTGCTTATCAGGTATTCTAACTTTATTAAAATCAAAATTTGCTTGAAATATACAGTCCTTTTGATAAACTTATCGATTACTTATGAAAATATAAAAATTTTAGCACTATTTTATCTTTTGCTAATAAAAATCCGCTTAAAAATTTTTAGAAAAAAGATTGGATAGAAAAACTGTTTTTTAGTGATAAGATTGCGTGCAAAAAATGGTTGTGATAAGAGTAAATACAGTGCAAAGCAGTAATATCAAGGCTTTGTTAAAGAGGGGCCAGGATGTGTTTAATATAGATACTGTATCTAATACTTGTTGTGAAAACTGAGTTTTTCTAAAGCACAGTGTTAGATTCTGCCAACATGCCTATACTAAGATAGACAGGGATAAAAAAAAAGGACGTTGAATATGCTTGTCACATAAGAGCATGATCAGCCATTTTCAAGTCTTGAGGAAATTATTTACTAGTTCTTGACTCAGTTTCAAGTCTTGTCCATCACTTTTAAATGCTTGGGCATTTTTTCAATAAAATAAACTTGTTCATTACTTTTAAATGTTTGTGTACTTTTTCCAAAAAATAAACTTGTCCATTACTTTTTAATGCTCAATTAAAATCATATTCTGCTTTTGCATTGCTCCTTGGAGCATTTTTCACTAGTAAAGATATAATCAATAAAAACATTTTTAAAAGTCCATTTTCTCTTTATACTGCATAAATATAAGTAAAACGACTGCCATCCCTTTAAAAAAATTTCAGAAAACATATTTAAAATAAAAAATAAAATATATAAATGAAAATAGATTAAAGAAAAATAGCTAGCACGAGCACAACTACAAATAAATAGATTTCATTTAAAAGAATAATTATCAAAAGCGTTTCAGTAGAAAGCTCAGGGCTTATAACTAAATGATGCTAATGACACTAATTTTTAATTTTGGAAAAACAACAAAAATTTGTTAGAATTACAAATTGAAAATACAAAACTTTAATAAAACTCAAATAAAATTGATGAAATTTTGTTAAAATTTTATAAGAGTGTTCACAATATTTTTTGTCTGAGCAACAAAACCGATTTTTTACATTAACTAAAAAATTTGCTTAAAGCAACCAATTAATTTGGTTTTGGTGTTAAATGAAAGAGCTTGCTTTCGAATTAGTACCACTTCCGTTTCATAGAAATTGGTTCAGCACTTTTTTAGTAATTAGGCAAAAACAAATATAATTAGTGAATTTTTGATAATTAAAAGTGTTGAATAAGTTCGCTGAATGGCGTGACGACAAAATAGCTGAGCGGCCTAAGGCTCCAAATTTAATCTCTGGTTATCTGGTAAAGAGAGATAGTGGGTTCGAACCCCGCTCCTGACATACATGTATACAAGGACGTTTTCCGTATTATAATTTTTACAAATTAAATACTAATTTTGCTGTTAAGAATATTTTGTATTTAACCGTTAGCACAGAGTATCAGAGATATTTTATCGATTCAATACATTTTAGTGAAAGAGTGCTAAAATAATATACTTGCGAAAAGTAACATGACCTTGAATACGTTCGCCGAATCGATAGCAGTCAGGATAGCCTAGCGATCTAAGGCGCCTGATTTAAGCTTTGGTTGTGCGTTAAGCGTGTTCGAAACCCACTCCTGACATTACGTGTATAATATACAGTGTTTTTTTTTTCATATTATAATTTTTTTAACCGACTTAAGAAAAAGAAGAGGAGGTTATCATCAATTCGACGCGTATGTATTTTTTTTTATGCATGTTCACCGTTTACACCGACATTATCCAACCGATTAAACTAGTATTTGTGTTAAATAAAAGAGGTTACTCTCGAATTGGTACCGCTTCTATTTCATCGAAAATGGTTAAGTACTGTTTTAGTAATTAGGCAAAAATTAATAAAATTAGTGATTTCTCGCAAATTAAAAGTAACATGACCTTGAATACGTTCGTCGAATAGATAGCAATCAGGATGGTCGAGCGGTCTAAGGCTCCTGTTTTAAACTTTGGTTCTGGAATGAAATCGTGGATTCGAACCATATTCCTGACATACGTGTTTACAATAACCTTTTCCGTATTACAATTTTTAACCGACTTCAAAAAAGGAGGAGGAATTTATCAATTCGACTCGTATGTATTTTTTTCTATGTATGTTCCCTGATTACTCCGAAACTATACAAACAAATAATTTGGTTTTAATGTTAAATGAAAGAGGTTACTCTCGAATTGGTACTACTTCCATTTCGTCGAAATTGGTTCATTACTATTTTAGTAATTAGGCAAAAACTAATGAAATTTGGGAATTCTGCCAAATTAAAAGTAACATGGACGTTGAATAAGCTCGTCGAGTGGAGTACAGTCAGGCTAGCATATGTTCAGTCAGATGGCCGAGCGGTCTAAGGTGCCATATTCATCTAGAGCGCGGGTTCGAACCCTCTCCTGACGTACGTGTATAATTTGCAATAATTTTTTCCGTATTATAGTTTTTTTTAACCGACTTCAAAAAATCGTTAACTTTTCACTAAAGCGAGAAAAATAAACTTTTCTACCAAAAATTGAGCCAACTTCAAAAACTACTGCAAAGTGAAAAATAATTTTTTTACATAATAGTAACCAGAAGTTAAATTAAGAGCGTAGTATTTACCATGCGTTTCATTATATTTATGTACATTAATTTGATTTTTTGGAGTCGGTGCCAGCCAAGCCAATTTCAAAATTTAAATTAAGTATCCAATGAAAATCGTAAAAGAATAAAATTAAATTTTAAACTAAATATTAAATCGTAAGAAAACTAGTAGATACTTGGATGTGTGTCTATTGGATAATTCCATGTAACTTGACTTGGCTGGCACCGACTCCAAAATATCAAATTAATGTACATAAATATAATAAAACGCATGGTAAATACTACGCTCTTAATTTAACTTCTGGTTACTAATTATATAAAAAAATTATTTTTCACTTTGCAGTAGTTTTTGAAGTCGGTTCAATTTTTGGTAGAAAAGTTTATATAGATAATTATTTCAAACAATTTTCAGGTTAAAACGAAAAAGAAAATTATACAAATTTATTAAAATTCAAAACGTCCCCAAAATGGGATAAACAAGACTTGATAGATAATTATTTCATACAATTTTTATGATAAAAAGAAAAAGATTATATAAATTTATTAAAATTCAAAACGTCCCAAAAATGGGACGCTGGGGATAAAATCGATAATACCTTCAATCGCACCAGTTTAATTTTCTAGTAAAGATTTTAAGTTTAAAAATATCACTTTAGCTATATTCAAATGATAAGTTCGTTTCAATTTATTTATTTATTTATTTCAATTTGCTAATTCAGCTGCAGTTTCTACGCAAAACTATAAAATTTAATTTGCTTCACCTCTTTTTTTTATCCTTTCATCGTCCACAAGCAAGTACTTTAGTGAAAATACATGAAATTTTCTTCTGATACTAGATTTTGGCTTAGCTTTTTTAATAATTATATCGATTACTTTGAAAAAAAAAAAAAATATGTAGAAAACTTTTTAATCCCTTCTCGACTCATTTTCAATAATTAGATTATAATCCTCATCACTATTTGCGGCTTTATGGTTCACGTTACTTTCGATTTAAAACGTTAAAGCTCTTTTTTATCTTATTTTTTATACAACTATAAAATGCAAACATACTTCATTTTTTTTTCTGTAAGGAATAAAGGTTTATAGTGATTTGTGCCCAAACAACTCAGATTGTATACTCATCATTATTGTTTTTTATTATATCTTCTGTACTATCTGCGTAAGAGAAATGCATGACACTTATTTGTTAAGGATACGAATTTTTTTTATTTTTACTATAGCGATATTCATTAAATATTGTAAATTAAAAAAAGAAAAGGAAAGAAAAGAAAAAAGAAAAAGAAAAGAAAATCGAAAACTTTTCTTTTAACTTTTAATCATTTTACAGAGATAAATATAAAGCTATCATCTCATTAACAGTGCTAAATGATTAAAGCGACTCTTTTCTAGCTTATTTTTAAGCAGCTATAGCAGAAAATAATTTCTCAATCTATAATAATTATTACTTTTTAACGAAGCATAATGTTTATTGTAAATTGTTTTATATTAAAAAGTTTTTTTTTTTTTTTTTTTTTTTTTTTTTTGTAATATCGATTTTTATTTGTTTGATAAGCATGTAATATATATATATATGTTTTGAAACTTTTTTCATTTTATTTTATCTTATTTTATTTTGCCATTTTCAGTTGATTAAGAGGGGTGTAGTCGTGTAAAAGTAACAGAGGATATACGCTCCAAGCAGAGGGTATACCCTAGAGTGTGTATATTATAGCTTTCTTTAGAAACAGAGGTTATACTGAGCTTTTGAAAAAAATCCAGAAGGTATACGGCGTATACCCCCCGTATACCCTCCACTACATCGCTGGCCGAAGAATGCTGATTAAATTATAATCAACTTCAACTCTATTTCTCTCTCCATTCTAATCATCACATTACATAAATTTAAAAAGTTCGAAACTTCCTTTTTCTTAATTAACCGTTTGAGTCCCAGAGGGTTTTGTAAAAACACTGTCTTAAAATCGCAAGCAGCACAATTTCGCTTTCTTTATTTTATGCTGAAAAGACTGAAGCAGCGCGATTGCACTTCTTTTATTTTATGCCGAAAAGACCGAAGCAGCGCGATAGCCTTCTTTTATTTCATGTCGTTAAATCTCAAGCGGCACGATAACTTTTTCCTATTTTATGTCAATTAGTCCTAATCGGCGCACCATCGGCAATTAAACTGGTGGTCCAAACACTCGAAATGTTCAGGTTTTCTCTATCATTAAAACTGAACAGCGTGATCACGCTGCTTGGGATTGGTTAAAATTCATATAAAATATTCAAATTGGGAAATAGTTAAAATTCATATAAAAGCACAAATAAAAGTACAATAGTAATTACATATAGGTTCATACATATAATACAAAAATATTTAAAACACATTAAAAATACCCTAGAAATGTATTAAAAACAATTAAAAATAACCCAAAACGTTTTCAGCCATTACACGGCCGTCATCATTGGGGATTAAAATGTTGATATTATTTTTCTTTGCGCTTATTCGAAAATTGATTAGAAGAAATTAATGTAATTTAAAGGTTGTACGTCAGATAAGATGCCAAATAATTAAAGATTTATATGGCATCTCATCTGATTTAAATTTTGATATTATTTTTCTTTGAGCTTTATTTTTAAACAAAGATTAGGCAGATGAATCTTAAATTATCTGGCATCTCATCTGATGTCAAACCTTTGAATTACATTAATGCCTTCTAGAAAGCTCTCTAATAAGCGCAAAGAAAAATAATATCAACATTTAAATTCCCACAGTAGCAGTCTTGTAATGGTTGAAAACGTTTTGGGTTACTTTTAATGATTATACGGTTTCATTCATTTGACGAAACCCTATTCGACCCTTTTCTCTGTCTCTCCGTCTGTCACAGAGTCCGGACACAAAACTATATAATTCAGAGACTTCAAAATTTGTGTACTTATAGCTGAATACCTCATGTCACACGACAAATCATAAAATTTAGCAAGAAAAGTCTATTATTTTAATCAAAGGCATCCGGGACACATTTTAAAATAATTTTTATTTGTTAAGTTAAAATTTTGAAATTTTTTGTTATGGTTAACCACATCATTTGTAAACAAAATCATATAAAACTTCTCATATATATATTTTTTTTATTTGAAATTTATTAAAAAAGTCGGTGTAATTTAAAACCATTATAACTCAAAGTATTATTTGTAGAATTTATTTATTATTATTATTACATTTAAATAAACAAAAATATCTAAATTTTAATTTTGGATTCAGTACTTTTTAAAATATTATTTTTTAAAATTAAAAATTTAAATTAAAAATTAAAAAAAAATGATATAACATATTTTCAATAGTAAATATTTGTTTCAAATTTTCTATATCAAAATTAAAGTAAACTAATAAAAAAAATATTTTCCAGATTTGAAGGATTTATCTTTTACGGTTCTTGACTTATAACAATTTAAATTCGAGAAATTGTAAATAAACCCATCAAAAAATAAAATACATTTTCACATGAAGTCATTTCCATGGCAACCATTGCTTGAAATCTAGATTTAGAAACAAAACCAAAATGAAAAAATTAATATTTCCTCGTTAAATTAAGATAGAAACATGATTTAAACGTCATTTTAAGCATTAAAAAAAAAAAAAAAAGAAAAAAGAAAAAAAATTTAATACTTTTTTTTTTTATTTTAGAAAATTTACATTTTTGTGATTAACATTTTAAAAGAACTTTAATTTGAACGATTATTCTGTTGATATCATAGCTTGGAGATAAAGCGTTTTGCTATCAAACAGGAGATTGTTAGTTCTATCCCCGGTGATGCAAGTTAAAATTTTCATATTAAGATAGGTTTAATTAAAAGATTTTTTTTCAGTTTAAAAATTTATATTATTAGAGTTTCGTTTATCTGATATTAATAATGTTTTTTTTTTTTTTTTAATGTAATTTTCTTTTTTAGTTTAAAAACTACTTGATTTATTAGTGATTCAGCACTTTAAATTTCGTTTCAGCATTTTTTAAAATCGTTTTTAGAAATTTAAAATTTTATTTATATCTCCGCTATTTTTTTTTTCATTTTGGATTTTTGAAAAAATTGAAATTTTGGATTTTGTTTGAATAACTTGACTTGAAAATTTTTAATTTGATTAAAATAAATAACTTCATTTTATAATTATTTTAAAATTAAATTTGCTAGTGCTACCATCAATGAAGAATTTATTAATTATAAATTAACAATTTGGATTTATTAATTAAAATATAAGTTGTTTTGAAAGAAACATTAAATGAAACCCTCTGTGCTATCTGCGATCACACTTACCCACTTGTTTAATATATTTTTAAGATATTGTTATGTATTTGAAATAATTTTACATTGTAGTACATTTATTTGTGCTTTTATATGAGTTTCAATTATTTAACTCAAGTTGAATTTAGCATTATAATTTAAATTTTCGTTTTATTCCTCATGCATTACATAATCAAGATTTTCTGATTTTTTTTTTCTTTTACTCAAACATAAAATTTGTAGTCATTTTTATCTGAACAAAACAGATTGTGAGGCTCCATCAAAGCCTTTTCATCGCTTAAGATCCAATTCATATATCTGTAGTCCATATACACAGTCCAAGAGCCGACAGCGTAATTCTAATGCATCAGTTCCCAATCTTTCTTGGTACGCGACCCATCTTTCAGTGAAAAAAAATTTCGCGACGCACCCAAGATAAAATTGTATATCAGCATAACAATTTTTGTACGATCTCTACACTGTAAAAAAAAATTCAAGAGATTACTAAAAATTTCTTAGTAAATTTGTATTCCTCAGAATTTTTTAGTAACCATTACAAACTTTTTTTTTTGCAAGTGAAACAAGCATTTCTTTTGTAAACTGAACAAAAGAATTTTTTGTACAACTAACTTAAAAATTTTTAGTATGAGCCACCCAGCAAATTTTAGTAATATTTCCAAAATTATTTTTAATAAACATTACGTGGGCTTGAAGCGCAGGAGTTTCCTTCGAGCTGCATCCAGACTTCTGAAGCGGAAGATTTTCGGCAAAACTGCAATAGAGGGCAGCACCAAACATTCCTACCCGCTCCGACAGGATTCTCATAACCCCTTTATTAACGAGACACTACATACATTCGTGGTGTATTTGGCGGTGGCAAGTTTCGAACCAGGGACCTGTTAGCCTGGAGTCCGTTACTATAACCACTATGCTATCACGGCCACACCAACTGAGTTTTAGTAAGAGCTATTAAAAATATAAAACTATTAACTCTCTTCGTTGCTAACTTTTTTCTAGTAATTCTTACAGATTTTCTTGTAACCGAGTAAGATTACTAAAAATTTTTTAGTAATTACAAGGATCACTAAAGTTTTTTTAGTAGATCGACCCTTTTTTTTTTTTTACAGTGTACATGCTCGGCTATCCTATCCTACGAAAAACGCAAATTTTCGTACAGAAGATGCATTATTACCAAAAACAAGAACTAGTAATCTCAATGTGTGTAAGTGAATAGAAATTAAAACAATGCACAAACTACAAAGACAGTTAAAAATACGCTTAATTATTATGAAACATAGTTTTATAATCTATGAGACATCTGGTACTGGTGTTTACCAATCTGGGAATACGTGTGGGAGTATGTATTAGCACGCAGTTTGTCTCAGTACTTGTCTTTCAAAGACAGCAAATTACAAAAAGCATATTCTCATAAGCACGAAGTGTCGAATTTCATCAAGGACCTCAAAGCTGATTTAAATATTTCTGGATATTCTGTCCGTATATTAATCTGCAAGGAAATAAGGATTTTCTCTTGAAATATTATTTTCTGTTGAAATTGTCATATCTCTTTAAACAGATAACATAAAAGGTATACTTTGATGATAAACCTCAATTGTCTCGCGACCCATGGATTGGGAACCGCTGTTCTAAGCTATCGAGCACAAGGAAAGAAACTTTATTCTATGGAAGAGCAGTAATAGGGGAATCTAATAATTCATGTTTGTCGGAAATGAAGTGGTGCATAAGCCAAAAAATAACACCACTAATGATTGACTAGTAGGTTTAACATTGTGTTTGCTTTGTAATCAAAGGTATGAAATGACTATATGGCAAACACAATGGCAAACCTATGAATAAATCACTAATGGTAATAATTTTTAGTTTATACTCCACTTTACTTCCGGCAGACGTGGATCATTAGATTACTCTAGTACTACTCTTCCATAAAATAAAGGCTTTTTTTTTTTTTTTTTTTTTTTTTTTTTTTTTTTTGTGTGTGTGTGTGTGTGTGTGTGTGTGTGTGTATTCGATACCTTAGGTTTTTATGCAGTCGGCTCTTGGGTTATTACGGAAAATTTATTTATATTTCTTATAATGATAGCGAAAGTTTTTTTTTTTTTTTTTTTTTTTTTTTTAATGCGTTGGAAGTTTTTTTTATTATCTTTCTTATCATTTTTCAATGATTAAACTATAATCCTAAACACTTTTTTCCCCATTCATAGACATTGCTAAATATTTAAGATTGTGAAATTTTTTTTCATCTTTACTTTTTATGCAGCGACTACAAATAATTATTTATTTATTTATTTATTACAAAAATAATGCTTGTAAACACTTTTGTTTACAAACAGATTAAAAGACTAGCAACAGATTTAAAGACAAACGGATCAAAACAGATTAAAAGACAAACAGATCAAAACAGATTAAAACACTGCCTCAATATATTTTTTTTCATTTCTTATCGCGTGGCGTTACCTTCGAAATAAGGATATAAAAACATATTTTTTTCGTGAAGACCTAGTTTTTTATTAAAATTTTTGTATTCATTACTCTGAAAAAGAAAGAGTTTTGGAAATTTGCTTGTTTTCTTTTTTCTGACACATTTCAATGATTAAAAATAATCATCCCGATTAGCCCTAAAATATCGCCCCTAATTGTTCAAATTACTTAATGTTTAAAAAACTGAAACTCTCATTCATTTTATTTTTTATGCAATCAAAATTTCTAATGATTTTCTTTTTTTTTTGCACAGAAACAAGTTTTGTAGTGATTTGTGTTCGAACAAAACAAATTGATAGGTTTCATTAACGTTTTTTTCCTAACACGTGATCTTATCTATGTAATACGGATGGAAGAAGCGCTAATATATTGTCTAACTGAAATCACAATTGATTACATGAAGTTTAAAGATTCGTAAGATAAAAATTTTAGGTAAAACCAAAGATAACGAATTTAGATGCATGGCACATGCACAATATTTTCGACAAGACAAAACGATGAAATGATAAAAATTAATCGACTGTGTCACACGAAAATATAAGGCAGTAAAACTTAATTACTAGATAAAGCTTAATGGGGACGGCAGTTCTATGAGTGTATGTGTATGTATGCGTGCATGTGTGTTCATTTACTATATATACACACATATACACTATATGGTCAAAGGTAACCGGCAACTTGAGATTTTAGATGTTTTGTTAAATATCTAGAAAAATACATGAGGCATTATTCTGCAATTCTAAGTGTGTAAACAGAATAGTATAGGTCATATATTTCTGTGATGATTTTTTCTTCCCAAAATCCCATAGAAGACCATCAACAAATTTAAAAAGAAAGGAGATCTTTTGGATATCCCTGTCAAAACTAATGTAACAAAAGCCTTCAAATTACACATTATGATTAAGTAGCTTATTGGAATAAACTGTGTTCATTTTTATGAGGATAGAATGTATACTCGTATAAAAAATTTAAGGTTTTTAGAAAAACAGTTCCAAATTTTGACACGTTTTTTGCTTATAATGGGAAAAGTTCGTAACATAAAAACATGTTTTATTCAGAAAATATGACAAACAACATTGTACACAAATGCCCTGTAATCAAAATGAAAAGATAATAAAAATTGTATGAAAAATGAACAGGTTTACTAAATAATATTTCATTGCGCATGCATGAACGCAATAAAAATATTATTTACATTTGTGTTAGCTAAATATATAGAGCAACTTTTTGAAAGTCTCAAAAACATAGCTTGGAAATTCTGAAAATTACCGTCGATAGAATAAGCTCAAATTCTGTTATTTCCAAAATGAAGCAAAAAGATGAGGGGATGGATTCACATATCCATTGATTTATTCAATATAGCATACACAATATTGCACGAATTACAATATTTGGATAAAACCTCTCATACTTTTATTTATCTAAAAGACCTTCGTTTTTTTCAATTTGTTGACAGTCCCGTATGGAATTTCGGGGGAAAAATATCGCGGAAATATATTACCCGTACTATTCTCTTTACGTATATGGAGTTTTAGAATAATTCCTCACATATTTTTTCATATATGAAACAAAGCGTCTAAAACAGCAAGTGGCCGGTCACGGTTGGCCATAGAGTGTATAGATGGAGTATGTGTATAAACTAATTTTTTTGGTTACATGCACTCTCAGAAATAAAACTCTCATTTTTGACAATTCAGAAATCCTTGAGCCTTATTTCGTCGTTTTTGACGATCATTTCGTATGAAAATCACGTGACTTTTAACGAAACGTGAACTCTCAAATATTTGACGAAAGTGCTTCCTTAATCATGGCCAGACTTGACAAATTTTAAGGAAACTGTCGCGATAGCTGTTTATAGAAAGACCCGATATTGTACCTCCCCAAATCTTGCGATTTTAGCAAGGATATATTTCTTGTTTAAAACAGTACTTTTTAGCGTTTTTCAGAAAATAATGAAATGTAAGCAACTACTCTTCCTACATTAGTTTTTTTTTTTTTTTTTTTTTTTTTTTTTTTTTTTTTTTTTTTGGGGGGGGGGGGGGATGTTTATAACTATTTTTATTTATTTATTTGTAAGTTGTATTTCGTTTTGATTTCATTCGAAAAAAAAATTTAATTCTTTCTACAAAACCGTTCAAAAAGTAAATTTGATCAATAAAATTTCAAAATTCTAAGACCTCGCATATTTTTTCTCTCTCCCCTCTATAAACAGTAAATTGTTAAAATGTTATCCACCTACTTAAAGTCTCGCTTAAAGTAAAAAACCTTTCCCAATAAGCACTTCATAATGCGTTATTTCTGAGCAACAAACTAACCAGCCCATATTTTAATCATTCCTTAAGCAAATAAATTTCCCCTAGATGTTATTTAATTAAGCCATATTATAATTATTCATTAACCATTAGAAAATCAAAATAAAAAAATCGTCTTATTGTTTAAAACTTGCAAGATTTATAACAGAATCGATAAAAGTACTATCACAATTATAAAAATTTAAACAAACACTATAATCCACTATATGCCTTTATAATCATGCTTGTCTGAGTAATCTGTAGCGTGAACGTAGGGTGTCGGACTGCCACACTCTACGTTATGAGTTCGAACCCCACGTGTGACATGTCATTTTTGCTTCTGTCATTGAATACAGGAGCTTCTAAAAAATTCGGTAGATGGCAGCACTAGTCCCTTTTTGACGATTTGGTATCGTCAAGCGAGTGAGGGAATTGATTTCATCAATTTGACGAAATATTTGTTCGGAGCATTTCCTAGGAAACGGTTTCGTCAAAAACGAGGAGAATTTCGTGAAATCTGAGTATTCATTTCTGAGTGTGGGACCCATGAAGAATCAAGGCTGACAGAGAGATCCATAACTGTTTTCTAGAACCGGAGCGGCGACCCAAGGTTCCATGTAGCATACCTTTTTTTTTTTTTTTTTTTCTTTTCTTATTTTTTCCCGTAAAAAAGCACAAAATTTTCTATAGAATGTTCTAAAAGTAGTTAAACATCTTTTCGGCATACTGCCATACCCGCACTCCAAAATAACGCATGATTTTACGGATATTGTATTGACAATTGGGAAGCCAGTACAATTCATTGTTTTTTAACTGAAGAATTCCCCTAAATTCCATAAAATTTTCCTTTTTTTCCAAAAACTTTTCGTTTTTCCAGGGGAAAAATGGCAAATTTTACGGAAATTTTTCAGTTAAAAACAGTGAATAGTACTGGCGCCCATTGCAAGTACAGTGTCCGTAAAACCGTTGCGTTAATTGTCACAGTATAATCATACCTAGTTCTTTTTCTTTGTATAACTTTCTATAATAGATTTACATAAAATTCTTTTAATTTCACGATAACAGATCTTTTGATGTCACTGGCTTCCAGACTACGAAAATACTTAAAATTGGCAATGTACATGATGACAAGCTATAATATATCTAAATATATATACCGTGCTGCTGCTTGTCTTTGTTTTGACGCATGAACTATTTGATTTGTTATATACATTTCTGAAATTGGCTTTCTCACCTGAAATTAACTCCAATTTTATGAGTCTCTGGGGAATTTTATTCCTATAGGGCTTCTTTTTTATATCGATATTTTCTTTGTTTTACAAGTTTTATAATGACGAGGGTGAGCTTATCAACATTTTTATTGTTATCTTTTAAAGCGAATCTGTGGGAAAAATATTTTACTCCACTCAGCAGCGCGAACTATATGCCACCTTAACGGACTCACTTTTAAAGGTATAGTACGAACAAAATATCACCGGTTCCTGGATTAAGAAAACATTTAAAATTTGCAATGTACATGATGACTGTTATGAGTTATTATAATAGACCTTGTGATGTAGAATCACATATAGTTTTCTTAAATTGTACATTTTTCTAAGTTACAGTTAAAACTAATCTTTAATTACATATCCATTTTATCTTAACGTTTTATTTCGATCCCACAATAACTTTCCTTCAAAAGAAAAGAAAGAAAAACATATGTAGCATCTGCTTTATCATTAAAACGGTTCTCAGATGAACATATTTCCTACATATGAATTTTCTTCTTCGCTAAAAATAATAAAAGAAAGAATAAAGAACCACGTTGCTTGCGGTCAGTGAAATTTCATTTTCTTCTCTGCGTAATTTTAAGTCTAACTTATTCGTTGCATAATAGTCTTTTAATGTACATGCTGTATGTTTTGTCTTTTGAGAACATATTCTCAAAATATGCTACTAACGTACGAATTGGCAGTCGAATTCCTTTTTGGCTTATTTTTATGACTGCTATTTTCTGGTTGCCCTGCTATTAAATTCAAAATCCTTTTAATTGTTTAAGGCGTAAAGACAATTTTGCGTAGATGATATCAGTCATTTTTCATATGCTCTTTGTCACCAACTGTGTGATGCCAATGTGTGAATTATAGAATGAGGAATTAATTGCCTCCCTCTCGCTTCACGAAGCAGTGGGAAGACCGTCTCTTAAAAAGATTCTGTCAGGCACCATCCCTAACTATTTCTGTAAGAAATGACTTAAATTCATAATTCTACTTCAAATAAACAAATTTCTTGAAAAGCCTCTAGTTTCTTCTAGTTTCTCACTGCCTACAGCTCTAGCAAATGCATTTTAAAAGGAACCTGGTCAAATATACTTTAAATTATAGAACTATACTACAGACCTCGTTCACAACAGAAGGCGCCTCAGCGGCGCGCTTGTATGGTCGGCAGTCCTGCACGGATTACTGGGGAATCGGCAGTTCTGAACTAGCCGCGATGTTGTGAGGTTGTATGCTCTGAATAAACGTATGTTAATATTTCCTAACTGCCTACCGGCATGACTTCCTACATCACCACAACGTACCAAAATACCACACTGACGACAGAGAATGGGATATGGTGATGCGGACAGAAGTTTTTTTCTTCTTTCGACGAATTTACGACTCCCATCTTAGACGCGCGGCGTTAAGCCTGACACGCGGTCGCGGAGTTTCCAGTTGCCGGTAGCGCATGTCGAACAAAGCCTAAAAAAAAGGCGTATGTTCATTGCATTAAAACTTCAGAAAAAAAGGGCTAAGATGCGCTCGTTTGGCCAGATAAAAGAGTTCCATTCGACTGCCGAATCCTGGACTTTGTATACGAAAAGGCTCCAGCAATTTTTCATTGCAAAAGGGATTGAGCAAGCGGATCGCAAGAGAGCGATTTTCCTGACAGTCGTCGGTCCGTCTACTTATGCTTTAATCCGGAATCTCTTGTCACCAGCGGCGCTTTTTTGGAAGATCAAATAAATCTTTTGAATTCGCACTTCGACCCTTCACCTTCCGTCATTGTTGAACGATATAGATTTAACAGCCGAGTTCGCAAATTTTATAACTGAGTTACGTAGTCTGGCTAAGCATTGCAGTTACGTCACATCGTTAGATTAAATGTTGCGGGATCGGATCGTTTGTGGAATTCAAGATGAAGCAATGCAGAGAAAACTTCTCACGGAAAATCCGTTAACCCTAACGAGGGCTACAGAGATCGTGGTGACGATGGAGACAGTGGCTAAAGATGCAAACAATCTGCGTATGACATCCGGTTCTGAAGTAAATATAAACAGAACACAATCAAAGAAGAATAATGCGCCGAAAAGTCCTAATTCTCGTGTGACAAACCAGAATGCTGTTCGTGCGATAAAACAGAATTATGAAAAATGCAATCGATGTGGATCTAATCACGTTTCAAACGAATGCCGTTTTAGGAATGCAACTTGCCTTTCTTGCAAAAAAATCGGTTATATCGCCAAAGTATGCCGGTCCAAGAAGAAAAATTCCCGTGCTCTGGCGCATAATTTAATATCTCGGGTATGGAAGAAACCTGCACCTGCTAAAGTTGAATGCTTACTCCAAGGCAAGCCATTCATTTTTGAAGTGGATACAGGGGCTCCTTTTTCTTTAATGCCGTTAAATGTTTACAATAGTGTAAAAGAATATTTTTCTCCTTTGGAGCTACCCCAATTAAGCTAAATTCGTACACAGAACATCCTATTGAAGTGATTGTAATAGCACAAGTTAATGTCTCCGACAAATCTAAGTCCTGCTCTTTACCTTTGATGATACTGGACAAGGAAAAATTAATTTATCCAGGCGTAATTGGATTTATCCATTGAAGTTAATGAATACAGCCGAGTCTCTATATAACGAAATCCATCGTTCCAGTAAAAAATTCGTTATATAGATAAATTCAATGTATAGAGAATGATGTTAAAAATCGTATTTAATGTGTAAATTTTGAACAAATACTATTTTTTATCTTTTTAATTAAGAATTTGAAATGTTTCTCTATAAATATTAACCTAGTATTCCATTTCTTAATTATTTAAGCAGTTTCAAAAAAGAGAACAGACATTTATTTGAAAGCTTAATGAAAATCAAATGAGGACTTGCATTAATTTCAGACGAAAAAAATCTGTAATTTTTTGTTGTTTTGATTTTAAAATTGTTATGCTCTCAAGAAAAAAAATGCTCGAATTTTAGCAAGGAATGAAAAATTGTAGTTAACAATTTCCTCCATTTAAAGGCCTCTCTTATGTGCCTCTATTATATGTGTAACAATCCAATTGACTCTGTTTTGAGAAGGATGTTGAAAGGTGTGTAGGAGGTGGGGTGAACTCGTTGGACTTAAAGAAGAAGGAGAGAAGTAAAATTTAAAAAAACCCAGTACTGAACGATAAATCAAAAATAAGTGATGGAAAATGGATTCCATATGATTTCGAAGCTTTTTTAAAACTGAATAAATTAAAACAAATTTAAGAAAAATTCGTTATATGGAGATAGATATTTCGCTATATAGAGACTGTTTTTAATGTAACCATGCAAAAAGGGGACCGTTCCTACTAAAAATTCGTTATATAGAGAAATTCGATGCATGGAGTTTCGTTATAGAGAGACTCTACTGTATTTTCAAAAATCAAAACTAGTCTTATACCATAAACAATTTGCCAACTCCAGAATTGATGTTACATAATCTTTTAGAAAAATTCAGAGATTTATTTTCACCAGGGTTAGGCATGTTAAAAGATGTCAAAGTGCACCTGATTAAGAGAGATTCTGCAACGCCTAAATTCTTTAAAACACGTCCAATTCCTTATGTTATTTTGGACAAGGTTGATCAAGAAATAGTTCGCCTCGTTAAGTAAGAAATCCTTGAGCCAGTGAAGACCGCTGAGTCTGCAGTGCCAGTCGTACCTGTCCTAAAGCGTGACGGACGCATCAGAATATGCAGAGATTTCAAGTTAACAACTAACAAGGTGACTGAATTGGAGCAGTATCCACTGCCGAACATCGAAGATTTATTTGCACAGCTTTCAGGAGGAGTTGTTTTCTCTAAATTTGACCTTTGTGATGCTTATTGCTAGCTGCAGTTGAATGAAGAGTCCAAAGATCTAGTAGTAATCAGTACCCATAAGGGACTTTTCCGTTACACTAGAGTTCCTTTCGAAGTTGCTTCAGCTCCATCTATGTTCCAGAGAGAGATTGACAAAATTCTTCATGGTTTGAAGGCTGCTTGCTATCTCGACGATGTCTTGGTTTTCGGAAAATACGAAGCTGAACACCTACAGAACTTGACAGCAGTTCTAATGCGTTTACAGGAAGCTGGAATGAAGCTTAATTCTGAGAAACGAGAATTTTTGAAACCTTCGGTGGAATGTCTGGGTCATCGTATTGACAGGGAAGGACTTCATCCCTTAGAGTCTAAAGTGAATGCTGTAGTCAAAGCTCCTGATCCAAAGAATGTTGATGAGCTATGTTCCTTCATCGGACTCATTGCTTATTACAGGAAAATTTTTACCGAATATGGCTATCTTATTAGCTCTGTTATATGAGTTATTGAAAGGAAAAACGAAATGGAAATGGGAGACACTACAGAGAGAAGCCTTTTCTAAAGCGAAAGAGGTTTTGAAGAACTCATCACTGCTAATACACGTCGATAACAATAAAGAAGTTGTATTGGCATGCGATGCTAACCCCTATGGACTTGGAGCAGTCTTGTCTCACAAAACTGAAGATGGTGATCGTCCAATAGCCTTCGCTTCCCGTTCCTTAACGGAAGCTGAAAAAATTATAGCCATATAGAAAAAGAAGCTCTATCTTTGGTCTTATTTCGAAAATACCTGTTAGGACGAACATTCACGTTGCTTACCGATCATCGTCCCTTAGTTAATCTTCTTTCGTCAGACAAGTCTGTACCAGTAGTAGCTGCTGCAAGAATTCAACATTGGGCTCTGAGCCTTGCAGCATATTCATATACAATTAAGTATAGAAAAGGCAGTTTGCAGGTGAATGCAGATGCTTGCAGTAGGTTGCCATTGGATAATAAGTATGCGGATAAACCAGTTCCAACAGAGTCTGTGTTATTATTAACACAGTTAGACGACACTCCAGTGACGAGACTCCTAATTGCTACCGAAATTGACAGATGCCCTGACCCAAGGGAGCTGCAATCGTACATTTTAAAAGGTTTTCTTCAGAAAATTGAGAAAAATTCGCTTCTCATCTTCAGAGTAAAACATGAATTATCTTTCGAAGAAGACATAATTTTGAGAGGCTCACGTGTTTTTATTCCTCCAAAATTTAGAAAATTCATTTTAGAGGAGTTTCATTCATCTAACCAAGGTATAACAGCAATAAAAGCACATACTCGTTCCTATGTTTGGTGGCCAGAGCTGGATAAATATTTGGAAGCAAGAATGAAGGGCTGTGTTACGTGTGCAGAATGCCTCAGCACCTCCATCAAGGTATGATCTTTGGCCTATGCCACAGAAAGCATGGGAGCGGATTAACATTGATCATGCCGGTCCAGTGGAAGGTCAGATGATTTTTATAATTGTAGCCAAGACAAAATGGTTAGAAGTTGCACAGATATCGAGTATATCTGCAAGTGTAACAATAATGGTTTTACGTAGCCTATTTTCTCGTTTCGGCATTCTTAAGAGTGTGGTCAGTGACAATGTTCCTGGTTTCAAAAACGAAGAATATGCAATTTTTTTTATCTTGCAATGGCATTGCTCAAGTGAAAACGCCTCCTTACCATCCACGTTCGAATGGCTTAGTTGAGCGAGCGGTCCGAACAGTAAAGTCAGTCCTGAAGAAAATGACTGGGAGGGACTCTTGCCGAGAGGCTGTCTAGGTTCCTCTTCAACTATCGCAATACGCAATCAGCAGCCACTGGAATGTCTCCAGCCATGGCTATGTTTGGTCGTCCTCTCCGAACACGACTGGACCTAATTCGAGATCCTATCAGTCAGACGCACGAGAAGGAAGAGACCAACTCAGGAAGATTTGCAGAAGGCACTCCAGTTTGGGTGCGTGCGTTTGACCGTGGCCCACCATGGGTTAAAGGCAATGTTTTATATGTTCCGTGGGGAAAGTTATGTATAAAGTGTCAACCCCTTTGGGAAATCGGACACGCCATATTGACCAGCTGAGGCTCAGACAGGAAGACCTGATTAGTGATGTTCCGACTCCATTTGACTTGCCAGCTTCAGCTACAGAATCTGTCGATTTTCAGATTGATGTTCCCACAATTACCTCCAAACCTCCTGTGCTCCTCTTGGAAGTAAGTTCTCCAAGTGTAATTAACAAGCCATATGCAGACCCCTCAGTTCTATCACCACAAGTGTTCACTCGTGCTGTAAGTACCCTTTTGGTCAGACGTTCAGAACGAGTTAAAAAGAAACCAATATGCCTCCAGTTATAGACTGTTTTGTTTTGATCCTGGTGACAAACTGTTTTTAGTTTTGAACTGTTTCTGATCCAGCATGTCTGCAGTTATAGACTGTTTTGGTTTGTTCCTGACAAACTGTTTATTAGCCGTGAACTGTTTTCTCAGACTATTTTATTTTGAACTAGCTATGACATCTTGCATGTTCTTTAAGAAGGGAGGGAATTGTTATGAGTTATTTTAATAGACCTTGTTCACGACAGATGGCGCCTCTGCGGCGCACTTGTATGATATACTTCACCTCACAGCTACATACCAATTTCACTATGTTTAAAAATTTTAATATTATTAAAATATACCTCAAACGATTTTTCCCTATTAGCCGTAATGTAACGGAATTCTTTTGAGTGTCTCTGTAAATGAGCCCTAAATGCTATACTCTTCATCTTCAATACCGAGGATACCATACTAACATCCATAGCAACTTCTATCAATTTCATGGCAATCGGAGTCTCTAGTTAAGAGCACGGACGGGCACAGAACCATTCAGACAGAAATATTCATAACCATTTTTCTATTTTATTAAAAAGTTTTAAGAATACGATATTTGTGGGCCTGGTTATTGAAATGATTTGCAATCACTGAATGCGGAGGAAAAGGAGAAGAAAAATCACTAATTAAATAAACTTGTGCCATTCACAAATCCAAGTCTCACACATTTTGAAGTTTCCAACATCATTAAAAAGTGTTTATAAATTCGGTTTGTGTGGCAGTCTTTCCATGCGAGAAATTCACTAAAATAAACTTAGATTTTCATGCAATTTATACGTGTTAATGATGTTTAGCGGGTAATGTTCGGGTACTAAATGTGAAGTGTGTAGCATTAATAATTCATTTACAGCGGCACTCAAAAGCGGCTTCAAAGCGGCACTTTGTGGATAATGGGGAAATATCCTTTGCAGTGTCCTTTCTCGTTTCAATTTTAGAGTTATATTCAAACCTATGAATAAAATTAAATTCATATCTTTGAAAAATTCGATTTCTGCTGAGAACCGATTTTGGTGTTTATTTTATTCTCAAATTATCTCAAATTATGATCAAACTAAGAGAACTTTGAAATTCAGATTACGTGAGCATCAGAAGTATATTGAAAATCAAGAAATCTTTAAATCCTCTATTGTTTCTCACTGTTGGCTTCCAGTTATTTTTTCACTTTCTCCAACGCAAGAATTATTTCTTACCCTGCCTTTTCCTCTCACTTAAATTTCCATGAAGATTGTTTTATTAATAAAAATGCCGATAATCTTATCAATAATCTTTCATCATCTCCCTCCCTCATTTCTGCATGGAATATATTTTGTAATTCTTTCCTCTCTTCTCTTGTTTCTTTTCATTTTATTTTAAAGAGAAAAAATATTCTTTTGTTTTACTCTTCTTATTTTATTTTTATTTTGTTTATTTCTTTTATTTCCATTTTTATTTTATTTTATTTCAAGAATTTTTCATTCCTATTTTTTTGCCCACCTTTTTTTTCCTGACATTTTCTTAACACTTCTGTCTTTCGCACGTGCTCTTTCAGCTTGCGCCACTTGTCGCACTTTTTGAAGTCTTTACCCTCCATCATTCAGTTCATATTTGACCTTGCCCCTTACAGACACGTGCCTGCTTCAGCTGATGGCGAGCTGTTATTGTTTAACTCGAAAGCTTCCCGCATTATTTTTATTTTATGGTGATTCTTACAAAGTTTATTATTTTACTTATAACTTATCGGCAGTTTATTTGGTGCTTTTTTGCTACCGGTTTACATATTTTAAAATGTAATAGTTTTATTAATGGAGAAAGGTATAAGCCAAAAACACTTCATTTACATCGGCAATAGCGTTGTTTACTGTTTTAAGGTTTGGCAATAATATGATAAAATAGTCTCTTTGAAATATCAAATAAATCTCTATTGAATAGATGATTTTTGAAAGAAAATTGAAAGCAAAACTTAAAAAAGGATTATTGAAAAAAAAAAAAAAAAACTACGCACAACGCATTGCAAGCTTGTGCAACATATACCTGCTAAAGATGGCTAAAATACTATGCATAATTTTTGATCTTATAAAACTATATTTTCAGAACTGTTTTGACCGACTTCAACATTAAATAGCGCTTTAAATACTTATTTGATTTAAAAACTGTCTGGTGCGGTGCGTTAATCGAATATTTTTCTTTATAGCTACCAATTTATATGCAATGATTTTCTTAATGTTAACAGAGAAAGTTCTCCACTACAATAAAGGCCATTTACGGCGTCGAAAGCGTTAGTTCTTTTCTTTTCTTTTCTTTTCTTTTCTTTTCTTTTCTTTTCTTTTAAGAACAGAGAGAAACTTGAAATAAAGAATTTACTAATTTATGTCAGTTCTCGTCGTCTTCGAATTTTATTTGTTAATTTAAAAGATTATTCTTGACCATGTTAAAGCAAAACGAACAACCTGTCTTTCCGAATATCGTCTGCATCCCTAATAAACTCAATGCATTTAAGAACCATTTGCACAGATCGTATACATTTTTTGTTACTCCATGTTCGTGATCCATTATGTGCGTGCATGGTGTAAATAATGATCTGCAAATAGCGTTGGCTTAGGGTCAGATAGAGTATATTAATGGTGGAGATAAAAAGTCGAGGTTTTTTTTCGCTGTCAGGCACTAGGTCTGTCGAATTCCTAATGGATTTCATTTACAAGTAGGATGTACGAATTTAGAATAAAGCTTTAGTCAGAAAGCATGTCTTATACGTGTAAAATGACAGTCTAATTATGTTTGTACGTGCAAAGTTTCGTAGGATTGCGTTTGTCTTCCGACGACTTGAATTGCAAGTTATTTTTTGCATTGCATTAAGATATTTACACACTGTTAAAAAATATCTATTAAAAAATGATAATCTAAAACCTACTCCTTGGAACATAACTCATATGAAATATAAAATGATTGAAATTTTTGAGTTTCTGATTATCGGCTTAAAAATAGCGCTAAAAGATGAAGGTGCTAAATGATTATGAACCAAAAATATTATGATGCTGGGAGGTTTTAAAATAATATATTTTAAGCACTGTCGATGTGTATATATATATATTTTGCCTGTTATTTCGAAATGTGTTTTATTTTTTATACTTTGGAACACTTTTCTAAAATTCTGTCTTAGGTAAACAGTTGAAATTTTAAAAAAATGTGTAACTAACGTGTTTCTTGAAAAATATCTAACCCTTTAGGTTTGAGTCAAAAATTTCTTTAAAATAATGAAAAATATGTGTTAAAATTTTTAGGATTTTCAAAGATTTGTAGTAATTTTTTTTTAATTTCACTTCTTTTAAGCTGAGATGAAAATTGTTTCTTATTATTCTCAAATAGTATTTTTTTATTTATTTTTATTTTTATTTATTTATTTATTTTATTTATTTATTTATTTATTTTTTTATTTTATTTATTTATTTATTTATTTTTTTTTTGATACCACAACAAAACTTAAGTTGATATATTCAACAGTTTTTAGAAAAATGTACTTAATAGACATATTGTTCGAAAAATATGTAAAGAGTTAATTAGTTCTTGAAAACCAATTAATTTCTTTTGATTTATATGTGGACTATAATGTGTATATTTATTTTAAAAAATAAATAAATAGATAAAATAAATTCATTTCTATCTCTTCTTTTAAGTAAAATACATGATGTTAAATATTTCGCAAAATCTGCTTCATTTTACTTGTCCAGATGTTTCATGTGTTCTTAAGGAGACTGGGTATCTTTATAGTCCAAGAGCCGACCACACAAAACCCTAAGTCATCAAGCACAAGAAAAATTTCTTCATTCTATGAAAGAGTAGTAATAGAGGAATCTAATGATCCATGTCTGCCGGAAGCGAAATGGTGCATAAGCCAAAATTTGATACCATTAGTAGTTGACTCGTAGGTTTAGCATTGTGTTTTCCTGTACCCAGTTTTCCTACTTTTGATTGTACGGCAAACACAATCCTAAACCTACGAGTAAACCACTAGTGATATTAATTTTTGACTTATGCACCACTTCGCTTCCGGCAGACATGGATCATTAGATTTCTCAATTACTACTCTTTCATAGAATGAAGAAATTTTTCTTGTGCTTGATGACTTTGGGTTTTGTACTGTCGGCTCTTGGACTATTAGAAAAACTGAGTGAAAATCTTTTATTTGTACCTTTTACTCTCTTTTATTTAACTCAAACTTGCTTTCGTATGTAAAGATTGAATTATGTAATCGACTTTTGATTCATTTCTTGATGTGTTAGATGTATAGCAAGAAAGAAAAAAAAATCCTGCATCAAGCACAGCTAATAAAACACTTTCCGACACATTCAGAATAATGTAACAAAAATTCAAAGTTTAGTAAGATGAAGTAGAATATCTTATTGAACCATTTGGAAACGCATAAGGCATTTGAAAACTCGATTTCAGCATTTCCCTTATATAGTCGAAAATTATCCAAATACTTTGGGCAGCTCTATATATGATATATACGTATATATTATGTAAGAACGCTGTCCCAGATAATTTAACAGGAACGCTCTGTTGAGCCGATTCATATATCAGACTAGATGCACTTTTCAAAATATTCTCTGAACGAATTGTGTTCGCCAGATTTGTCCATGATAGTTCAGTTGGTAAAGCATTAGTAGTTGAATCCAACAGTCCCTGGTTCGTTTCCTGTCCTGAAAATGTTTTTCTATTCAATTGAATAATTATCACATGATTTATTTACCAATAATAACTGTGTTGAAATTAATCAAGTGTAAACACCTTTGTAGCTTTCTCTTGGAGTCTTATTATTTGTGATTTGTTCTGTTGCGCTATTTCAGATAACCAAGCAAATGTCCTTCCTTATCAAAAGATTCTCTAAGTGAATTATATACGCCACATTTGTCCCATATAGTTCAGTAAACAGAGAAGTGTAGCTTAAGGCAAAAGCCACTGTTTCAAATCCTGGCCTGGACACCTTTTTCGCTCAATTGGAAAATTGCAAATAAGAGAAATAATAAAAAAATAAATAAATAAAGTTTTGTCTTTGCTTACACCCCCCTTTTTTTCATAATGTGTGAAATTTTCTTTGTTTTAATTATATCAATTTGTTTGCTTTTTGATATAAAGAGTTCATAACGTCATCGTAGTTTTTACATATGTGAAAAATAATAATCAAGAAATACGACGCGGGTGGGAAAACTTCAATCAAACTGATATAATTATTTTTTTTTCTGATTCTGTATGACAGATTCAAACAATCTTTGAGCAAATATCGATATTAAAATATATTAAAATAAATAGAATCAAAATTCAGTAATTTTTAATCATTTATTTTAAGATTTATGCTTTTCAAATATTCAAAATGCTTTGCTAAATCTTGTATTATGGAACGGTTGAAATTTGTCATCGATCGATATTTCTTAAAAACAATAAAATTGGAAAGTAGCTTATCTTTGAACTTACTTTGAACTTACAAATAAGGTCTACTTCTTGGGAATTCTCAGAATGTTTTGAAAAAAAATTACTAATTAAACTACATATATATGTAATCAGTCAAATTTAGAGGCAGAATTACAGCAGAAAGTCTGTAAAAAAAATAAAATACTTTTGAATATTTGGCACGAAAACAAGAAAGCATCACGTGATTTGGTGAGCAGCACTTTTCCTCGCTAAAACCAAACGATTTGAATGCAAATAAAAATTTCTTGTTAATTAATTTTTATAATGCGTTTAAATATGTATTTAGTGAATTTAAACAATGAAAGAGTTTAACACATATATTTTTTTGCATTACATGCTTATATTGTTTGTTACTGCAGTTATTTAATTTAATCACTGTAAAAATAATTTCATATATAAAAAATATCTTCATGTATTTAAGTGCATTCCAAAATAAAGTCCAGATGAAGAAAGCTGCAGTTATACATTTCAATCAATATCGGAGATGTTTTTGTTTCCATAGCAACAAAGTTAAATCGACAGTGCTCAATTGGACTGAATTTTGAGATTGAAACTATTTTAATTAATTTAAATGTTATTTTAACTAGTAGGTGCAGATCTTTGCAAGCTACGCTCGCTACCCCGTTCAGGCTTTGTTGCATATAAAAACATGAGGTGGAACCCTTCGAAATTCGTCGAAAGAAAATATTTAAGAAAGAATTGTTTCATAAATCTACAAAATTAATTACAGTAAAAAATACATCTTATATTGGTCAGTCTAACCCTCAAACAAATATTATTTAAAGGTAAAATTAACAAAATACTATAAACCTTAATTATCCAAATTATTAAAAGCAATAAAACCAAAATACATCGGATTTTATAATAGAGGATATTTTTGAAATACTTTACGTATTTTAATCTTTTTTTTTTTTTTTTTTTCAATTTTAAAAGAAAATGGAGGGATTCTGTTGCCGCAATTTCAAAATTGGTACAAAAAATTACTTAAAAAAAATAATATCTGAAAAATAAATTGAAATACAGTTTTGAAACAAATTGCATTTCAAGTACGTTCTTATCTCTATACGACGTTGTAAATCTTTAAAATATACGATGTTTAGAAGTGTAAAATATGCGATACCAAAAATTTCAAAACCGAAATTGCATGGAAAAGTGTTGTGCATTTTAACATCTACTTTTTTTTCAATCTCAAGAGAAAAGGGGGTGATTCTGTTGCCACAATCACAAAATTGTCACTAAAAATTATAAAAAATTTAATATATTAAAAATAAGTTGAGATATAGCTTTTAAACAAATTGCATTTAAAAGTACATATTTTTCTCTATACGACGGTGTAAAAATTTAAAATGTGCGATGTTTATAACTGTAAAATTTGAAGCAGTAATTGTAAAATCGAAATTGCAAAGGAAAGTGTTGTCATTCGCAAAATGACGCATGCATTACGCACAAATACGTTTGATCTTTATAATGTAAATTCAGAAAATTTCATAATTAACTTTCATTATAAATATATATGCATAGGAAAAAACTATAGTTGAAACAAACTTAAACTGACAAAATTAAAAGTTATTTCAAGTTCAACATGAAACATTTTTACCTTGAAAATTATTTAACATGAAAAGGTGTTTATTTTATTTTTATTTTTATTTATTTATATTTATATTTTTATTTATTTATTTATTTATTTATTTATTTTTTTTTGGTCTCAAACCGATGATAAATTGCCAAATAAATGAAAGGTTAATTACTTTTTTTTAGGGAGTTCTGTCTCTTGGTTTCGCCAAATTTTTTTTTCTAAACATGAGAAAAACATTCTGTGTTTTTTTTCATAATTTTCTGAGTATGCCCACATGGAGACTTTCCTTGTTAGTTATCGAATTCTGTAATTTAAGATTCCACGTGAATGATAATTAGAAATTAGTTTTTTCATTACATAATGAAATTTGAAATTGGCAAGTCGCAATTAGATTTACCTTTTAAAATGAGAAAACTCAGAAAATGGACGTTATAACACAGACTATCCGACACCTTAACGAAATAAATTTGTAAACAAACGAATGATGAATAATAAAATAAATAAATAAAATAAGAATAGGAAAATAAGAATCGTTTATAATAAGAATAATGATAATGAAAAAAAAAATAACGCGAAAAAAAATCTAATTTCACGATTTCTTTTCCTTTTAAATATGACGAATGCAGGTAGATACAAGGCAAATTCATGGCAATTTTTAACGATATTTTAAAACAACAGATGTATTTTTAAGATCGCGCTCTCTATTTTTTAAATGTTTAAGAAACTAAAATAAAGCTTTTAATATTTTGCATACCACCCACCTGGCACACTCAAATCAAATGGGTTAAAATAGAGAGAGAGACTTTTCTCACTTTGAAATTTCTGGCACAAATTTAACACAGCAAAATACCACTTTCCATTTGTATTGCGGCACAATGGAGTTAAATAGCAATTTTCTAGGAAAAAAATATGTAAACCGCTATCTTCATAAGAAAATTAAAGCTGATCATGCATGCAATGATGAAAAAAAAATAGGATATTGCGTTTTATTATTATTATTATTATTATTATTTTAATGAGTAAATCGTCAAAAATCCGAGGGGAAAAAAGCAAAGAGGAAGGAGGGGGAAAAGAAATTTCTGCAAAAATAATGTTTGCAAAAAAATTATGTGTTTGTTCAACCTCTTGTATTTCATTTTGCCGTGTAATCGAATAACCAGAGAGAAAAAAAAGTAGTTAAATAGAAGTTTGTATATTAAGATAGAAATAGGAAAAAATTTAAAAAAAATTAAATCAAAGTATATATCTTAAGGGTGCAATGATAATGAATAATAGAACCGCCGCACTAAAAAAAAGTTTTTTTTTTTTTTTTTTTTTTTTTTTTTTTTTTTTTACGGCTTTTGTCACAAATGGTAAGCGTGTAAGTTAGAAGTTGTAAATATTTTATGAAAAATGTCTTCATTGGCGAAAATTCGTAGTTTTCCGACTGTAGTGGATTATGATGTATTTAAATTCTTTATTTTTTTTTTCTTCTGAGCTTAATTAACCCAAGTAAGAGTTCTGCCGATTCCATTCTTTTTACTCCCATGTATCATTATTTTGTGTGTTGTGGATCTCATGAAAATAGTGCATATAATCTCGAATTAATGGAGCAGTACCTTCTGCATATGCAGCGAATTTTTAAAATATATATTAAGATAATTACTAAAGTGGATCCCCTATGATATTATAGCAAACCCATGAATGAAGGTTTTATGTCAATTACGACAGCCACAATGGAAAAAATTCAAAAAATCTCTTAGAAGTATTTGCAGTCTATTTTCAGTCTTACTTCAATTTTTGCGAGTCGAGTTTGAATCCATTTCTTCTCTGTCGGTTCGATTTATAAAGCTATTTTTACTTCACAAAGTAAGTTTTCGCTAGTACGTTTTGCATTCGATTCTTCTTGGTCTCTTCGATTTGTAAAGTTGTTTTTACTTCATGAAGCGAGTTTTCACGAATTGGGTTTGCTCTCATTTTTCTTCGGTCTCTTCGATTTGGAAAGACGTTTTTACTCCACAAAGTCTGTTTCTGCGAGTTAGGTTTGCTTTCATATTTCCTCGGTCTCTTCGATTTGTAAATACGTTTTTACTCCACAATGTCTGATTCCACGAGTTAGGTTTGGATTCGTTTTTTCTCGGTCTCTTCGATTTGTGAAGACGTTTTTACTTCACAAAGTCTGTTTCCGCGAGTTAGGTTTGCTTTCCTTTTTTTACTCTGTCTCTTCGATTTGTAAAGTTGTTTTTTCTTCACAAAGTTAGTTTTTGCGAGTTGGGTTAGCAGCATTCGTTTCTTCTCGGTCTCTTCGATTGGTAAAGACGTTTTATGGGTCTCAGGAGGTCTTCCTTTTTTACCTGGTGGTGCAATTTAGCAACATCTCGCATTAATTTTTTTTCTCAGTCCCCATGAAACATAAATGCACAAAACTTTGATATAGACAATATAATACCTCTTCTATTTAAAAAAAAAATAATAATAATATTCTATATATCGAAATTTTATTTTGTTTTATTTACATTTAATTTTGATTTAAAAAAAAAAAAATGTCCTTTGACTTACATCTACCTCATGCAACATTTCTCAAAAACTAATAAAACAGTTTGCATGAAACTTGGTAAATGTCTTCATTTTAAATTAAAGAATAACCTAAACTTCAAATTTAGCTCGATAATTGCATTAGTTAAAATTGGCAATTTTTTAATAAAAAAATAAGATTTTTTTCAAAATTTTATAATTTTAACTTAAATTTCAAATAAATAAACAAATAAATTGCTTTCAAATGAAGTATAAGTTCAAGGTATATTAATTTTACATCATTATGAATAATTTGGGGGGTTCTTGAACAAATAGTTTTGTTACCGTTTTGTACGTAGTGGATCGTAGTGGATGCAAGTAAAAAAACAATTTTTAATTTTTTATCAAAATTGAACATTAACACGTTCGTTGCCGCTTACGTAAAGATGTGATGCTAGATAATGCCGCACTGTAGAAGTGGGTTTTTCCCAGAAGCCGATTTACTTTTTATAACAAAGAATCAGTAAAAGATTTTCCCGCGCCAGCGCGTGACTGTCTATTGGACATCACCCCACATATCGCGCTGGCGCGTGACAGGCTCCTTAACGTTGGCGCCATATCACGTGCTTTCGCGTGAGCGGCAGCGAACATGCTAATAAAATTAAATTTCAATGTAGAACATTAAAAAATATATACTTTAGATAGAAGATATACTAAGTTGTCGATGTTTAAAATTTTATGCATTTATGCTTTATAGGAACTAAGAAAAAAAATTCAATGTGACATAATGCTCAATGGCATTACCAAACAAAAAGTAAGACTCCTGAGACATGTTATGAGTACACCATCCCAGAACATTTAGATTGTAACTGAAATAAAGGAAAAAGTCAACATACTGCATGTGTAACTCATTCATTTTCGTAACTCTTGTTTTATGGACTGCGTTTAGCCTATTTTCTCAGCAATTTACATAAAGCAATGGCTGGGACTTCATCCAAAATCTTTCCAGAAGCCACTGATGGTCTCCTGAACGGGATTGATTTTTACAGCTTCTTAATCTTCATCCATCAATTTGCAAATCTTTCAACTATATCGGCTCCATCGACCGCATCCTCGTAGTACACTTGAGGCGCTTTGACATTTGCAGAGGGATTATTTTATTACAGCATTTTTTTATCACTCAAACTTCATGTGAGAATTTTTAAACATAGAGGTTACCAGGAGGCATAATTTTGAATGCATAACTTATATAAACCAAAATTTCATCTGTAATGTATAAGCATTATTTTGTCTGACAATTCTCATTGCTGAAACACCCAATGTGACTATTTTTAAGCATGTAAGATATTACCAGGAGATATAACTTTTAATTCATAATTTATATTATTTTAAATTTCATCTTTAATATAAAAGCATTATTTTATCTGAGAAACTACATTGCTGAAACAACCAATGCGATTATTTTTAAACATGCAGTATATTACCGCAGGAGATATAATTTTTAATGCTTACAGTAGCTTAAATTTGAAATATAATATACAGGGTGATTCAGCTCGTCGGTGACAAACTTTAAGGATCGATAGAGCACACCTAGACGAACATTTTTAAATAGGGAATGTAGGGTCCCTGACGCGATGGTAAGGCGCTAGGCGCTTTCGAAAATTTGGGTGCCGAAATTCGAAACGTCATAAAAACTAGGGAAATGGTTAGATTTTCTTGCTTGTTGCGTCGAAATGATTCTGTTTGTTTAGACTTTCTTCAGTACCAATTTGATAAGCGTATCTCTTAAAACATGGATAGGGGGCGCTGCAGACTTTGGAGAGCTAGACAACAACTTTAAGCCCGTTATTTTGATAATTTAACACATGCTCGCCAAAGTTTATACTCTAACTTAAAGTTTGAACCCAAAAGTAGAGCCCTGCAAAAAGCGTAAGAGCCGGAATAAAATGTCAAAGTACAGGGTGGTCGAAACTCGAAGGCTCCTAAGAGATAAACAAACAGATTTCTTGACTTATGGCATGCATTTTCATGATTCTGTTTGCTGGGGCTCTCTGAAACTCAGTTGAACGGTACAAAAAGAAACATCGATAGGGGGCGCTTTGGGCAAAAAACATAATTCGTTGACATTTCGGACGCTAACTGGAAACGGGGCGCTACGATCAGTTAGTAATAATGAAAACACATTTTCTACCTCTGCTCAACACTTCTGAATAAATTTAGACCAAAAACATCAATGATACTGGAAATTTATTTACAAAAAATAACACTACAGAAGATGCTCGAAATTTCGACCTTGGGCCATGATGCAGGCTTCGCACCTCCGTCGCATTGAGGAGTGTGTGTTTCCAACAATGCCAGGAGTATCTCTGATCTGCCCTGCAGCTGCCACAATGCGCGCCACAAGTTCTTCAGCACTGCTGACAGGTGTATGGTATACCTCGGCCTTCAGGTAACCCCAAAGGAAGAAATCCAAGCAGGTGAGGTCTGGTGATCGGGCAGGCCAGTGAACTGGACCCCCACGCCCGATCCACCGCTGGCCATACCTTGCGTTTAGATGGAGACGCACGTCGTTCGTGTAATGGGCCGGAGCTCCATCGTGCTGGAACCACATCTGGCGACGCGAACCTTCGGGTACGTGCGCCTCCTCCAGAAGCTGCGGCAGCACTTGATCCAGGAAAATCAGGTAATTTCCACCTGTCAGCCGTTCAGGTAACAAATAAGGGCCAATGAGGCAATCCCCCAGAATGCCGGCCCACACATTTACTGAGAAACGCTCCTGGGCTGCTCAGCTTCTGGTTTCATGTGGATTTTCATCACACCACACATGACTGTTGTGGGCGTTCCACATTCCCTCCCGGCTGAAGGTGGACTCGTCCGTAAACAAAATGCTGTTTACAAAACGGGGATCCCTGGATCTCATCGCCAAGTACCATCTTGAGAATTCCACTCGTGGGCCAAAATCCTGCTCTCTGAGCAACTGCACCCGCTGGATGTGGTAGGGGTGCAGATTCCGGGAACGTAAGATGCGCCACGCAGTTGCTTGCGAAATGCCAACATGTCTGGCGATATCTCTCGTGCTAAGACCTGGGTTGTCCTCAACCAGGTTAAGCACAGCCTCTTCGTTGTCGGGGGTGCTCACTGATCGCTCCTGTTCAGGCCTGCCTCCGTCGAAAGATCCCGTTGTGGACAACCTCTGGTGTACTCGAGCGAAGAAGGCATGGCAGGGGATTTGCCTGTTGGGGTAACGCTCGGCGTACAACCGCTGAGCGGCTCGTCCATTACAACCAGCAGCGCCATACGCCAAATGCATGTCAGCCAATTCAGAGTTTGTGTACCGTTCCATCCTACTACCGATCTGCAGACAAGTAACCCGAAGCTTAAGTAGGTACCGCACGTTCAAAAGACGTGTCTGCGCATACAACTACGTCATCTCGCGTTGTCGTTTACGCATTACGTATCTTTTGCATATCGATATGGTACGATATCTTTTGCATAAATCAGCAAAAAGCACCTTATGTAAATTTTATTGCGCGCATTGTGCATGATTGAAACCAGCTATGTTTGTTAAAAAAAAAAAAAAAAACTGCAGTTTAATAGCTTCTTACGATAAGTAAATTACTCTCTTGTTTTGTTTCTATCTGATCGTAGCGCCCCGTTTCCAGTTAGCGTCCGAAATGTCAACGAATTATGTTTTTTGCCCAAAGCGCTCCCTATCGATGTTTCTTTTTGTACCGTTCAACTGAGTTTCAGAGAGCCCCAGCAAACAGAATCATGAAAATGCATGCCATAAGTCAAGAAATCTGTTTGTTTATCTCTTAGGAGCCTTCGAGTTTCGACCACCCTGTACTTTGACATTTTATTCCGGCTCTTACGCTTTTTGCAGGGCTCTACTTTTGGGTTCAAACTTTAAGTTAGAGTATAAACTTTGGCGAGCATGTGTTAAATTATCAAAATAACGGGCTTAAAGTTGTTGTCTAGCTCTCCAAAGTCTGCAGCGCCCCCTATCTATGTTTTAAGAGATACGCTTATCAAATTGGTACTGAAGAAAGTCTAAACAAACAGAATCATTTCGACGCAACAAGCAAGAAAATCTAACCATTTCCCTAGTTTTTATGACGTTTCGAATTTCGGCACCCAAATTTTCGAAAGCGCCTAGCGCCTTACCATCGCGTCAGGGACCCTACATTCCCTATTCAAAAATGTTCGTCTAGGTGTGCTCTATCGATCCTTAAAGTTTGTCACCGACGAGCTGAATCACCCTGTATAAGCGTTATTGTACTTAAACATTCCTTCTTTCCAAGTATCTCGATGAGTAGCTTCTTTCACATACTTATTACTCAGTAGTGATTATTATAGCTTTAGATATTTAGCTAATCCTTTTAATATTATTTTTTTCGTTAATTTTATACATTTAATTATGGTAACATATTTTTTTTACTTTAAAATATTTTAATTCATTCGAATTCTTTTTTGATGCTACCGATCAAGAGGGAATCTTGTGCTAATAAAAAAGGAATCAACCAACTAACTTATCGCGCACTTAACGAATATTTTGATGTACAAGGATCCCCAGTAATGCTCTATTAAACTTTTGTAGTAAGCAGTGTCATATTTTCTCGTTATTATTTTTTATTTAAATCCACTTGGATGCAGTATTTTTTATACATACAAGTGATTAACTGTTAGGTGCTAATTTTATTGATATGCTGGCTTGTTTAGTAGAACATTTCATTGGTAAAAAATTCCTGTCATCATCGCGTCTTGATCGACGACAAATTCATTTGCAAATTACATTTGAAGAAACAGGTACGTTTGCCACTTTCTCACATTATAATTTCACGGAGGAAAAAAATCTTTAATTGATTACCACTTGAATAAAATATAATAAAACAATCAACCAACCAACTATCGTGCACTTGCCGAATGTTTTGGTGTGCAAGGATTTTAATAATACTCTATCAAACTCGTGCAGTAAGGAGTGTCAGACATTCTCGTTATTAGTATTTATTATTTAAATCCATTTGGATGCTGTATGTTTCTATACAAATTATTAACACTTAGGAGCTAATTTTCTTGGTATGTTGGCCTGTCTAGTAGAACATTTCACAGTTAAAAAATTCCTGTCATCATATAGCATCTTGATCGACGTCAAATTTACTATAGAAGATTCATTTGCAAAAACAGGTAGTACATTTGCCATTTTCTCACATTATAATTTCACGGAGGGGGGGGGGGAATGCTTTATTGATTACCACTTGAAGATAGCTTTGTTGTTGTTGTTTCCACGCAACATCTTTCCAATGAGCAAACTGAACTTGTAGAGTGATTAATCTCTTTAATCATTAAAGAGCTGCAAGACAAAACTTGTTACACTATATAATCATAGGTGTAATGGAAGTGTGTGAATGAATTAAAGAAATGCTTTATCGCTAGATTGCTTCCAGCAGTATTCATTATAGTTCATATCAAAGATAATTTTCTTCCTATTGGTTGTTGGTGTGTGTGTATCAGGAAGGCAGACGTATGTTGAACTCTTTTATTCACCAGGCTATTCATTCTTCGTACGAGATTATCAATCATGTAGGGTTTAGTTTTTTTTAAATATTGCTATGTTAGACATATACATGGAATCATAGAAAATTCTGAAGAAATCCGTCGAAGATTGTTATTATTTTCAAAGGAGTTTTAATTTTGTCTGGCACTCTTTCAGATTTAACATTTTAAAGGTGAAGTATGTTAATCTGAGATGCCTCTCTCATTTTTTATAAAGCAGAAGTAAACTATGATATAATACATTAAATGTTTTTCGAGTTAATATCGATGTTGTCATTGATTCGCATAAAAATAATTCATCCATCGTAATTACCCTGAAGGGTATTCTCAAATACAAAAGACATATGGCATAAATTTTATTTTATTTTTGTTCGAAAATGTATTAAACTAGTAGGTGCTTTTGTTCAGAAACTATATAATCAAACTATTTTTCCCCTCTTTATTATTATTATTATTATTGTTATTATTATTATTATTATTATTTTATATTTGCGAACATAATGGAATTTTTCAGAAAATAGTATCAGAATAGGCGTTTTGAACCGAATTTTCTTGCGAAAGAATAACCACTCAAGGAAGAGGGGGAAATATCTGTCACATGATCAAAATCGTTTATAATTCAATAAGTAATTTATATGTAAAAAAATGGAATACAGTTCGATTCCAAATTGCTTCCATAGTCAATCCTTCTAATTTTATATATGTCCTTTAAAAAATGAATTTATAAATGCGTTAAAAGATTTTGCGCTTGTTGAGCAGAGCAGTTGAGAACAGCCTTAAGCAAATGTCACATCTATGAATGTGTTCTGATTTGAACTTATATTTTTCGACTGAAATTCAATTCCAGAATTTTTTTATAAACAGGCATGGTTAAAAACGGAAATCTATGAGGGATTTCTTTGATATTTAACCTTAATTTGATGAATAAATAACTGAAGAGAAAATAGCTAGCTCACTATTATATTGAACTAGTTATACGTATTGTTTAACACTTTCTGGATATGGGGAAGAATCTAATATAAATTATTTTTTCTTAGGAAAATTATGCTTTTGATCGAACAGATCATAACTCCAAAATTAGACTTAACTCTAAATTGATGCTGGCGATTCCATAAACCATTTTTTTTTCAACACTTCGAACTTAACTTGTTTTAATATACTTGTAGATACTAACGATTCCTTCGTCATTCTAGTACTAAATTTAGAGATTTTTGAATTGGTCAATTTTAACATACGCTAGTCTTGTACATAAATAGTAATCGAGTTCTCTTCATCTTTCGATCAAACGATATCAGAGACTGCCCACAGTAATTAAGCGACAATATCTGTGATAGCAGCAATTGGTATTTAAAATATACGAGGTAGAACCCGTCGGATTTCGACGAAAGCAAATGTTTAAGAAAAACTGTTTCATTGATTTATAGTAAGCCTACAAAATTAGTTAAATAAAAATTATACCTTATATTGGTAAATCTAACTTTTAAACAAAAGATATTTAAACTAAAGCTAACAAAATACTATTTCCATAAAACTCGGTTTCAAGAATTATTAAAATTAAACTCTAATCGTAATAAAATCAGTTGAATATAATAAAAATCTGTTATTAAACAAATTTACCAATTATGGTTCTTTGTGCTTGGTACTCCAAAATGAAAAACAGCAAAATATATTCCACTTTGACTCAATCCTAGAATTTTTTTATCGTGAAATCTAAACCCGATATTATTTTCGTAATCTCAAAATTTTCCATATGCACTTTTCATATCCGTATTCGCATGGTATTCACTATATAAAAAAATTGTATTCTAATTTGATCATTTTAAAATTATTTCAATTCAAATCTTGAAATAAGACCAATATTCGCTAAATTTTATAAAAAACGATAGTTTTTTTTTTTTTTTTAACACAGTACGAATTTTAATGATTTTTTTTTTTTTTTCAATTTTGGAAGATAATGCAGTATTTATGTTGTACAATAACGAAACTGGTGCTAAAAACTATAAAAAATTTAATAATTCAAAAGTAAATTGAGGTACAGCTTTCAAACAAATTGCATTTAAAAGCACATATATATATGGGTGATTCTCAAAATAGGGGACAATTTATGTCTTTCGGCATATAAAAAAAAATTGAGAGGTTTTCTGTCATGTTTTTATATTTAGATATGTTTGTCTTAATATTATTCATTATTTGCACTCAAGAATTACTCACTTTTTAGTTAAAAACACCTTAAAATAACAGAATAAATGTTCAAAATGTCATTAGCATGGATGTCCACAGCAGCTGTGCCTTATATATACTAGCTTTTTCAAGAGTTAATATCATGTTTATAAAATAAAACAAATGTTATTCTTTATTTAAATTAATCAAGAAAAGGATTTATCCAATAAATTTCTTTTTAAAAATAAAATTATAGTACATAAAAAAAGAATTAAAGTTTGTCCTCCATATTCGATTTTCAAAACAAGGTCATACTAAAACAGCTGGTTATTAATCAAAATTTCATTTTCACATATGACAATAGTTTGAAAATATAAATTTTCTCCATGGCAACAAGTAGTCATTTTAAACCAGCCAGAAAATAGAAGCATGTATTGTATTTTAAGAATGGAAGTTGAATATTAGGGGGTTACATCAATTGTATGTCATTAGAATGGATAATAATTTTCATGTTTATTTTATAGTTAAAATTTTTATTTTATTTATTTGCATAGAACTTTTGTGTTTTAAAAAGTCCCAGAAAGGAATATTGCATTGTGATTATATTATGGCTCATAATCTTATTTAAATTAAAATTTGTCATTAGCATGGACAGATATCAGTGTCATTAGCATGGTTTTTCTGTCCATGCTAAAGACTCCTATGTACATAAATGTAACCAGTGCTTATATTGTATCCTTTATAAAGTTTAATTTTACGTATAAATTTAGGTATTACATTTATTATCCCTAAAATATGCATTAAATCTGTAGGAAAATCACTAAGACAGCTTCTTACATTGTTAGTGTCAGAATGTTGCTCATGTAACAAAGTTTGCTCTTTGGTAATGTTTTTATTCTCCTTATATGTATATATGTAAAAATGGAAACCATTTGCTGAAAAAGAAGGCTAATAAATATAGAAAAAAATATTGAAACAGGAAGAAAATAAAAATTTCATAATATATTTATTCCATACAATTCGTTTTGTCATTAGCATGGCTCAAAAAATACTAATTATTTTTTTAAGTTAATTTTTAAATATTTAGCTCTGCTGACTACATGGAAAGTATACCTAATACTATATTAACAACACCTATTTTTTCAGAAATTTTGCTAACAGTAATTTTTTTAAGATTTCATTTTTGAAATCGTCCCCTATTTTGAGAATCACCCATATATGTATATATATTGGCTAACAGAAACACGTTTGTGAAGCTGGCAAAAATCATTTTAACACCTGTTGCAATTAACAGGCCTAAGGGCCAAAATTAGAATCCAAAAATTTGTCTTCAAAAATCGCATTTATTGATTTTACAACAGTAACATTTCCTTAAAATACAATTTTTGAGGCAACTTATCGGAATATAACATAATTTTTTTTTTTAAAATACTTTAAAATAAAAATTGGTTAAATATATATATATATTGAAAAAAGTTTTAAAATTCCTACAAGAACTAAAGACTTACATTTTGACAAAATGCAGCAGTATAATAATAACATTTTTTCGCGGTGCAAAATTGGCTTAATTCTTTACAGTAGATTTTTTTCATCAACTCTGGTCGAATATCGTAGTCGCCTCATATGTGTGAGTATAGTGATTTGGATTCGTAGCATTTTATTTGGCAGCTAACTTGTTTTTGGCTTTAAATTAACACTACAAAATTCCTTACTTTAAAATTAAATGCATTCAAAATAATATCAGATCACCAAGGAAGAAATTTACAGAAAAAAGGGCAAAGTTAGTTCATAATTTACAGGTATAAAGAATTATTTTATGAAAATTTCAACAATAATTCATAGACATTTTGCAATTGGTCAGGCTCAATGGTGACCTTTAGTTCGTCTTTATTGATCTTTGATTTTGCGCGAATGCGTGTCTCATTTGTGTGGTCAAAATTACTTGCACGAAATTTCATGAACTATTTTGATGTTATCTACACTAGAACCAAATATATTATTGATGTTTCGCGCTGTTTGCAATGTCTTAGTTCCACATAAGGCCTAATATTTAATAAGTGTACGAATTTTCGAGCGTTACATTTGTAACAAAATTAATTTTAGAAAAGTTTTAAATATATTTTAAAGCTGATACTGATTTCCTAAAAGAAACAAGATGTGTAACTTAAAGAAAAAAACTGTCAAATGCCAGTATTTTGCAAGGTTTAAATTCACTTTTACTTTGACTTCCTCTTACTTTGAGATCCTCTAATTTTTTCATAATTTTAGTTTCTGTAGATTCGAAAAAAGTGAAGGGGATATATTTTTGCACAACATTTTTGACGATACCTCTGAAAGTACAGTACCTAAAATTAAAAGAAAAGTATTTTTAATTTCAACACCACGAAAGTTTTAACGTAATACCGCACTTGATATACAAGGAATTTTTTTTCAAGTAACTTAATTAGCCTCTTAACATTTTCCCTAAATATATATGTGAATATTTAACAATCTGTAAATTATGAGAATCAACAGTCTTTATTGTTTTGCCCAATTTGAACTTCCTATATTCCATAATTTTCGAGTAAAATGGCTGTGACTGACAGACAAATGAGATGCAGGAGTGATCTTATAAAGGTTCCGTCTTTACTTTTTAAGTGCGGAATCCTAAGAAACATTAAAATGGAGTGATAAAGTTATTAATCAAATATCAAATAACAAGATGTCAAACATCAAGTTAAAGTACAGACAGACAGACAAATGCAGGAGTGATCTTATAAAAATTCCTTTTTTACTTTTTAAAAACGAAATCCTAGGAAAAAAAATGAGCGATGAAATTTTTAATCTAATCTCAAACAACTAACTGGCTAAACAGCAAGAACCCTTTAAGCGGCCTAACCGGGTTTTTCCGTCATGTAACTTTTAGAAACAATGGCTGATTTAACACAAAATCAATATTAAAATTAATTTTTTGAAGTGAATAAGATAAATAGGTATGTGTTTGTCAAATAAAAGTTTTCATACCAATATCTTTTATAAATACTATTTTATGAATTGTTAAACATAAATGGAATATATTGCAGGCCGCTTAAAGGGTTAAAGTAAATAAAGTTGAAACAAAAAAATAGAGCAATAAAATTATTAATCCAATGTCAAACAACAGTAATATTGGCAATATTATTAACAATAAATTTTATTTTTTAATAATAATATGACTTATACGAAGAAATTTTGTCGGTTCTCTAACTTTTGTCCATATGTCAATAAAGTTCTAGAAGGCTCATAGCTAGATGTACCACCAGAAAATATTCTCCAGCCAGATGAAAGAGTAAAAAGTTACGTTACAAAGAAGATCTCCATACGGGCAGATTCAGAAAATTCTAAAAAAATTACAGAGTATTCTTCTCGTGCAAATATATATTTTTATAAAAAAAAAAAAAAAAAAAAAAAAAAAAAAAAAAATCGGCGGAATCCTGTTAAAACGATTAAATACTTTTTAAGATAAAAATGTTTTACGTTGAACTTGCACTAATATATATATATAATTAACTTTAGTTTTGTCAGTTTTAGTTTGTTTTAACTGTAGTTTAATCTCATATATATACTGAAAGTTAACTATGAAATCTATACATATATTACGCTATCGTATGTGGCACAAAAATCGTGGTTATTTGTTAATTGTTTAATGGCAACGCCCAAATAAAACTCATCATGCTGGTATTACGAATTTAAAAAAAATGATAATAAAATAGTTTCAATCTCAAAATGAAGTCAAAATGAATGAAATAAATGAACAAAAAATTCTCCGATATTGGAATATGTTACTGCAGCATTCATCATCTGATTTTTATTTTGGAATACGATTAAATATATGAAAACATTTTTTATTTATGAAATTATTTTTAGAGTGATAAAATTAAATAACAGCAGCAACAAGCAACATTAATATGTACTACGAAATGAAAATGTATGTGTTAAACTCCTTAATTGTTTAGATTTAAATTCATAAATACCATTTACATGCATTTTAAAATCTATACATATAATAAAACAGTAGGACCCGGTGTGTCTGTACATTGAAGATAATTGACAAAAATGGAGTCAGGGCGATAAAAGAAAACCAATGAAACACAAAAAAATTTTTTTTGAATTTTTTGTCTGTCTGTCTGTCTGTCTGTTTGTTCGAGGTTATCTTCGTAACTACTGAATGGATTTTTATGCGGTTTTCACTAATGAAGAATGCACACTCCCGGGCAGTGTATAGGCTTTGTTTCATCAAAATCGGACAACAGACAAAAAAGTAACAAAAAGAAACAAAAGAAACTATTAGGTGCGCTGCTCACGTTTTTTAGTACATAACGTTTTTTAGTACATATAAAATCCAATAGATGTCACTGTGCGATTTTAAAACGCGCTATCGTTATGTTTTCGCCAGTCTACTTAAGTATGAGAAAGTTTCAAGCTGGCTGTCGTTCCATGTGGTTTAGTCGGTAGAACGTCAGTGCGCCATACTGATGGCCCGGGTTCGATTCCCAGCATGGAATTTTTTTTCACTATGTTGGCATTAACGCCTATAAGCAATTAAAAGAATTTGAAATATTGTATTCAAGGCGAATTTTCTCTCTGGGAAAATTTCCTTGCATTAATATGTCAGTGTAATTTTTTTTTCGATTTAATTTTTTTTTTCGAAACTTTGTTTTTCTTAAAAAATTACAGTAAATATTTGATATTTCCCAACGTTTTTTGAATGATCGACTTGCTTTTTTTTTTTTTTAATGTATGTCTGAACCTTATCTAACTACTTCTTCAAGATTTCTTTAGATAAACCGACCAGCGTAGCGGGCGAAGGCCGCTAGTATGTTGATAAAGAATTTTCAGTTACATTAAAATCGTTTGCTTTTGGCGAGGAAAGGTGCTGCTCACCAAATCACGTGATGTTTTCGTCTTTTCACGCCAAATATTCGAAAGTATTTTATTTTTTACAGAGTTTCTAGTGTAATTCCCACTCTAAATTTGACTGATCTTTTATTACATACATAAAAAGTTTAATTAGTACTTTTTTTTTTCAAAAAATTCTGGGTATGCCCAGTATGGAGACCTTCCTTGTTAAATCTAAAAATTTCAAAATACAAATATCCATTTTTTTTTAATGATAAACAAAGATATTAATGCCTTTCCCTTTTTTCTTTTCTTGTTGTTGCTCTTATAATTCCCTGTCTTAAAAATCGGAATAAAGGGTTATCAATGTCATATCAGAGAACCGTCTAAACCTCCAAGACTGAAATATTTCTTTCTTTTGAGGCATTGGTCTTTGGACTTTTTGGTGGGTCGTGTGACCTCGTCACAAAAAAGCAGGATGAAACTACCTTAATGTGAGGGCGTTACGAGGAGATGTTATTTTATGTCACTGTAACTTACACTAAATCACATTGAGACAGACTTCAAAATAATCTTTTCAAATAATTCTTGATTATAATCTCTTTCTGGATACATTTCATAAATTGTAGTGATTTCTTAGAAGGCAAAATCGGAAAAAAAGCAAAGTAAAAAACAATCTGACATTATCCGATTATGATATGTGTCTTCGAAATGACAAGGATTTGAATAATAAACGCCCTCATCTTGAATTTTTTACTGTGTGGAGGAATTTTGGTTTAGAATGTATTTTTAATTCATGGTTGGGTTGAACTTGAGTTTTCATTAAATCTTACACAAATCTATTGTCGAAGGTTAGCATAAATGAATCACCAGATTTAAAAAAAATTATTTATTTATTTATTTATTTGTCAACAAAAAGATACAGAAATCTATTATTTTTCCTTTACTCTCAACAGAAATGTATTACTACTGTTGCCACGATGAGGAAAAAAAGTATTAAAAACTACAAAAAAAAAAAAAAAAAGAAGAAGAAGAAGAAGAAGAACTTAAAAAGAAATAGAGATAAAACTTTCAAACAATTTGCTTTTAAAAGTAATTTTTTCCCGTATGCGATGATGTAAAAATTGAAAATGTGAGATGTTTAAAAGTTTAAAAATCTGCAATACGAAAATTGTAAAACTGAATTTTCACTTAAAATTTGAAAGTGTTGCCATTCACAGAAGGACATATGCGTACGCACAGATATTATCAAAGATGATAAACGAAGATTTTAATCCCTTTTTCTTTTTTTTATTCTTCTTCCTTCTATCTTTTTTTTCTTCTTTCTTCTTCTTCTTCTTCTTTCTTCTTCTTCCTTTTTTTTTTTTTTTTTTTTTTTGTTGTTTTTATAATTTCCTATCTTAAAAATCGAAATAAAGGGTTATCAATGTCATATCAGAGAAGCATCTAAACCTCCAAGACTGGAATATTTCTTTCTCGTGAGGCGTCAGTCTTTTGACTTTTTGGTGGGTCGTGTGACCTCGTCACAACAAAAAGCAGGATGAAACTACCTTAATGTGAGGGCGTTACGAGGAGATGTTATTTTATGTCAGTGTAGCTTACACTAAATCACACTGAGACAGACTTCAAATTCCTCTTTTCAAATAATTCTTGATTATAATCTTTTTCTGGATATATTTCATAAACTGTACTCGTTTCACAGAAAACAAAATCGAGAGTAAAAAAAGTAAAGTAAAAAGCAATCTGACATTATCCGATTATGATATATGTCTTCGAAATGACGAAGATTTGAATAATAAACACCCTCATGCGTTATTTTATAACGTGTGAGGAATTTTGGAGTAGAATGTAGTTTCAAGTCGTGGTTGGGTTGAACTTGAGTTGTCATTAAATCTTACAAAATTTTATAGTCGAAGGTTATCGTAAATTAATCACTAGATTAAAAAAAAAATTTATTTATTTGTTACCATTTTTTTTTTTTTTTTTTTACTGTCAAAAGAAAGATGCAGAAATTTACAACAGAAAAAGAATGCTGCTGCTGCCAAAATGACAAAAAATAAATAAATAAATAAAATAAAAATAAAAATAAAAATAAAAAAGGCTTTAAAAATTACAACTAAAAAAATAAATAATAGCTCAAAATCAAATTGAAATACAGCTTTCAAACAAACTGTATTTAAAAGTAATTTTTTTCCCTGTACGATGGTATAAAAATTGAAAATGTGCTATGTTTGGAAGTTTGAAAATTTGCAATTCCAAAAATTGTAAAACTGAATTTTCACTTAAAACTTGAACGTGTTACCTTTCGCAGAAGGACGTATGCGTTACGCACAGATAAGTTTTTTATTTATAATACACACTACTGGCCATTAAAATTGCTACACCAGGAAGAAATGCAGATAACAAAATGATATTTATTGGACAAATATATTATGGTAGCAATAGCAAGTGATTACATTTTCAAGAAATTTGGGTGCATAGATCCTGAGAAATCAGTACCCAGAACAGCCACCTCGGGGAGCGATAACAGCACTTAAACTCCTGAGTATTGAGTAAAATAGAGATTGAATGTCATGTACAGGTACAGACGCCCATGCAGCTTCAGCACGATGTCACAATTCATCAACCGTAGTGACTGGCGTATGGTTACGTGCCAGTCTGGGGAACGTGCTGGCCAGGGCAACAGTTCGAACATTTTCCGTATAGACTCTATCAGTGATGACGTCACAGACAATTCAACTTCACATTTTAGCCGAAAATGCGTTCCAAACAAACAACAGAGTGAAGAAAAAGATAGAGATGAAATAGCATGCAGCTACAATTGCAATCGCGAAATAGTTAAAAGGGTCACAATTTTGCCAAACAATTGTGGTTCGATATTGAAACTTCTCCTAGTTTAGTAAATTCAGTCGTTGTTCCACGTTCTTCTTCTTCTTCTTTTTTTTTTTTTTTTTTTTTGAACGATTATATTGCACGTGGTTTTGACAGTATAGAGCATCTCTAAAACACTCTGAACTCTATGTGTTTGTTTGGAACGTAGTTGAGGCTGAGATGTCGAATTGAGTTGCCTATGACGTCACATTGATAGAGTCTATTAAGGAAGGTCCGTACAATTCCGGAAACATGCGGTCGGGCATTATCCTGCTGAAACGTAGGGTTTCACTGGTCTCGAATAAAGAGTAGAACCAGGGGTCGGAAAATATCAGAAATGTAACGTGCACCGTTCAAAGTGCCGTCAGTGCAAACAAAAGATGACCAAGACGTGTATCCGATGGCATCTCATACCATCACGCAGGTGATTGGCCAGTATGACGATGACGAATTCACGCTGCCAATGTGCTTTCACCACGATGCCACTAAACACGGATTCGATCATCATGATGTTGTAAACAGAACTTGGATTCACCTAAAAAAATGGCGCCTTGGCATTCGTGCACCGAGGTTCGTCGTTGAGCACACCTTTGAAGGCGCTCCTGTCTATGACGCAGTGTAAAGGAAAGTCGCAGCCATGGTCTCTAAGCTGAGAGTCCATGCTGCCGCAATTGTCGTCGAACTGTTCTTGCAGACACCTTTTGTCTTGCAAATGATCATATTTCTTGACTCAGGGCTCGTGACATGGTTGCATGATCCATTACGGTCATACGGATAACATGGCTGTCTTTTTGGCTGCTAGTGATAAAGGGATGTTGACATCCCGTACGGCGCTCCGCATTATCGTCCTGAAACCATCGATACCATATTCTTCGAACTGTCATTAGATCTCGACCAACGCGAGCAGCAATACTGTGATACAATAAACTGCAATTCCGGTAGGCTACAATTCGACCTTTATCAAAGTCAGAAACACGCTGGTACGCATTTCTTCTTCTTACACGAGTTACCACAGCAATTTTTCACCAGGCTACAACGTTCAAATGCAATTTTTATGTGAGAAATCGGCTGAACAGTTTCTTCACTTAAACAATTATAGGTGTAGCTACCGGCACCTGCTTTGTTAGAATGCGCTGAAAGGGAATAATTTGCATATCACAGCATCTTCTTCCTCTCCTAGAAATTTCACGTCTGTAGCATGTTGCCTTTATAGTGTAGCAATTTTAAGTAGTGTAGATAGGGTATAGATATAACTACTATACAGGGTGAGTCATAAATATCGAAACAATAGGCTAACTCCTTAAATATTGCCTCTAGACCCATACTTCCAATTGCAAAAACTCATAAAAAAAGGTGAAATTTCTGATAATATATGTTTCAGCTCCATGGGGGGTCTATTTGAAAAAATACGAAAATTAAATTTTTATACGGCCCCCGTAGAGCAAAATACCCAATTAGGAAGTCATTCCTTATCCATTCCTAAATTGAACAAAAAAAATTCCATTTTCGTATCTCAAAATCTGACAGAGATATTAAAATCCAAAATTCTCAAAAATTCGTGACTTACACCACTTTACCATGCCTGTAAACGAAGCGTTCTTCATCCATTTTCAAAGCAAATAAGGGATCGTCCACAAATTGTTCGTTTTTATATGTCGGTTTAAGACCGTGCCTCTTATTTGGACATAATAAAGCAGCGTATTGATTTAAATCGCAACTTGTTTTCAAAACATGTTGATCGTTAGCACTGGATATCTAAATAGATCGAAATATGTAGGTTCCTAAACCGAAACATAGGGAAAAAAGTTCAGCCCGGTATGAAATAATGTTAAAATCATAATCCGGACCAGCCTGGAAAAAAAGCTTAATCATAGCCGACCCAGCCGTGAATTTCTACATAGACTTTTACTTCAGTGTTGTTAAAAATTGTTTTGCGTGGAGGAGTTCTGACCAAAAATACTTAATATAGAATTTCGTTTTTTATATTTATACTTTTTATTATTAAAGAGGCGCCAAACGCTGTGATATATTTATTTTATCAATGAATCTCTGTTTATATGTAAATGTTTCACTTATATTGTATTATCGCTAATCCATATCCCGTGAGTTGGAGACTGAAAAATGTTATACAGTAAAACTTTTAAGACGGAATCACATAGGAAAGAAACAAATACGTAATAGACAAATGACCTTTCTAGGAGGGTTAAATGGAGTTTATTTTTTTTTTCTCAGGTATTATTGTATTTATTTTGCATGGATCAACACATTTTCTGTTTAAGACAGAATTCCGTCATAGGCAGATTTTTTTTCTCTGGTTTTATTTTGTTTAATTTTTTAGCATTTAAATATACTATTCTTTAAAAAAAAAATTTAAGTTTTTTTTTTTTCTTGTGTGTAAAATAAAAGCGATTTTAAAAGTTATGTGGTTTTCGTAAAAATATTGATTAAACCAAATTTTACTTATTTTATGCACGTATTAGGTCTTTTCTTTTAATACGGATTGTTCGATACCGGGAATGAAAATTTCGTCCAGTGCAGGCCTGGGAAAAAAGAAGCAGTCCTCTCCGGTATGAAAAATACATTTGATCCGGATAGGCGAGTCTTCAGAAAAAAGTAACGTCTCGGTCCTGATCTCACCTCAGCCCAGAATACAGATTTTTTGACAGCCTCTCCAGGACGATAAAAAGCTTGAAGTTGTGAGAGCTAAATTTTTAAAAAGAACTTAATCTGCATCTTAGAAAAGCATTCTTTTAAATAACTGATGGGCAGTAAAACAGTACATTTCATTTTTCTGTATAATGACTTTTTTCCCGACTATTTCTTGTCTTTAAATTATTAAAAGTGAAGAATTGTTTAAGAAAAAAAAAGTACAAACTTGAAGCATGTCATTTTTAATTATTTTACATTAGTTTTGTTTAAAAAAAAATGAAAAATTATAAACCTTTGAAAATATAATTTTCTAAAAGTTATTATTTTTTAAATAAATATTTTTAATAGTTCTAAAATAAATATTGAAAAACAAAAACCCCGAAACAAAACTAAAATCAGATTTTTATTTTTAATTAAATAGAAAGAAATTGAAATCCGATAAATAATGTTTGGAGTTATAACGATTTTGAATTATCCCATTTAAACCAGTAGTAACTGTTAGTGTCCGAGATTCACGAAGCAGTTTTTTGGTGTTTTTAATTGTAAATAAATTAACACTGATTTATCTTTTTGTATTATATTGATCACCTAAAGCACATTTAATAAATTGACAAAACAAGATACAGGAATTTAGTTTCCTGCTGCGGATACTGGATTAACATATTATCCAAGTATATGAAAACAGAAGAGAAATATAAGCACCGTGTGTGCTTTACAAAAACATAAGAGAAACTGAAGTCAGTTCGTTCACAGTTAAATATTGTCCTTGAAGTAATCAACAAAAATGATTTCGCAGTCATGTGCAATCATCTACTTATGAATTGCTTTATATAAACAATGATATTAAATTAATTTCATTAATGTCACTTTTGAATTATGGATCAATTTATAGTTTAAAAATATTATAGTTTTAAAATAAACAGTTAAGGTGATTAATGTCACTTCTGAAATATAAAGTAATTTAACGTTTATAAATATTACTGTTTTAGAATAAATACGTTAAGCACGTAAACACACTCCCACCCTATCAGGCCTTAGTCCTGATATATAGGAAGGAGAGCTAATTTGTGAACAGGTCGTTTCAAAAGTGATCTTCTACACTGCACAGTTACAACACGGACATGTCCGTCTTTACCTGGATGCACCTCGGTTACCCGGCCCAATGGCCAAGAGTCTGGTGGCTGGACATCATCAAGGAGTAGCACAAGTTGTCCAATTTGCAGATTGGTTTGCTCGACTCTCCACTTGCCTCTCTTTTGGAGCGAGCTCAAATATTCCTTCTTAAATCGATGGGAGAATCCTTTTTTTAAATTTTGCAGCAGCTCCCAGCGATTTCTAGGGTTGCACGTGATGGATGAGGTCTCCTCCGGTATGGAGAAAATTACATCACCTGTAAGGAAATGTGAGGGTGTGAGAACATTTATACAGTCACTATCATTGTCATTTAAATGTATAAGAGGTCGTCAATTCAATAATGCTTCGACTTGGCTAAGTAGGGTGCCAAGCTCTTCAAACGTTAGGAGTGTCTCTCCTATTACTCTTTTTAGATGGTGTTTGGCGGATTTTATCGCAGCCTCCCAAATTCCGCAAAATTGAGGGGAAAAAGGAGGGATAAAATGCCATTCAATGGATTTTTCAGTTAAATATTGAGACATGATTTCATTTTTAGGAAATGACAACCAGGCCCTCTGTATTTGGTCGATTTTTCTTGATGCCCCGACAAAGTTCTTCCCGTTGTCACTATAAAGGTGACGTGGGGTACCTCTTCTTGCACTAAAACGTCGAAGAGCTGCTATAAATGCTTCAGTTGTTAGGTCACTTACAGCTTCTATATGGACCGCTTTCGTAGCAAGACAAATAAATAAGGCAATGTAACCCTTAGTTGTTTTTGCACCCCTACCCTTGTTAAATTTAATGGATATGGGGTCTGCATAATCAATTCCGCTGGCGAATAAGGGGCGTTCAAGATTTACTCGAGGTTTAGGTAAATTCCCCATTAATGGGGGAGTTGTAATAGTTTTCTTATATCTGAAGGGTCAATCCATTTCAAGTGGTCCAGCACTGGTCGCTCGACTATTTTTAAAAAATCTGAAATTTTTTGTACAATGACCCTAACATGATGGAAGTTCAAAATGACCGTTATTTTAATTCTACTATTTTTTGTTTGTGCATGGCGGCCATCTTTGTTTCATCGTGTGCAGCGATTTTCTCAGATACTAGTATACACAAAATTGTAAATATCTCGTCTTCTATTTTCCCAATTGAAATGGGGTTTGCAGCATTTTGTTTAGAATAAGATAGGCTAAATATACTGTGTAAGAAAAATTTTGAAAAATAATTTTTTACAGGTGAAATTTTAGCACAAAATTTACGATTTTTTCCAAAATCTATCCGTTTGCAAGAGGAAATTTTTCATGCAAGGGAAACTGTCAACCTTACACAATTTTTTCTACAAATAAGTCAAAAGTGCGTGTACTCATACACCAAGTCCCATATCTGGAAAATGATTTCTCTTTGCGAAACAAATTCCGAAATTCGTCTAAAATTTCAAAAATCGCACTTTTTAGGCTTTGATATCTCCGGTGGAGCACAAGATAAAAATCTGAAATTCTGGCCTTTGATAGTATTGTGTAGTAGTGTTATGTACAAAAAATTTCAAGAAGGAGATTTGACTACAAGCTGAGATATGACATGGACAATATGTGAAAACAAACTGCCAAACTATTGTAACATACTATGTAATTGCCCATACCTCCAAAATTTTAAATTAATTATTTATGGTACAAAGTTAAATGTTAGTTACAAATATCTTTTTCAAATGCTTCTGTGTGATTTAAACAATTCAGAATGTATGCTAAGCCAATACACTATTTGTCCAGATGAACAAATCTACTAGAAATGCTATTGCAACAATTTTACTCGGAACACATTTCAGGAAAAGTAAATTACAGACAATGAATTGCAACTGATCGAGTTGACATGGCTTCAATTATTAAACGTAGAGAATTTCATTCAAGTTAACAAGGGATGACAAGACTTGGGGGGCTTCAAATAAAATTTTTAGAAAAAACAGCCTGATGGACTGACAACAGTAACTGGTCGAACTCATAACATCTCTCGTAGATATTGTTAAGCTCTTTGTTGAGCATATATAGTATTTTGTAAATTAAATGCTTATTATTTAACTGTTTTCAACAAACGATATTTTCTGTGTAAATATTGTAATAAAAGAGACTAATCTCATTTCTCCTAATGTACTCGTAATAGCATTTCTTAACATTTTTTTAATCACCGTATCTCAGCTTGTAGTCAAATCTCCTTCTTGAAATTTTTTGTACATAACACTACTACATAATACTATCAAAGGCCAGAATTTCAGATTTTTATCTCGTGCTCCACCAGTGATATCAAAGCCTAAAAAGTGCGATTTTTGAAATTTTCGACGAGTTTCGGAATTTTTTTCGGAAAGAGAAATCATTTCCCAGATATAGGACTAGGTGTATGAGTACACACACTTCTGACCTATTTGTAGAAAAAACTGTGCAAGGTTGAGAGTCTTGTTGAACAATTACATAGTAGGTTTACAATAGTTTGACAGTATTGTTTTCACATATTTTCCATGTCATATCTCAGCTTGTAGTCAAATCTCCTTCTTGAAATTTTTTGTGCATAACGCTACTACAGACTACTATCACAGGCCAAAATTTAAGATTTTTATCTCGTGCCCCACCAGCGATATCAAAGCCTAAAAAGTGCGATTTTTGAAATTTTTGACGAATTTCGGAATTTTTTTCGCAAAGAGAAATTAACTCCCAGATCTGGGACTTGGTGTATGAGTATACGTACTTTTGACCTATTTGTAGAAAAAATTGTGTAAGGTTGACAGTTGCTCTTGCATGAAATTTTTCCTCTTGCAAATGGATAGATTTTGGAAAAAATCGTACATTTTGTGCTAAAATTTCCCCTGTAAAAATTTATTTTTCAAAATTTTTCTATCACTGTATATTTAGCCTATTTTATTCTGAACAAAATGCTGCAAACTCCATTTCAATTGGGAAAATAGAAGACGAGATATTTACAATTTTGTGTATCCTAGTATCTGAGAAAATCGCTGCACACGATGAAACAAAGATGGCCGCCATGCACAAACAAAAAATAGTAAAATTAAAAGAACGGTCATTTTGAACTTCCGTCATGTTAGAGTTGTTGTACAAAAAATTTCAGATATTTTAAAAATGGTCGAGCGACCAAAAAAATATTTTCTGGACCACTTGAAATGGATTGACCCTGAAACATTTTAAACATCTATTAATGCATTTGTTGATGAGCTTTTTTCCACCAACTATCCAAAAAGATTGTTTTATGATGTGCGATAATAGAGAAGGTCCAGCATGTAAAGTGGCAATATGCTGTTGTATTATCAATAGTTCACTCATTTTATGTTGTGATGGAAGTATTACCGGATGCTTGTGATTAAATGCTAACTGTGAATTTTGCAGGCGTCCTCCCACCCGTAAGATACCCTTAGCATCAATAAACGGATATAGGGAGTGTAATTTGCTTTTCTTAGCTAGAGGTTTTTGTTCTTTGATGCATTTTAACTCTTCTTTAAAGTAAGAATTTTGAATCCAAAGAACGATCATTTCTTCAGCAGATTTTGTTTCGTTATATGTAAGTACTGTTGAAGGGATTTGATGTTCATTAGCATTTTTGCATTTTTTAATGAATCTTAGGCAATATGCCAGAATGCGGATAATTTTTAAAAGTGAAGAGTGCTTTTGAAACAAATTATCTAGTATATCATTTGAAGCATGCATGTGACATGAAAAAATGGGATCCGACCTTTGCTCGGATTTGATTTGTTCATCGAATTCATCAACATTTAAATCGTCTTTCGGCCAATTAGATGGGTCTAGAAGTAGCCAGCTTGGCCCTTTCCACCATAGCTCGCATTCTGGCAAACACTTTGGGTCAATACCGCGAGAAGCGATATCTGCGGGATTTTCTTTTGAGGGAACGTGTCCCCAGTGCTTCATAGGTAAAACTTCTGTTATTTGAGAGGTTCTGTTCGCGACAAATGTTTTCCACTTGCGGGGGTGTGCGGATAACCATGAAAGGACTACTTTAGAATCAGTCCATGCAAAAATATCGAACTTGTAATTCTTTAGTGTGTCCATAACTGTGCGGAATAATTTAGATGATAAGTGAGCACCACAAAGTTCTAATTTAGGGACAGAAATTTGCTTGATTGGTGCAACTTTTGTTTTAGAAACCAAAAGAAAAGCATTGGTTTTTCCATTGCAAGTTTGTCGGCAATAAATTGCATAAGCTAGTGTTGACGCATCGGAGAATCCGTGTAATTCAAAGGCATTCTCGGATGAAAGCGTAACACATCTTGGTATCGAAAATTGATTGATTTCATTGAATGAATTTTGAAATTTGAATAATTCCTCGGTTAGATGTTCTGGAATAATAGTGTCCCAGTCCCCTTTTGTCAACCACAGTTTTTGATAAAATATTTTTAAAGTTACAGTGCATGGTGAAATTAGACCCAGTGGGTCAAAGATTCTAGCAGATTCTGCTAAAATTTGCCTCTTTGTAAGAGGTGGAGTGAGATTTAGTGAAACCTTGAAAATAAAAGTATCTGAAGAAGAGTTCCAGCTTAATCCTAGAACTTTAGAGCTTCCGTTATCACTAGGAATTATTTCAAAATTCGATTCGGTATTGGAATCATCTTCAAACTCTCTAAGAAATTCCTTTGAATTTGAATTCCATTTTCTTAAGTGGAAACCATGCGCGTGCAAAACATCGGTAATTTCTTTACAAGTTTCTATTGCCTCACTAACAGTATTTGAGCCTGAAAGTATATCATCCATATAAAAATCTTTCTCTAATGTTTGAGAAATAACAGCATCTTTTGTATAATCATCAGCAATTTGTTTGAGACATTTAGCGGCTAGATAAGACGCTGGAGCTAGCCCATAAGTAACCGTTTTTAATTTGAAATTTTTTATTTCCTCATTAGAGTTAAACCTCCAAACTACTTTCTGATAATTTTGATCTTCTTCAGAAACTAAAATCTGGCGGTACATTTTTTCTATGTCAGCGCAAAAAAACAATTTTCAGAAATCAAAAATTAAGTAAAATTTCAAATATGTCCCGGTGTAATTTAGGACCTACTCCCAAAATTGAATTCAAGGAGTTACCTTTTGAAGTATTACATGATGCATCAAACACAACTCTCAACTTGGTAGTAGTACTAGAAGGTTTAATAACCGCATGATGAGGAAGAAAATATTGTTCATTTTCAGAATCGTTAATGTCATTTTGTGTTATTAATTCCATATGGCCTAACTGTATATATTCGCGCATAAAATCCTTGTATTGCTTTTCGAATTCTGGGTTTTCTTTAAATTTCCTTTCCATCGCCAACAAGCGAGAAATTGCGGCAGGTCTAGAATTACCTAATTCTGTCTTAGGTTTTACAAAAGGTAATTCTACTACAAAACGACCCTCGGAATTGATTGAGTAAGTTTTCTGAAAATGTGATTCAACAAATTGTTCTTCTGGAGACAGAATTTGAGCATTATTATTGAATACTTCTTCCATTTCCCAAAACCGTTTTAATTCATTATCAATATTAAGTTCATAAATATGTAAATTATGCATTGAATTAGGAGTTGTGTTGAGATGCGGCATTTTTCCCGATACGAGAAAGCCAAAGATGGAATTTTGCGCAATTAAACTGCTCTGAGCACATGTTATTTGACCAGGAAGCAAAATAGAAAAAAAGTAATCTGATCCTAAAATAACATCGATTTTATTTGGAGTCCCAAAATGTGGATCTGCCAAGTTTACATTTTTTAAGTGTGAATAATGCTCTTCACTTATTTTCTCAGAAGGTAATGGAGCTGTTAATTCGTCTAAAATAAAAGCTTTCACTGACAACTTACTGTCAGCATTATGAATTGATATATGATCAATCATTACGTAACCCTTTGTTACTGCGATTTTTGAATTAGAAAGACCTTTCACGGGAAATCTGGCATTTTTCCTTTTGAATCCTAACACTTTCATGCATGATTCTGAAACGAACGTAGATTCTGAGCCACTGTCACACATAATTCTTAACATGTGCTTTTGACCCATGCAATCATAAATATATACTGTAGCAGTGGGCAAAAGTGCGAAAGATGTTTGAACAGAATTTATTGAAGGAGAAACTTCTTTTTTATTATCATCAGAAATCGAAAGGTCCTCTGAATCAGATTTGCTTTTCCGACTCTGTTTTTCATTCGAACGTGAAGTTGACATCGCATAATTTTGTAGTTTATTCTCGCATAACAGCGTATGGTGTTTAAGCTGGCAATGATGACAGCTAAATGTAGAATTACATTGATATGTGTAGTGTTTGTCAGACAAACAGTTGCTACATAATTTGTTTTTTCTCACAAATTGTTTTCTATCTCTTACGTTTAATTCCTTGAATTTAATACATTTGTACAATAAGTGATTAGCTTTACAAAATAAACATTTGATAATGTTGTTGGCGGGAGCTTTGTGAAAATTAAATTGCTTCTCTTTTTTATGTAACCCTGTATAATCATTATTATACAATTCTAAAGATAAACATCTGTCATTAATGAACTGAATAAACTGATCAAAAGAGGGAAAATCATCCTTTGATGAATATTGAGCCCATTCTTCACGTGTTTTATTATCAACCTTTTGAAGAAGAATATGAATTAACCAAATGTCTCTCTCTGATGCTTTAACATCGATTGATTTGAGAGCACGAATTACCTCGTCAGAGATATCCGATATATTGCGTAAGTTAAGTGCATTAGCGTGAATAATGGGAGGTATATCCATAAATGTTTTGATAAGAGCTGCGACAATTTTTTTTTTTTTTTTTTTTTTTTTTTTTTTTTTTTTGTCGTATCTTGACAATAATTTTTCCCATGCTTCTGCATAACTGGTTTCAGAAATGGGAATATGTTTTATAATTGAAGATGGCTCTTCACCGAGCAAACCTCTTAAGTATTGAAATTTTTGAATATTTGTTATGCTGGCATTATTATGCACTAATGATAAATATAAGTCTTTAAATGACATCCAGTTTTTAAATTACCATCAAATTGCTCAATATTCAATCTGGGTAATTTAAAATTATTAGTTGTATTAACTATAGGTAATTGTTCCTTAACAACTTGAGAATGTGCATTCATACTATTTATAGAAAATTTTTCAAGTTCTGATTGCAGTTTGGCTTTGGTTTCATAATATTTTGTTTCGAATTCCTCCATTTCCGAGGATTCTTCTGGTAATTGTGCATCATATTTATCAAAATCGAAATAAGCTGTTTCTAGCTTTTCCAATTTATTCAATAAATCATTCTTTTGAAAAACTTCATCAGCGTCAATGAAGTTCGTGATACGTGTTAATGCAGATTTAGCTCTGCCACGTAAATTTATTGCTGTCTTTTCTAAATCTTCTTGACTCATTATTAAAATAATGAGGGAACCAAATTAAAAACAAAGCCAAACTGATAATAAACCAAAATGTACTTATCTGAAACAGCTGGGCTGAAGGGTACTCCTTTATAACGACTTTGTACCGTTGTAATCCATAAAAAGCGATGTGTGCAGGTACATCTGAAACAGCTGGGATGAATGGTACTCCTTTATGGCGACTTTGAAACGGTGTAATCCAGTAAAAAGCGATGTGTGCAATCACTCTTTATCTGGCCGATGCCTCCATATGTGTTAGTGTCCGAGATTCACGAAGCAGTTTTTTGGTGTTTTTAATTGTAAATAAATTAACACTGATTTATCTTTTTGTATTATATTGATCACCTAAAGCACATTTAATAAATTGACAAAACAAGATACAGGAATTTAGTTTCCTGCTGCGGATACTGGATTAACATATTATCCAAGTATATGAAAACAGAAGAGAAATATAAGCACCGTGTGTGCTTTACAAAAACATAAGAGAAACTGAAGTCAGTTTGTTCACAGTAAAATATTGTCCTTGAAGTAATCAACAAAAATGATTTCGCAGTCATGTGCAATCATCTATTTATGAATTGCTTTATATAAACGATGATATTAAATTAATTTCATTAATGTCACTTTTGAATTATGGATCAATTTATAGTTTAAAAATATTATAGTTTTAAAATAAACAGTTAAGGTGATTAATGTCACTTCTGAAATATAAAGTAATTTAACGTTTATAAATATTACTGTTTTAGAATAAATACTTTAAGCACGTAAACAGTAACCATATAAAATTTTTATAAATTTTATGATAAATTTTAGTATGTGATTTTCTTAGCAAATTATATAGCTAATCATCAAAAAAAAAAAAAAAAAAAAAATCAAAATTTTAACTCAAAAGAATGATTTTTTACGCATTTCCTACAACTGTTAAAGTAACATTGGCTTTTGAATTGCGCGCATTTCAATTTGTGTCTAATCCCTTAAAACCTGATGAATTATTCAAACGGTTATAACTCCGCGAATTTTGAAGATATGAAGATGCAACTTTTTGTGTATTATTCAGGACTGGATAAGGAAAGTTTTCCTAATTGGAATTTTTATCCTACGGGGGTCGTATAAAAAGTTAATTTTCGTATTTTTTCAAATAGACCCCCCAATGGAGTTGCAACTTATCTTATTAAAATTTCACCTCTTTTTTAATAAATTTTTGCAATTGGAAGTATGGGTCTAGGGGCAATATTTAAGGAGATAGCCTACTGTTTCGATATTTATGACTCACCCTGTATAAGAAATGGAATTCAGAAAGGAAGAAACACTATCTCTTTACTCTTTTTTTTTTTTTTTTTTTTTTTTTTTTTTTTTTTTTTTTATAATGAATCCTTTAGAATGAAAATGATTACATATATGATAATCTCTTCGAAATGTTTCAGTTTTATTTAACGTTAACTGTAAAATAAACATATAATATTTACAAAAAATAAGGATTTTTTTTTCTTTTTTTTAGCATAGAATTTATTTATAACTCTTTAATTTTAGTCTTTGAAAACATCATTTTCCAAATGGTCGTTATAATTTGTTGAATTACATTTTTTATTTTTATTTATTTATTTATTTTCAATTGCTGATCTTCGATACCTCTGCAAAGGTCTGTACGGGACGGAATTTCTAGGCCCGTGCAGATCTCTATACCATTGGCAACACGATAAACATCCGATCTGTAATCAAGTTTGTTGGGCTCATTTTCCAGTTTTACACTGTGAATGGTTCTTGACCCTTTTCCAACGAGAACATATTGCTTAATTTTTATCATTTTACAACCAGTTTTTTTTTTTTTTTTTTTTTTTTTTTTTTTTTTTTACAGGAAATATTCTATAACGGAATCACGAAAATATTCTGATTCAATAAAGTAAACTTTTCAATAAAAAAATAAATGGAAGGATTCTCAGTAAATTAAGGCCCCTGTCCTTGCTCGAGGAAACGCTCGCGAGCTAATGCTATTCCTATGGGGAAGCATTTTTCTAATAACTCTTTCGCATTTTGACATTTTTGAATAATTTTTTTTTTTTGCAATGGATAGCTGAGGTGCATGCCGACAGCGCACCTTTTTTACTTTTTAGATTTTGGTTGCAGATATTTTTTACAAAGTTTGTTTCACTTTCAAAACCGGTTTCAAAACTGAAAGTGCTTTTTTAAAAATATATCTGCAACCAAAATCGAGAAAGTAAAAAAGGTGCGCTGTCGGTATGCACCTCAGCTATCCAGTGCAAAAAATTATTCAAAAATGTCAAAATGCGAAAGAGTTATTAGAAAAATGCTTCCCCATAGGAATAACATTAGCTCGCGAGCGTTTCCTCGAGCGAGGACAGGGGCCCTAAGTGCCGCATTTATACCGGTCGCCCGTCCCCAAAGGGTTAATGCAACATTAGAGTGTTTTTTTTTTTTTTTTTTTTTTTCTCCATTCCATGAGAATTTTCGGTAATGATGTTCCATAGCAAAGATTTTTAATGTAACAAAATAAATAAATAAATAAAAATAAAAATAAAAAAATAAATAATAATAATAAAAACATTGCATAAGATCTGGCGATCTTCGTGACCATATGTTCTCTGGGTGAGTTTTCTCAGTCCGAAATATAGATTTCTTTAGACGTTAACCATTTCTAAATATGTTATATAAACAAACATCATAAATTATCAGCTCACAAATTAACAGCAATTCATTATTATTTCATTACTATTGTACATATAAATTCAGTTACGCAGCTGAAAACGTTTAATTGAGAATTGTTTGCATGCTTTCCAAAAACAATTAAACTATAAATAATAATAAATTATAGAAAATACTTGGATCTGTTAAAAAAATAAAAATAATAATGGCTGTAAGTGAAACTGTTTTATAACTACTTTTTTAAATCTCGAAAATATATTAGTTTCTGAGCTTCTAAAGATGAAGAACGCTTATCGAAACCATGGTAGATTGGATAAAAGTATAATGACCATTTAGAAAATGATATTTCCAAAAACTAAAATTTTAGACTTATAAATAAATTCTATATATTTTTAAAAATAATAATAATAATAAACATCATTTTTATGATAATCAAAACGTGGCTAATGCAATAACGGAGTAATATATTACGTACGCCATGGATTACATCAAAAGTGCCATTACGCATAAAAATTTCAAGTGATAAAAGTTGCACGCGACTCGTCAGTTTCCTCGCTGTTCATTGGCTGCTCTAGAAATTCCTTTTCCATCGTCATATTTTCAAACATTTGATAAGCTGTTACTGGCGTCTCATTCATTCCAGGAGTCAACCTGAAACCATAGGATAACATGGATACGCCTGGGATTTGAGGCTGAGGAGATTGGCGGCGCCTGGTTTTGATCTGAGGACCTCGTGATCAGGAAGCGAGTGCGTTAACCGCTGAGCAAAAGGCCAAGCCAGACCAATCGCAGGTAGTAACTCGCTTTATACTGATCGAGGTCATTACAGAGTATGCCCCCAGTGAGAAAGACGTATTTCTGACGTCTGACGAGCGATATGCACTCGTGAATGAATGCTGTCGTACGCATAGTGTGATGCGAGGACAGGCTTTGCGTTGAGAGATTTTTGTTTGGTGCTGCCATCTTTTGATGATGAGGTGAGTTGATTGTTGTGCTAGAAGTTGAGGATGAAAGAGAGAGAGAGAGTTGCGTCCGTGTCAATGGTCACCATTGAGGAGATTGGCGGCGCCTGGTTTTGATCTGAGGACCTCGTGATCAGGAAGCGAGTGCGTTAACCGTCGAGAAAAAAGCCAAACCAGTTACTCGCAGGTAGTAACTCGCTTTATACTGATCGAGATCGTTACAAGGCGATTTTGACCCCTATGTCTCGCCTTTTGACACTTTTATATTCCTAGACCAATCATAATCAAATTTCAAGTGAAATTTCATTTTTACAATTTTCGATATTGCAAATTTTTAAACTTGTAAACATCGCACATTTTCAATTTTTACACCATCGTATAGGGATAAAATTATACTTTTCAATACAATTTGTTTGAAAGCTGCATCTCAATTTGTTTTTGAGTTATTATTATTATTATTATTTTGTAGTTTTTAGAACTTTTTTTTGTCATGTGGCAACAGAAGTATTTTATTTCTGGATATTAAACATGAGAAAATCAGAAAACTAATAAAATCATCACCAGAATTATATCTCTAGACCGCCAAATGGTAAAATAAAATGAAATAAATTAAATTAAATTAAATTAAATTAAAATTAAACAAGTTGGAAATTGCACGTGAAGCATAGCAAATGAGGTGCGTTCGTACGATAACGAAGTTTTAAAGTATTCAGATCTTGCTGGTATAGTAGAGCGTATTTTGGATACAGTATAGTGAATGAGATCTTTGTGTTCCTATAAATATGCAGGGAGTAAATTATACTTCATTAACGTATATCTTATTCATAAAATGTGAAGTAGTTTAATATAATTAAAACACCCCTCAAACAAAGTTTCCCCGCATAACATTGTTTAGTGGAAACATTTGTGTGGCCCTGTAATTTAATAATAAATATTCTTTGCATCACAGATTGTACAAAATGTATTTTTAGTACATATTTCATAGATTCATGTCAATTCTGTTATGTTCAAATGAGTGTAACACCATTAAAATGCATTTGGAACATTTTTCCCCATTGATCGTAATGTAACGGAATACTTTTGATTGCCCCTGTAATTGATCTATCCATCCGATTTTCATAACATTTGAAATGACTCGACAAAGTGATGTAATAAATATACGTTTTAAATTTCAAACGATTAAAATGCATTTGAAACTTTTTCCCCATTGACCGTAATATAACGGAATCCTTTTGATTGTCCCTGTAATTGATCTACCCATCCGATTTTCATAAAATTTGAAATAACTCGACAAAATTATATAATAATTATGTATTTTAAATTTCACACGATTCGGTTGGGTAGTTTTTGCGTTGTTATATGCGGACGGACAGACGGACGGACTGAGCGACAACAACAGGTGCTACGTATTTACATAATTACGAACGCACCTAACAACGCGCCACATCTGCACTAAATCTGTGATCAATTAATGAACAATTTAGCTAGTAAACAGAGTTTTGGAGGGATTAATTTTGCTAACCGATCACTCACTCTAATTGTAAAATTAGAAATATCATTATGCTAAAAATGAATTTACACTGGTGTCCAAAAGTTAAGCATAATTGGTAATTAAGTAATTATTTTTAAGTAATGAAAGAAATATGAATCGGAATGTGCTGAAACTCCAGGTGTGTAAACAAAATAGTACGCGTCATATATTTTCACTAAGAGTTTTCCCCGAAATCAAACAGGGGACCGTCAACAAATTGAAAAAGAACGAAGATATTTTGGATAACCCTGTCAAAACTAATATAGCAAAAGTGTTCAAACTGCACATTATGATTAATTGGCTTATTGTAATGTACTGTGTTTATTTTTATAAGGATAGCATGTACACTCTTAGAGAAATTAAGGTTTTTATAAAAACAGTCCTAAATTTTTCCAAGTTTTTTGCTTATAATTTGCAGAGTTCTTATTATAAAATAATGTTCTTTTCTGAAAATATGACAAACATCATTGTACACAATACCCTGTCATCAGAATTTAAAAATAATAAAAATTGTATGAAAAATGAGTATGTTTAGTAAATAATTTTTCACTGCGCATGCGTCAACGATATCAAAATGTCATTTGCATATTGTGTTAGCTAAATGTATAGAGCAACTTCTGTAAAAGTTTCAAAAACATAGCTTGAAAATTCTGAAAATGGTCGCCTATAGAATCAACTCAAAATCCGTTATTCCTAAAGGAAGCAAAAAAATCAGGGGTTTTACCTAAATATAGTTGTACGTGCAATAGTGTGTAGGCAATAAACAATGGAATATGGATGCAGCCCCTCATCTTTTTGCTTCATTTAGGGAATAAAGGATTCTGATCTCATTCTATCAACGATAATTTTCAGAATTTTTAAGTTATGTTTTTGAGACTTTCACAAAAGTTGCTCTATACATTTAACTAACATAATATGCAAATGAAATTTTAATAGCGTTTACGCATGCGCAGTAAAAATTTATTTAGTAAACCTGCTCATTTGTCATACAATTTTTATTATTTTTTAATTCTGATGACAGGGTATTGTGTACAATGATGTTTGTCATTTTTTCAAAAAAGAACATTATTTTATATTAAGAACTCTGCAAATTATAAGCAAAAAACTTAGGACTGTTTCTCTACGAGTTAATTTCTCTACGAGTATACATGCTATCCTTGTAAAAATTAACACAGTACATTACAATAAGCCAATTAATCATAATGTGCAGTTTGAACGCTTTTGCTACATTAGTTTTGACAGGGTTATCCAAAAGATCTTCGTTCTTTTTCAATTTGTTGACGGTCCCCTGTTCGATTTCGGGGAAAACTCTTCGCATAAATGTGTGACGCGTACTATTTTGTTTACACACCTGGAGTTTCAGCACATTCCGATTCATATTTCTTTCATTACTCAAAAATAATTACTTAATTATCAATTATGCTTAATTTTTGGACACCAGTGTATTTCTACCGAAATCTATATTGAGAGCGAAAATTCGCCAATCTGAATTAGGATGATGGAATTCAAGATGCATGCCGTTGGATTGATCTCGATGAGGGACATTCTTTTTTTTTTTTTTTACCTATCTTAAATTGGATAGTACTTAAAAGGCTTTGGAAGTGAGGCAGTGATCCGTGTAAGTGCTGATGCATTCTCTGGTGGATCAGCGTAGAGTTTTAGTTGTAAGCTCATCGATCTGTGTGGCATACAGGTGAAGCTGATAAAAAAAGCGTGTTAAAAAGGAGAGATTTTTATAATATTTAATTATGGAAGGAATAGAGTTATAAAAATTATAAATAGGTGCCATTTTCTTAATGATGGATATTTTTTACAGGATCTTCGAAAGACACATACCTAAATTAAAAGCTTTCAAACAAGTTATTACACGTCGCTGAATGTTTCCTGGTTCGGGTTAAAATTGAGTTGTTTGTTCTTTTTTCTTGTTTCATGAAGAAAAAGGTGACAAAATAGGGGTTCTGGATCGCCATAACTAATCGGTGGATCTGGGCGAAATTTAGTAAAATTTGAGGTCTAGAGTACGACACTTCTCCTTTTTAATTTCGTCGTGATCTGATGATTGGATCCAAAGTTATTAAGAGACAAACATTGGACTTTAACATTAGAGATGCGTCTGAGCTCTACTATAGAGTACTATCGTGCTGTATGATACTAATAAAAAGTTGAATTAGAAATCATTTTATGACGTAACAGACGCGTGTATGGTGTTTAATTTCATGTGAATGTGACATTTGTGATCATCCATTATTGGCATTTAATCTTATAGTTTGGCGATAGATTTTTGATCGATGGGATGAGCAAATAGTACTATATTTATTTTTTATCACTAATGAACTCTATAGATAGTATTTTACCGCACTGGAAAATTATTTACGTTTTCATTTTTGTGCATTTTATACGTTTCTGCTGGAAGCCATTTGTATATAAACCCGTAGCTTGCTAAAAAAGCGCTAGAGAAACTAATTGATATTTTGTCTCGTTCGGCTATCTGTTAAGCTGCATTCACATTAGTTTCTCTCTCTCTCTCTCTCTCTCTCTTTTTTTTAACATTATTTGCTACTACTTCATTATCCCGTCGACCAAAAGAACTATCCCCAAACTTGAGATTAAATGCCAATAATGGATGATCGTGACTATCACATTCAATGATATTAAATGCAATACAAGTGTTTTAAAACGTCATTAAGTGATTTTTATTTCGACTTTTTCTTTGTATTTTTATTAATATTCTGTTAATTATTATTATTATTTTTTTTTTGTTGTTATTTAAAGTAGAAATTATGTCAATGCGTATAATTTGGCTATTAGTTTGGCGATTTGTATAATTTGGCGAAAATGGTCGACGAGATAACCAAGTAGTACCCATTATTTATATATGTGGGAAAAATTGTGCAGATGTGTATCCTATTTGATACATCAGATCCGAAGAGATTATTGTAATTTAATCAGTGCGTAATGTACTACTTTCGCTTAACTTTCATGTAAATTACTTTTGTTTACAGGTTTTTTTATCTCTTGTTTTCATGATTCATTATTTTTCGTTTTTTAGGTGCGTTCGTAATTATATAAATACTTAGCACCCATACCCGTAATTCAGTACGTCTGTCTGTTTATTCTCATATAACAGAGCAAAAATTATCCAGCCGAAACGTTTGAAATTTAAAATACATAATTGTTGCATAATTTTGTTGATTATTTCCAAATTCTTTGAAAATAGGATGTATGGTTTAATTAATCGGAGGATGGGTTTAATTACAGTGGCAATTACATCAAAAGTATTCCATTACATTACGGTAAATGAAAAAAAAATAATTTCAAGTGCATTTTAAGATGTTAAACTCTTTTGAACATAACAGAATTGATACGCATCGATGAAGTATATACTAAAAAATACATTCTGTCAATCTCCGGTGCAAAGAATATTTATTTGTAATTTACAGGGCCATACTAAAGTATTCCATAACATAATTGTATAGGGGGAAACACTGTTTGTGGCGCGTTTAATTTTATTAAACTATTTATGAAATTGTTATACGTTGCTGAGGTTTGCTACAAGTTATTTTCTGTTCTGTATATTGGAAAGCAGACAGTATTTACAGGGACGCACATAAGATTTCGGCAACTGAACCGTATTCGAAGAACTGCATACCATTACCATTATACCAAGATCTAAATATTTTTGCAAGTTAGTTATAGTTCGAATGCTCCTCATTTACTACTCTTGACGTACCATTTCTGACTTGTTCATAATTGGCATATTACATGCTGTTAATATTACAAAAATAACTTATTGTAATCTAATCAGTGCCCAGTGTATTACTTTCTATTAACTTTCATGAAAATTATTTTTGTTTACAGTTTTATTTTATCTCTTGTCCTCATGGTTCATTAATTTTCGTTCTTTTTATCTGCTTTCTCTACGTTTCTGCGTCTTTCTTATGTTTTTCTTTTAGTCTAAAGCACAAATTCTTTCTTTTAAAAAGAATACAGGTAAAAAGCACTTATTCTTATCGCACTGATAAGAAGTTCGTTAGGATAAACGTGACTTGGAATGAAAACGTAACCATCCATTAATTATGGTGTCAGATTTGGATTGTAGGGTTGATTTTGACCAATATTTTCCGTTTAAATCGCTGAAACATTTATTTACCATAACAAAGCATACATATTTTTTCCACATCTTTATTTTTCAACTTAGATATTGTATAATAGTATATTATATTCTAAATGTATATGTTTTAAGTATATATTTTACTCTTTGCGTTTATCCTCTGATACAGTGTTATTTATATTAAAATTTAAGTACGTTTGTGGACGCATTAAATAAAATCAATTTCAAAATTTAATTTTTTTTTTCCAATTTCCGAATAAATGAAATTTTTAGTTTGAAACGGAACTCGGGGAATACTAGGAAAATCGCGGCCGAGATCGTCTCATCTGTAGTTTGTAAACTTATAATAAAACCCATCTCTATTCTGCAACCTTGTATATATCAGCAAAGTAACATTCCATTTTATGTCGGTTAAAAACAATGAATTCCTTATTTACTTCATTATATTTAGAATATGGACAGAGACCGATTCGGCTGAAGTTGGGCCCAGGGCCTGTTGGAAAGTTGGACCCCCTACCTACCCATTTTCGGCGACACTTTCAGAAAAAAAAAGGTTTGTTTGATGAGTTGACAAAGTTGTTTGGGTGAAAAGTGCCTAGGTTAAAAGCTTCTAAAAATTTTATTGAGTCATTCAGAATATTTAAATTTTACGTTTCATATTTTATAAAACAATATTATTTGAAAAATATTTGATTAAGGAAAAAAAATCAGCCGCATAATGCCCTCAAATTATGCGGCCAGGGCCGAGGCTCCTGAGGCCCGTGCATTAATCAGGCCCTGAATATGGAAAAACTAATAATTAGCAAGTAACGAAAAAAAAAAAAAAAAAAGAGTAGCAAAAATTCCAGCCCACCATACATGAACATCAGGGAGACCACACTGACACAAGTAATTAAGTAAATAACCCTTCATCTTCATTTGTATTGTTGCCACAGAAAGTGATGTGTAATGATAGGAATTATGTTTACAGGTGATCGCTATCTATTAAAAGGCCGAGAGAATGAATGCAATGACATCATTGGCTTTTCAGCTGTCTTATTATGCTACCTGGAGTAGAAGACTTCTGAACATTCCATGCATAGTTACACATTTCTAAGTGCAGAAAGTATCCAGAAACTTCGTGTGAAATAAATATAAAGAGGCAAAGACGAGCTCTCTAAAAGAAACTTGAAAACGCATAAAATTGATGTTGGCAGGGATATAGTGGAGGGTATACGGGAGTATATGCCGTATACCTTCTGAATTTTTTTATGGAACACGGTTTACCCTCTGTTTCCCAAAAAAGCTATAGTATTTACACTGTAAGGTTATATCCTTATATCCTTTTACTTGAACGGATTACCTCAACTTACAGGGTATATCCTCTTTCTTTCTTTCTTTCTTTTTATGATTACACCACTGGTTGTTAATAAAGTTTTAATAATAATAAAAAATAACTGTTTAAAATATATAAATAACTTATTTCAAATACATGTGTTTTTAAGATGATAAAGGTTGAAATCTTGTCGTATGGAACTTAAGGCTGTACTTACATGAAAAAGGGCAACTTTATGACATAATTTTTAATCTATTTTTGTTCGGAAATACTTGAAACTAGCAAGTATTGCTGTTCAGAAACTATATAATCGTAAAAATTTGCATTTTCCCTTTTGTTTTTGCAAACACAATAGATTTTTTAGAAAATAGTATCAAAGTGGACGTTTTGAAACGAATTTCGTTACGGAAGAAGAAAAACCACTCAAACAGGGATGAAAAACGTATTTATCATGTTATAGAAATCACTTATATCTCAATAGCTCATTTATTGATCCAAAAATGGAAAATTCAGTTCGATTCCAACTCACTATCATAGACAGGTTTTCCAATTTTATGTCTTCGTGTTAAAAAAATGATTTTGTAAATGTGTCAAAACGTTTTGCGTTTGTTGGGTAAAGCCGTTGAAAACAGCCTTAAAGGTTGCGTAAAATCTCTGATAACTGTGATCTCCCAAATTAGTGATATATGGTCAAAATCATAACAGTAACGTTTAAAAGGGGTCTCAGGACTCCTAAAATGGGAAAAAATAAAAGACTATTTTCAACTTTTAATATCTTAAAATGTATATGATTTTAAAATATAACTTTTATTGTGATTAAATATATAAGTATGTTCTTTCATTTCATACATTTAAAAAATTTCAAGATGCAGATTTAGTATATACAGGAGGCTCCAAACTGACAGATATTTGACGAGCCGAAAATTCTTATAATAGCTTACGCGCACGATTACAAAATAAATATTGCAACTAAAATAAAAATTTTAATACCTACTTATACACCAGATTATTATAATTACCCTGAACCTAAATAAATTTGTCTTTAAAGCATTTTTCTATTTTTAATACAAATTTGTATTTAAGTAATGAAAAATTTTGAAAATTTCAACAGCATAAACATCTGAAAAACATATTTTTTTTTATTAATAAATAGAAAATATAGGTTCAGTTTAAACAGATTAATACGAAAAATGTGTTTTGGAAATTTTATGAAATAATAATAATAAGTTTTTGAGATATCGTGCGCGTTATGCCCAAAAATGTCATTTGGAGAAAAATGACTTTGAAGTTTCAGAAATGCCTCTTCAGCTATTGAGCGAGTATAATTCCAAAAGCGATAACTTCTGTTCTAATTGGAATTTCTAGGAAATAATTATATTAAAATATTCAGAAATAATAGGAGTTTAACACATAAAAAAAATAAAAATTCGAAAATTTGGAAACTTTAAGAGTCCTGAGACCCCTTAAAAATCGTCACATTGCAGCTCTCGGATGACTATCACTCTGTGACCTGTGACTCCACAGTGGCCAGCGTGACCAATTTTTCAGTCATTTGCCTCTCATCGCATAATGGAACAGTAATATAAATAACACTTATCTTCGACGTCACAGGACAAAAAACGAATGTAAGGTGGTATCCTTAGCTTGTTTTTCTCTTATCTAATAGAACTCTATAAAAGTCACAAATATAAATAGTAAAAGAAGCATATTTTTCTATATTTACGTGTGGCAAAGAGAACCATACATTTCAAAAATATTTTATGCAAACCACAGAAATTAATTGTTTCCTGTGATAATTATTGGTTTTTCTCTTAAATGATTTCTGAAGATAATGAAAGAGTTTCTAGAACATTTCATAGGACCTGACAAAACCACATACCTAGCAGATCATTCATGATTCATATTTTAAGTTAATTTTTTTTATTTGAATTAAGTGGGTAGGAGCGTGGTAAAGATAGAGCACTTGACAAATTTAGTCTATAGTTCTGCTGCGATTCATAAGATTGAAGTATTAATTAAATCTTCTCCAAACGTGACTAATAAATTATTAAATTTAAACTTCTAATTACATAAAGATAATCAATTACTGGCCAAATCAATGTAAATTTTCCAAGCTGTCCATTAACTGTAAAGCAAAATTTACTCGAATGTTTCAACACAACTTAATTTTATTGAACTTAATAATCTGAGGTTCTCCACAAACACTTATTTCTGAAAACTATAATAAAAATATTTTAACAATTGGTAATTGTTCTCAAATACTCTGCTCAACAAGCGCAAAAAGATTTGACCCATTTACAATTTCATTTTTTAACGGAAAGTTATAAAACTGAAAGTCTTGTCTTATGAAAGCGATTTGGAATCAAACTGTGTTTTCCATTTTTTTGATAAATTACTTATTGATTTATAAGCGATTTTGATCATGTGACATTTTTCACCCACCCTTGAATGATCATTCTTCTTTTGAGCGGATATTCGGGTCAAAAACGTCCACTTTGGCTTTATTGTCTGAAAGAGCTATTGCATTTTCAAAAAAACATACAAAAAAAACAGTTTGATTAGATAGTTTTTTGAACAATAACAATTGCTAGTTTCAAGCATTTCCGAACAAAAATAAATTGAAACTTATGTCATAAAGTTGCCCTTTCAAATTTCAGAAAAGTATTAATTTTTGCAATTTAGCAAATTAAATTCGATCTACACTTGTCAAAACTTTGTTTTTATCTTCCAATTCGAGACTTGTATATCGGAGAGGTAGGACTGCCCACAAATCCGACGATAGAGACGTTTGCGTCTGCTTTTAAACTGTGTATATTGAGCAACGATTCGTAGTTTGTATAATTTTCAGTGAAAACCAAAATTCGTAGATCCTGTAAGCTCTAAACACACTTCGAAAAATTAAAATAAAAGAAAGTACAGATGTCACAGGTTAAATGTTTGACACCACGTTCACATTCAAAACATTAAGAGCCTCTGTACACTTAGACAATATTAGAAATTTCAAATTAAAAAGGAGAAAAACAAATCCTGACAACTTCAACATATTTACTTCCCAAGAAGTGCATATTTAACATCTATTAATGTCTAATATTTCAGATAATCTAATCATATTTAGTTAAATGTAATTAAAGTACATGCCTGTGTTCCTCAGTAGATAGTTTGTTTACATTCTGACCTGACAACGGCGACGCAAAACATCTGTAAAAGCTGTTTTTATTGGCTCTTGGAGAAAAAACGCGCCAATTGCAGATAGCTATACAAAACCTATTAAAAAAAAGTTCTATGTTTTGATTTTAATTATTAGTTAATGTGCAACTTTCAGATCCAGAACTTTCATGTTTTCTAAAGTTTTAAAGATTATTAGAATAACCATGCATGAATTAAGTTGCCCCCAAAAAGTTGAAACGAAGTTGAACTGATAATGGCTGTGGGCGGCCCACGGTCTAACTGTTAAAAACCTTATCCTAGTTTCAACCAATTATTGGTTCTCAGTAACTGCCGCCATCAGATGGGGAAATCTCGTACCAACATTTGGAGCTCTGGTTAAAGGAGAGTTCCAATAGTTGGTGCAAGATTGCAAAAGGAAGATCTAAATGTTGGTTCGAGGTTTCACCATCTGATAGTGACGGCTACTGAGCACCAAAATTTCGTTCAAACTGGAACAAAATTTTGAACAATGTACACTGTTAAAAACCTTGTCCTTGTTTGAACCAAATTTTGGTGCTCATTAGCTGCCCAGTGAAAGGTGGTGAAATCTTGAATCAATATTTGGAGCTCTTGTTGAAACATAGTTCCAATAGTTGGAACGAGGTTGAAGTAGGAAGCTCCAAATGTTGGTACAAGATTTCACCATCTTATGCGGTGGCAGCTACTGAGCACCAAAATTTGGTTCAAACTAGAGCAAAAATTTTCACCGTGTATAAGAGAGTTGTAGTGTCCATTACGACTTGAGAAGCAAATATATTTTTTTATGAGGTTTCGTTACGTCTCCTTGATTTTAAGGCAATTTTCTGATTTTTTCCCCAATAGTGTTTAAAATATCAATTTGTAATTGTACTTTGAAAAAAAAAATAATAATAACAAAGAGTAAATAAAAAACTTAAAATTTCAAGAATCGATAGGCTAGAAGTGCATTACCTTTGCTTATTACTTATGAAAGTAATTTTAATGATTTTTGGCACTTTGTACAATATTACAACTACAAAAGTAAAAGAAGAAAATATATTAAAATCAAAATCAAAAGAAAAAAAAAGAAACATTATCATAAAAATTATTTTAATATATTACAAGAAATATATTTTGAACTGGCAAAAATCAGTCTAAAAAGACAAATTAAACTTTCTCGAGTAAAGTTTTGCTATACCAAACATAATGTCTCCTGAGAAATCGATTTTCAAAGAATACTTTTTCTTCAGAAGTATTTTTTCTAACTAAAACTCATCACTCAAACTTGATTCTAATAACAAAAAAAAAGAAAAAAAGAAAGAAAGAAAGAAAGAAAAAAAAAGAAAAAGAAGCAGCTATGAGTGCTATTTCTGTCAAACAAGTGTATGATTATCGCTATCATCACTCATTTTTATCGCTCGTAATATAATTTGAAAACCTCCATTAAAACTGTCCGGTGGCAACTCAATTTGTTACGACACAAACTTGCTTTATCTTAGTTTAAAATTGTCCAGTTACATTAATTTGATTTAACTGATTATGTTAAATTGTAAAAACATTAATTATGATGTCACGTTTAATTTTTTAATTTCCAAAACATTGTCTTTTTAAAATTATCTGCTAATAAATAAGCTAAAAATTAAATCTGGTTTTGTATCACCTCATAATGTTATAAATCTCGATATAATGCCATCTTTTGGCACCAGTATATGTTGCCCTTATGCCAAGCGGAGTTAAGTGTGTATTCGGAAAAAATATTTTTCTACCCTCATCAGCTCAAAATTTTCTGATACATTTTCAGACTGATTTTTAAAATTAGGAACACAAAACTTGCTGAGGTGATTTTTGAAGAGATGCATAAGAGGCCGTGTGATTTGATTTTTCGCTCAATTCATTAGAATTTGGTTTATAAACAAATATTTTCTCAATATGACCATATTTTTCGTTTCAAGGCCTCCCGTTTCGGATAATTCGGTTAAAACGCTATCTTTGACATCATTTTTTTTTTTTTTTTTTTTTTTTTTTTTTTTTTTTTGCTATAATTTATGCTTTTATCAAAAAATCGACAAACACTCCACATTGTGTATTTTCTAAATAAGTGAATTTGCCAATTTGATGCGTTTGAAAGCAAAAATAAATAAAAAAATAAGCAGTTTGGATTGAAATTTCCCCAAATTATTGAAATGTTATCTCAGTCATCAGGATCAGGATTAAAATTTGACGATACATATGGAATCACGTTTTAAATGTGTGACATTATACCCCATAGCTGCCAATATGTGCTTGTTTTTCTTCTGTAACAAATTATGTCATTTAGCAGCAAATGGTGTATCTGATGGCACCGTAAACAAATGTAATCAAAGCAAAAATGCAACACTTTGTGCGAATTTTATTACACAAGTTAAAAACTACAAACAACGTTCTCGTAAAAAACAACCCTCCCCCCCCCCCCAAAAAAAAAAAAAAAAAAAAAAAAAAAAAAAAAAAAAAAAAAAATCACATTTGCAGTTTTAAGGATGCCTCAATCCCCTTCATCCATGGAAAAAAAAAAAAAAAAAAATCTGAAATGGATCAAAGAACTTTTCGCAACCAGATAAAGGAATTGATTAAAACTACAAAAAATGTTTTATTGAGTACATTTTGGTTGTTTTAAGCGAATTTTTTTGTTAAAGTAAAAAATTGGTTTTGTTGCTCAGATAATAAAAAAAAAAAAAAAAAAAAAAAAAAAAAAAAAAAAAATTAACACTTTTATAAAATTGTAACAAAATTTCATCAATTTTATTTGAGTCTTACTAAAGTCTTGTATTTTCAATTTGTAATTCCAACAAAATTTTGTTGTTTTTGCAAAATTTAAATTGGTGTGCAGTAGCCATAACTCTTTCACGTAATTTTATTTAATTGACTTATATGGCTATAAAAGATTAACATAATTTTTAGATAATAAAAACTTTTCAAATTGAGACGGGTTTATGACGTTATTGTTACGTTAATATGCATTTCGGATGAAAATTGTGGACGGAAAATTGCAAAAAGAAAAAAAATAACAGTATTTTTTGATTTATTCAAACAAAATTTCCATTGATCCGTATTGGGGTCAATGGGAATTTTGCAATGTTATTTAGCACTGTTATTCTACATTAGTTCTGTATCGGGCTCGGGCTCCAAAATAAGAGCCTGAAGTATCATCACCAATATAGACCGCTGGAGGAACGAAATATTGTTTTACATAGTGAAATTATTTAGAAGATACATCAAATGCCCACTATTACATATCATGGAGACACAGAATTTTAGACATATCATAAAGATTTTACTTATGGGCCAAAACTCATGCATGCTTTTAATACAAGAACATCCTGTACATGCAGGTTTTGAACTCGAAGTGCGCAGACATTGAAATCGGATTTCGCAGAGCCCTTTGAAAATAGAGCCAAGTACATCTACTCCCTTTTACCCCCCCCCTCCCCCTCCCTCATACAAACACACCTTCTGGCCAGGCTCCTGATATAATGTTTAAAAATTTATTCAATATTTAGAATTTCATCAAAACTCTGAATTTCAACGTATTGTATACTCTTAATCTATATTCCTAGCTGAAAATCTATATATTCCATTGCTTTAAAATATTTTGGAGAGAATTCATCTGTGAAACCGGAAAAAGGGTTCTGCTTACTTCATTTTAACGAAGACATCGGTGATCCATCAAAAATACGCTGCTGGACGCCAGGAATTCGAAGGCCCACCCAGGAATTGAATCTTTCCAGTGGTGTTCCCTTATATATTCCTGCTGTTACCATGATTTAAATTGATTTGAAATGGTTTTTCTCTACGAAGTCGAAGCAAGAAATGAAGACTTCCTATTTTCTACTTAGGACAAATTATTATTAACCAGGAAAAAAGTTCTTTTTTCATAACACTAAATAAGTACTTGGTTTATTTTTAAGGTTCCCAGTTAAATTCGACTTCTACTGTTTATTGTATTTTCTATTAATTCCACAACATCAACCATTACATTAATTGCGTTTTGTTTAATGAAGTTTTTAATGGAGATACATATAAATAATGCTTTTCTTTTATATTTTTTTACATCCTTTTTTATAGTAATTAATTTATTTATTTAAAAAAATCTTTGATGTTAAAGGGAGGGGGGGGGGGGGACATCGATTTAAATGTCGAAGAGAAAAATAAACATTTCTGTGGGTTTTAACAACAAAGTGAACTCAAGGTCATAAAACCCGGAATTTTCAGATCAGAAAACTTTTCGGTTCCAATATTTTCGTCTTGAAAATCTCACTCCGATCTACGATCGTACTTATTAATTAATTTTCATTTTGAATTTTAAAATACAAAAGACTATAAATTTAAAATTGATTAAAATCGATTAAGATGATTTTGTATAATTTCACTCCATTTGGAACATACAATTTAAAAACTTTTTTTTAGAAAACATCATATGTACACAATTAAATAAACAAACAAACGAAACATAATTCTGATAAAAAGCGACTTTATTCAAACGTTGGTTGCGTATATATATATATTTTTTTTTCCTTCAATGGTTGCTTTTGATATCTGAAACCTCCCATGTCCAAATATTTTCTTCGTCATTCGTTCTAGGAAATGCTTCCTCTTAAATACAATGAAGTTCATTCTCTACGTGTCCACAAGTCTCTATTCATTAGAGAACTGGTAGCAAAGACCTATTAATGCTTCACAGTAATTTGATGTCAAAACATACCAATCGTAATACAATAAACGGCGAACGCTACGTATGTATGTATATATATATAGATAAATATTTTTTTATAAATAAATCCAATGCAACATAGATAGCTACCGAAATTTAAAATTCAGTGAGAGCAATATATAAAATGTCTTGTAGCATGTAAAATGAATATGAAAAATTAAACTCCTATTTAAAATAAACTAAACAAATCAAAATTTGAATTATGAAGTTGTATGGAATAAATATAAATACAATTATGAAAAGCAAATGTACTAAAAAACAACAGAAAAGCTTATATTGTAAAACACTCATCAGGGGTACACGATTTACAAATATAAGCAATAATCGAGTCAGTTTCTGTAATAGGTCAAGCTATAAGCTCAGAAAATTGACCTATTATAAACCCTACTGACTAGATAAAAAACCAAACAAACAAAAAAAAATTAAACTTGAAAAATATTAATATTGAATAATAATAATAATAATTTATACCTGCTTATTCTATAGAATAATATAGTACTAAAATCCCCCAATTAGCACATGTTACATGCCATCAAATAATGTAAATTTACCGCTAGTATAAAGATTATCAGTTACAGATAGTAAAACAGAAATATATAATAAATAAAAATTAATAAAAATATTTAGTAAAACATACATTATTTATAAATAATATACTAATCCACTCTTATTAAGTTATAATTAAAATTAATAATCAGTATTCATATATTTATGTATATATATATATACTCAAACCCATTCTTTATATACATTATATGACCAAAGGTGACCGGCCACTTGCGATTTTAGACGTTTTCTTAAATATCTAGAAAAATACATGAGGAATTATCCTGAAACTCTATGTGTGTAAACAGAATAGTACAGGTCATATATTACCGCGAAAATCTTTTCCCGAAACTTCATAAGGGATCGCCAACAAACTGAAAAAGGACGAATATCTTTTAGATAACCCTGTCAAAATTAATGTAAGCTAAAGCGCTCAAACTGTAGATTGTGATTAACTGGCTTATTGTAATAAACTGTGTTAATTGTTTTATGTATAACGTGTATACTCGTAGAGAAATTAAGGTTTTTATAAAAACGGTCCAAATTTTTCCAAGATTTTTGCTTATAATTTGCAGAGTTCTTAATATAAAATAATGTTCTTTTCTGAAAATTTGACAAATAATGCTGTACACAACACCCTGTCATCAAAATTAAAAAATAATAAAAAGTTTATAAAAAATGAGCAGGTTTACTAAATAATATTTGACTGCGCATGCGTCAACGATATCAAAATTTTAATTGCAAATTGTGTTAGCTAAATGTATAGAGCAACTTTTGTAAAAGTCTCAAAAACATAGCTTGAAAATTCTGAAAGTAATGTAATCGTCTATAGAATAAGCTCAAACTCTGTTGTTACCAAAACAAATAAAAAAATAATAAAAATAAAAATAAAAATAAAGAGGGGCTTTATTCAAATATAGTAGTACGTGCAATATTGTGCATTCTATAGTGACACTAATCAATGGACATATGGATACAACCCCTCATCTTTTTGCTTCATTTTGGGAATAACGGATTTTGGCCTTATTCTATGGGCGACCAGTTTTATAAAAATAAATTTTAGTAACATTAATTGTTAACTTTTCCCAACAATTACAATCTAGATTTAAACATGACATCTGTTTAAAGACCATTTCTCGCAGCGACCAATTTTTATTGGAACGGAACGTAAATTGCTTTAGGGAATTTTTACTGTTAATGTACCAAAGAGTAATTTCAGTACATTTTATTTTGACAATGTAAGAATCATAATTTATAATGCTTTAAATATTGATTTACAATTCTTTAAAAATATTATATACTCGTTCCTAAAGTTAAAAAAAAAAAAATGTTTTTTAGTTGATATTTAAAATGTTGCTAATAAGCAAGGATCAGGTTTAGTTAAAATGCTAGATGCCAACTATTTCTCAGCTGATGAAAAGAGCAACAAAATCATATACAGTCGACCCTCGTTAACATGAACCTCAAGAAGAATCCAAAATTTTGTTCATGTTAACAGTAATTCATGTTATCGGTATCAAATCTTTGTATTCGTTTTTATAGGAGACTGTGAAAACAGTTCATGTTAAAAGTAATTCACGTTAAGCATGTTCATGTTAACGAGGTTTGACTGTAATGCTTTAATTACTATTTTATTCTTCAATCTTTTAGTTTGTACAAAAATGCAATTTGTATAACATAACAATTTTAAGGCTGTTTTCAACTGCTCTGCTCGACAAACCCAAAACGTTTTGACTCATTTACAAGTTCATTTTTTAACGCAAAGACATAATATTCTAAAGCCTGACCATGAAAGCGATTTGGAATCGAACTTAATTTTTCATTCTTTTAAATCAATGAATTACTTTTTAATTTATAAGCGGTTTCGATCACATGACAAAGAATTTTTACTCACTTCATTGACTGGTTTTTCTGCTTTCGGGTGCATAGTCAATTCAAAATGACAAACTTTGACGCTATTTTCTGGAAAATATATTGTGTTTGCAAAATACATTGATAAATGAGTGCGATTAGATAGTTTCTGAACAACAACACCTACTAGTTTTATGCATTTCCGAACAAAATTAAATTAAAACTTATGTTATAAAGTTGCCGTTTATGATTTAAAAACAGTCTTAACAATCTATTATTCTCAAGCAGTTAAACAAACTATACAGATGTATCCAGCATTTAATTATTCCTGCAAAAAAGATTTTAAATGTATACCAAATATAATATTTATTATTCAATGAAGGAGATGCGCAAATCTTTTGTAAATGCCTTTCAGGTAATAATGCAAAGTGCATCAGAGTCATTCAGCTGTGTTCCATTCAGCTCTTTTTAGTGTTTTTATCATAAATATTCATAATGCACGTGTGCGAACAAATTACATTCATCTTCTGACAACAGGTGGAATGTAATTAAAAGTTGATGCCAGACTTACACACAATATATTTACACCTTTTGAATGCATCGTTTCATTTTATACGGATTAATTTGAACAATGTTTGCTTTTAAATAACATCAATTGTTCCAGTCGGAATTAAATTCCTGACGTTGAGAAGTAAACTGTTTAGCATAAAATGTTAGAGGATTAAAACAGAGCTAAAAAAAATATTTTTACTAATATTTTTTAATGCACTCTAAATAAAATACAAAATGATGTGTAAAAGAAATAATACAACTCAAAATAAAAAAATAAAATAAAATAAAATAATAGAGAATTAGGACTGGAATCTAGTTAATCGGTAAAAAAAAGACAGGGTTTCTCATTGCAAATTGAACCTATAATTTTTTTTTCCTGTATAATTTTGATAACAATATTAATATATATATGTATATCGTACATAAAAATGCAAATGTAGAAATTCAAGAAATAGAGTGGATATCTATATGTTAAAGAATTAACAATGAAAAAATTCAAGAAACAATTCAATAAACATCTTCTGTTCTTCATCAGAGGGAGGACAGACAAGTCTACCCCCCCCCTCTTTTTTTAAAAAAGTTTAAATTGTTGTAGGTTTCTGAGCACCTGCCAAAGCTGCATTCAAAAATAATATTTTAAAAACAAAAATACCAAATTTAATAAGAAAACAAACTAGAAACAATTTAATCAACACAAAACAATAAATTGAAAAATATATTTAAACTTAAATATATATTATATATATATATAATAGCCTTTATAATATAAAAATTATCAAGTAAACTGAATGCAGTGTCTCACAGAGGTCCTCCCTTACCTGAAGGGGAAGAAAAAAAGATTAAGAATAGTAATCCCTTTAAAAAATAACAAAATACTCGCTTCCGTATCCATTTGCATATCATATCCAAAACAAATCTGCATGCTTTCATCAATTCAAAACATCCAACTATAATCGTTCTTCTATAATAGTAATAATAATAAAAAAACTTTAGAAAATATAGAATATTCAGGAAGCATGCGATCATTAAAAAAGTTACACCGACAGACCTCAACGATGCCATTTATTTTTTAAAACAGTTCTTAAATAGTATTTTAAAAATTCAATAGGATAATTATTATTGCAAAAAAGATTAGCTATAAATTTAAAAACTTGTTTATAAAAATATCTTTCATTACTACAAATTTTACAAGAACGAATTAATTGATTAATCATAATATTTATGTAATTTTTTTTTTATGTAAATTAGAATACCAATGTGGCATACTTCTGGGAAAAAAATTAAAACTATTTCCTTTATCATATAAATCTAATTTCAGTTTATTTTCCAAAATATTAAAAGAAATAGCCAAAAATTCTACATTATAATCATCTTTGCTTACCCTATTCAATTTTAAACATTCCGGATAAACTTTTTCATATTCAATAATAAAATCAAAATTGAAAATCAAAATATCATCAATAACCTAAAAATTTTTAAAGATTTATTATAATTTATTGTATATTTATAATAAAAATAAAATAAAAATAGATTAGCATAATAGTAAAATGTAGAATAATTTGTCTCCATCACTATTCCACAAATCAGATTATATGTATTACTATGAAAATTAACTTTATTATTAAAAAAAAAAAAAACAAATATGACATATAGACTCAAAAACAAATCTAGATTGATTTTCAACTCATCCTCTAAATAACCATCTCTAATAACCATAAACCTCTAAATATCCATCGTCAAATATATTCATTAAAACATTATATAAATGATCAATAGGTATATTGGTGAATAAGTTTTCAAAATCGAATACCTGCATTTTCTGAGTACTGAAATTTAGATTGTCTAATACCTCAAAACTATTATCTATTGACCAAAAATAACTAGAATTTTTAAATTTAAATTTCAAAAAACCATATATTCTTTTCAATAACTTTTGTAAACCGATGTTAAATTTTTTATTAACATTATTAGTAGTACTACAAATATATCTAAACTTAATAGGATTTTTCTGAAATTAAGGCGTTGAAAATGTAAATGACAAACAGTGATGATTAGAAACTTTAAAATTATATGAAAACAGATTTTTACATTTTTTCCTATATAAAAAGAATTTTTTTATAATAGGATTTTTTTCAATGTTGATTTTAGCATAAAAATTTATATTATTTAATTCATCATTTACTTTCTCGATATAAAATTTCTTTCAAATTATAGCATTATCTACTGGTTAGATTAGCAGCTACTAGATTAGAAGCTTTATTTACTGGAACTATTACAAAATGTTTATGAAAATTATTTATAAAATTCATATCATCTTTATTAAAAGTAAATAAATAATTTTAAATTCCATTTATTAAAAAAATATATTTGAAATCTATATATAAATCTAATAATGAAAAAAAAATAGTTAAAAAAAAGAAATTCCAAATTTTCGGCAAAATTTGATATTTTACTGTGGATACCCTATATACACAATTGGGTTTTTTAAATATTGTATCGCTATATTTCGCAATTAAGCGGGCTTAAATTAATTATTTTATCTGCTTAACACTCTGCAACTTTCTTTATTTTAATACTTTTAAGTATTCAGTAAAACTAAAAAAAGCACATTTTGCCTTAAAAACTTCGTTTTTTTTTTTTTTTTTTTTTTTTTTTTTTTAGAACAATTTTTTTTTTTTTTTTTTAAAGCTGCATTTTTTGTCAAATGCAGCCATATGACATGCACAAAATAAATGTTTTGTTATTCCATTTTTTGGACTGTTTTAGATCAGTCACCGCGATCATATTGGCCAAATTCATGCACTGTAAAAAAAAATTCAAGAGGTTACTAAAAATTTTTTAGTAAATTTGTATTTCACAGAATTTTTTAGTAACCATTACAAACTTTTTTTTGCAAGCGAAACAAGCATTTCTTTTGTAAACTGAACAAAAGAATTTTTTGTACAACTAACTTAAAAATTTTTAGTATGAGCCACCAAGAAAACTTTAGTAATAGCTCCAAAATTATTTTTAATAACCATTACGTGAGCTCGAAGGGCAGGAGCTTCCTTCGAGCTGCATCCAGACTTCCGGAGCGGAAGATTTTCGGCAAAACCGCAATAGATGGCAGCACCAAACATTGCTACTGCTCCGTCATGATATTAATTATCCCTTTATTAACGAGTACTTACACTGCATACATTCGGGGCGTATTTGGCAGTGGCCAGTATCGAACCCGGGACCTTTTAGCCTGGAGTCCGTTACTATAACCACTATGCTATCAAGGCCACACCAAGTGTGTTTTAGTAATAGCTATTAAAAATATAAAATTATTAACTCTATTCATTGCTAACTTTTTTCTTGTAATTCTTACAGATTTTCTTGTAACCGACTAAGATTACTAAAGAATTTTTAGTAATTATAAGGATCACTAAAGTTTTTTTAGTAGATCGACACTTTTTTTTTACAGTGTAGCATATAATAAAAAGTATAGTATTTTTAGGTATGTGCCATATGTGGCACACAGTGTAGTGAAGAGTTAACAAAAACCTAAAAAGTACGGCCTTTAAGATAAGAGTGTATGAAATGTATAGGTTCGGACACACTATTTAATAGAATTAGTTTATAAATGAGGCCCTCACGCCAGACTTTTATGAAAGGTATAGGCGATGTCTAAGAAGTTGGTGGCAACTGGTTTTATCTAATTGAAGTTTTCCGTTAAGGGCATATTCGAAAAAATATTTTTCTACCCTCAAAAGCTCCAAATTTTCCGTTACATTTACAGACTCTATTTTAAAAATAGGAACATAAAACTTGCTGAGGGGATTGTTGAAGAGACGTATAAGATGCCGTGTGATTTCATTCTTCGTTCATTTCATTACAATTTGATTTATAAACAACTAGCTGAGCCGTCCGGCGTTGCTCTCGGGACCGATGTTATATTCTAAAACAAACCTGAAATTTGTATTGCAAAATGTCATAAAAAAGACCCACCCGTACCGAATCCCCGTTGCCTACGGTATCGTTTAACAGAAGTGCTGTGCACGCACGGCAAGAAAAAAATTGGGGGGGGGGGGGGTTTCTAGAATTTTTTAGTTTCACATTTCACCATCAGGGGGCGAACTCAACAAAACTGTTTCTGGACTTAAGAAAGATATTTAATGAAATTATTATTTGAAAATAGGGGTAAGTACTTCTAAAATTTTATATTAAATAAGTATTTGTCTCTGAGCTCTGAAAAATCCGCATCTAAAACGGTACGGTTTTCAATTTTTGGTCACGTTCTTCCAAAAATAATTATTGCCTCCCCTACCCACAATTGGACTTCCCCTACTCTTTAAAATCTATATTAGTGTTATAATCTATCTGAAAGTTTTATATTAAATAAGTAATATTTATCCCTGGGCTTAGTGAAAAATTCGCATTTGAAATATTTGAAAACGTTACAATTTTAAATATTTGACCGCTCCCCGTAAATAAAATCCCCCTGCCCCATATTTGATGCTCACTACTCTTTAAAATATTTACTATCTGTTATAACTTTTTTGAAAACTCCAAAACAATCGTTTTGTGATTTTTTTTTTAAATTAATTCGCGTTTTAGCATTTCTTTTCATTTTTTAATAATTGCTATATAGTTTTAAAAATTAAAACACACGCTTTTATATCTAGTCGAACTTAAAAGCTTAATTTTTTTTTTTTTTTTTTTGGTTGCATAGTTACGATTTTCATATATGTTTCAGTGGTTGTTATGTGTCTAGGAAGTCAGGTAACTTTTATTTTCTCAACTTCCTTTTGATCTGTTTATCCGGCGTTTTATTTTGATCCTTTTAAGCGGCTACTATAGCCTATGTTCATCGGAAATAGTGTAGCTTTCCAACGGTGAAAGAATTTTTCAAATCCGTCAAGTAGTTTCGGAGCCTATTCAATTCAAACAAACTAACAAACAATCAAATCTTTTCTCTTTATAATATTAGTATAGATTTTTTTTTTTTTTTTTTTTTTTTTTTTTTACAGTATGACTCTTTTTTTTTTCGTTCGCAGATTTCTCGCTGCGGAAAATTCGGTTCAAAACGCCGTTTATAATATCATATTTTTCAATATTTTCTACATTTATCAAAAAATCGCCAAGCACGACATATTTTATAGTTTCTAAATAAAAGAATTTGTCAATTTAATGCATTTGAGAGCAAAAATGAATTTAAAAATAAATCTGAAAATTAGCCGTTTCGATGGGAATACACCCTTAAGAATTCCACAAAGCAAAACAGCTAGAGTTAGGAAAAAGGCTTTACTCTGAAGCCAAATTGCTCAAACATTAAAATGCTATTATTGCAAAGGAAGTTCAAGAGTTTGAACAAAATGACACTTTAGAAACTTTATTTAAGGCTATTCTCAATAAGCGCAAAACATTTTAGCACTAAAAAAATGATTTAATTAAATGATTTATATATTTTTATGAAATTTTTACGATGCTGATGGCCTTCTCGTCACACACTGCTGTACTAACAGGTACTCAAACAGACTCTTATGGCTGTTCTCAACTGCTCTGCTCAACAAGCACAAAAAGTTTTGACAAATTTACCGGTTCATTTTTTAACAGGAAGATATAAAATTAGAAGACCTGACTACAGAAGCAATTTGAAATCGAACTGTGTTTTCCATTTTGTGATAAATAAACTACCCATTGAGTTATAAGCGATTTTTATCACGTGACAAACACATTTTTCACACTTACTTGAATGATTATTCTTCTTTTGCCCAGGAATTACATTCAAAACCCCACTTTGACACTATTTTCTGTAAGATCTATTGCGTTTGCAAAAGATAAAATATAAATATAAAATAAATAAAACTAACAAAAGGTAAATATAAAATTGATTTTAAATTCACGGAATTATGACTCAGATTTTTTCCAAATGTAAAAAGTTTGTTTCATTTTTCTTTTCAAAAAATAATAATAATTATAATAAATAAATAAATAAATAAAATAAAGTAAAACAAAATAAATAAATAAACAAAATAGGACCGTGGAAGAAAAGTTCGGTAAAACCTTTGTATTTTCTGCTGTACCTACCACATTTTTGTATTTTCTATGAATTTATCCTCAATTTTTGTGGAGCACTTATTATCTAAAAGACTTAAAAAAAAATATGATATCGTTTAAAGATCATTAAACTTAAAAGTTACTTTTAGAAAATCGATTGCGTGATTCTGTGTAGTTTAGTAACAATATCGTTGCCATCGGTGACGCTAAAATAACAATAAGACGATTCCTTAACAAATGTATCTGCGTAAATTGAAGTCTGATAATAAAGTCATTTCATTTATGTTTCGAGCACAGCCAGTAGTTGACGGTTTAAAAGAAGAGTATAATTTGTTTATACTCAAACAAGTCACGCAAGACATTTGCTTGGAAATTCAATATTAGTCTAACCACAAAAAAGCTAAAGTTTTTAAATGTGCGTGTTGATGTTTTATTCTTGAATCTTGTTTCAGAATTGAGCTGGTTAGAAAAAAGTGACGTGAAAAAGTTATGACATGAAGAATGAACTTTATGAACATAAAGAGTTCAGTCAACTATTTAGGAACACACGAGAATGAAAAATTATGCATCATTTATAGATTATGAAACACTTTTAAACACTTCCAGAAAACTTTGACAAAACTTCATCCTTTCATAAATTGAAAGATGATTGATGTCTAAGTAACTAATTAAAAAAAAAAGAAGAAAAGAAAAAACACCTACCACATTTGGAAACCAAATTTGTGAAATTGATGTTAATAGTTAGACAAAATATCACAATTCTTTTGTACATTTCCGCATATAATCTATAGATGTGTACTACATAGCATGTTAACCACTTCAATTGCTTGGACCCCATTCGAAGACCAATTTTATTTATTTATTATTTTATTTATTTATTATTTTATTTATTTATTTATTTATTTATTTTTGCGTTGAAAGCAAACGAATAATAAATGTCTATGCATCTAAGCTGAATTTCTCTTAAAATAAACGTTGTTTTCATCTGAGTTTGCAAAATGCCAAAAAATATCCAAAAGACAATGTAACCAAGAAAGTGATAAAATTTCATAAATATTTAACTTCAATCTTTTTGAATAATTTTTTTTGAGGATTTGTAGATTATTTACCTGTTTAAAGCTCCTACATTTGCGATTGCGTTAATTTAAGTTAATGAATGGATTAAGTTAAGTGATGTTTTAAGTGGGTTTGTAGTTTCAGATTCATATTTTTTAACCTAAGTTACGAATCGCCAAAAAGATCAATTTCAGAAACGATATTTTTTCTGTCATTTTTAATATCATTTTGTTTGGAAAATAATCAATGAATAAGTATTTGTATTATTATTTTAGCTTCGGAACTGAAGACGTAAAAGTATTTCACTTAAACACATGCACTGTTAAAAATTTTAAACTTGTGCTGAATCGCCATTCCACCGCTTTTATAGAATATTTCTGTTTTGATCAATGAGAATTCTCCATAATACAGTGAAGCAATCATTTTCTATTAAAGCGGTGAAGTGACGATGCTGCAACAGTTTCAAATTTTTAACAAAGTAGCACACTTGAAAATTATCATTCAGCAGTTTCTGTCAATAAACGGAAACGTAACTGTATAGCTCTGTGTATGATCTATAGAATTTATAAAAGCCACATAATATGAAAAAAAAAAGTTACATTTATTTCTTTGAACCACAAACACACTACCAGCATCACTAACAATATTGGACTTGGACGAAATATGGAAAAGAGTGCATAGAATCCTAAGCGAGTAACGTCCGATAGAGAGTTGTGAAATAGAAACAATTGATTCATACCCGATGTCCATAAAAAATAAATCTGGAAACTCAGAATGAAGTGAAGCCCTGATCACACCACAGAAAAGTCCATTTAAAGGCAACATGCATAAAAAATTGCATAAAATAAAATATGCATGTAGAAACATTCGATTCAGAGCCGATGTCCATAAAACATAAATCTGAAAATGCAGAATGAATAGAAGCCCTGATCACTCCACAGAAAAGTCCATTTAAAAGCAACATGCATAAAAAAATTGCATAAAATAAAATATGCATGTAGAAACAACCGATTCACAGCCGATGTCCATAAAACATAAATCTGAAAACGCATAATGAATAGAAGCCCTGATCACTCCACAGAAAACTCCATTTAAAAGCAACATGCATAAAAAATTGCATAAAATAAAATATGCATGTAGAAACATTCGATTCAGAGCCGATGTCCATAAAACATAAATCTGAAAACGCATAATGAATAGAAGCCCTGATCACACCACAGAAAAGTCCATTTAAAAGCAACATGCATAAAAAATTGCATAAAATAAAATATGCATGTAGAAACATTCGATTCAGAGCCGATGTCCATAAAACATAAATCTGAAAACGCATAATGAATAGAAGCCCTGATCACACCACAGAAAAGTCCATTTAAGAGCAACATGCATAAAAAATTGCATAAAATAAAATATGCATGTAGAAACATTCGATTCAGAGCCGATGTCCATAAAACATAAATCTGAAAACGCATAATGAATAGAAGCCCTGATCACTCCACAGAAAACTCCATTTAAAAGCAACATGCATAAAAAATTGCATAAAACAAAGTATGCATGTAGAAACATTCGATTCAGAGCCGATGTCCATAAAACACAAATCTGAAAATGCAGAATTAATAGAAGCCCTGATCCCTCCACAGAAAAGTCCATTTAAAAGCAACATGCATAAAAAATTGCATAAAATAAAATATGCATGTAGAAACAATCGATTCACAGCCGATGTAAATAAAACATAAATCTGAAAACGCAGAATGAATAGAAGCCCTGATCACTCCACAGAAAAGTCCATTTAAAAGCAACATGCATAAAAAAAAATTGCATTGAATAAAATATGCGTGTAGAAACGTTTGATTCATAGCCGATGTCCATAAAACCTAAATCTAATAACGTGCAAGGAAGACAAGCTCTGAGTCGTAATTTTCCTCAAACTTTTTTTTCTTTTTATAATATTTACGCGAAAATATTTTTATTGTTTTAAAAAGAATATTATTATATGTAGTCTTATTTTTTTTAATCCGTCGTATTTTTTTTCCATTTACGACTTTTAACGCATTTTACAATTTTGTGTCTCTTTTAAAATTCATGTGTGATTATATATTTTGTGCCATAACTTGTTATATTTTCTTGCTTTTAATATGTAATATTCATTTAATTTTAATTTGATAGTTTTTTCTATTTATAATAGTTGCGTGTCAATATTTTTTTTATGTGAACGAACATTTTATTCAATTCTTTCTTGTTTTAAAAATTGGTAACACTTTAAAATGATTTTCTTTTCTAAAATAAATAAAAAAATCGAACCTCGAATTGCTTAAAATTAGAATTTGAAATGGAAATGAATCCTCAAAAAATGAGTCAAATAATAATTTAAGAAAATGCAGTCTGCATGCCGGGAAATTATAATGTATAAAATGATCTAAAAATGATTAAATTCTTATGCGTAACTTTTGCTACTTTAATTTCTTTTAATGGAACGATTTTGACCTACTTTAATATTAAATATCTCTTAAAATAATTATGGATTTAAAAACTGTCTGCTCGAGCGATTTTATCAAACAACATATGTATTGTACATATGTATGTAACAACATATTTGTATGCAACAGTTCTGCTAGTATTAACGAAAAAAACCTATCGTCACAAGAAAAACATTGCCAGCAGCAGTGACTAGGTTAATTACTTTTTCTTAGACTAGAGGGGCTAGTTATATTTCAAACACACATGATTTATCGCATTTGGTATTCAAGTTAGGGTTTATTTATTTATTTTCTGGAAATGGTATAATAGACTTCAGAAAGTCATGATGTAACCTAATTACATTCATTTTATATTACTGACATTACATATATAAGCATGCATGTCTGCTTGAATATAACAATTTTCAGTACATGTAACAACATAACAATCCCCCCCCCCCTCTTACAAATGAATGTAATAGTAACAAATGAGGAATCTTCCATAATATTATCCCACAATACGAAAATCGTACAACTATAATATTAGTCCCTATCGAGATTACTTTTATTTTAAATGATATGATTTTTATTATTATTATTATTATTATTCCGCCGATTTAAAACAATGAACAACTTTGTCACTTAAAAAAGAAACGTACTCATAAAATGGTGGCCCTTTTTCTTTTAAAATTTATTTCCGGGCCACGAATAAAATACACTGCGGCATTAAAAGAAAAACATGGCATTCTGAATAAGGTTACGGCCTTGCAATGTAGAGAGGTCAGGTCTCCTTTTGTCCAAGATGATTGTGGATAAAAATACTTATTTCGAATCTCTGGATATTCATATCTTGCCGAATCTGCTTTTAACTACGGGACCGGTTTCAAGCTTAAACTCAAGTTCAAAGGCCCATTCATACGAATTTTTCATCTTTAATGTTAGGGGGTGAGCAAAGGGGATGGTATTCGAATAAATTGCTCCTTCTCACGAACAAGGTGCTCCCTACCGGGTCACCTTTTCTTCCAGAATGGGTTTGGGTGTTCGCTAAAGATTTCACTTTTCTACGCTGCTTCCGCAAATCTTGCTCCAAAAGGGGTGAATGTACGTCGACAATGATCTAACGGAGCGAAAATATCCTAATTTCACGTGGGTAATTTTCCTAAAGTCAAAAGTTTTTTTTTTTTTTTTTTTTTTTTTTTTCCTCCTTTCTTTTGTCCCTTTTTTTTCTGTTTTTGAGAACATAATATGTAATCAATGATAGTTCGAAGATACATAGCTTTCTTTGCGCGCTCATCTTAATAATTGGAGGAAAATCTTTTAAACGCGTACAATCGAAAGTTAAGACGAACACGCTTAAAGCGAATTACTTTTAACACGAAATGTTTTCAGTTGTCCCATCCAGTTTTACAGGCATTTACTGTAATTTTACTGCTTGCTGTAATTTACTGTAAGATTTTAACACGAACACGCTAACGCGAAATATTGTTTAAGGCTGCCCAAATTAAAAAGGGCAACTTTATGACATAAGTTTTAATATAATTTTGTTTGGAAATGCATGAAACTAGCAGGTGTTGTTGTTCAGAAACTATCTACTTGCACTCACTTTAACTTTTTTCCCAAACACAATGGATTTTTCAGAAAATAGTGTTGAAGTGGACGTTTCGAATCAAATTTCTCCGAGAAAAAAAAAAAAAAAAAAAAAAAAATCACGCAAGCATGGGTGAAAAACGTGTTTATCCAACACCCCCTATAGTCATATAGGGGGCGTTGGTTTATCACGAGATCGAAAATGCTTTTAACTCAAAAGGTAATTTATTAATCAGAAAATGGAAAATTCAGTTGAATTCAAAATCATTTCCATAGTCAGGGTTTCCAATTTTATATCTTTGCGTTAAAAAAATTAATTTGTAAATGTGTCAAAGCCTGTTCTCAATTCTGCACAACAAGTGCAAAACATTTTAACACATTTACAAATTAATTTTTTAACGGGTGGATATAAAATTGCAATGCAAGACTATGGAAGCGATTTGGAATCAAACTGTATTTTCCATTTTTTGATATATGAATTATATATTGAGTTATAAGCGATTTCGGTCACATTCCCCTTACTGGGGAGGGGGAGGGGTTTTCTTTTGCCAGGAAATTCAATTGAAAACGCTTACTTTGACAATATTTTCTAAAGGATTAAGACGAGGGAAATTTAAATATATCATTAAAAGGGTCATTTAAATTATTGATTTTATCTTTAATAAGCTGGTTTATTTGATTGTGATTGGATTTATTTATTATTTTTCACTTTGTGAGCATAATATATGGTCGATGATACATAGTTTTCTTTTCATACACATCATAATTCTGGGATGAAAACAAAAATTCTCTTTATGTGTAAATATCGGTTATTAGATGCAAATGAACTTTCAAGCAGATATCCTGTTCATTAAAAATAAAATTTGAAAATTACCTTAAAAGGGAAATTAAATGGTCACTGTGGTTTTCAATGAAGTAATTTTGGGGGGATAGTGAAGGGGGTGTCTTTTGTTTGTTTGTTTTTTTACTTTAAGAACATAATGCATATTGATAAAAAGTCAATGATATGTATCTTTCTTCGCATACTATATGATACTTGGAGGAAAACAAATTTTCTAATCTATAACTACATAAAAAAGTTTGGCCTGACTGACTGATAATCAACGCCCAAACTACTGAACTTAGCAGCATGTAACTTAGGGTTGGTTGGTTGGTTGTTTTGGGTTTTATGGCGCAAGGTCCTCATTAGGACATGCTGCGCCAAGACAAAGTCGAAGAGAAAAAAATTAATTGTCAGTACTAAGAATAAAACCAAGTAAAAACAGTAATTATAAATCAAAAGACCATAGCTTAAAAACACTCAGTGTCAATTAAAACTGTAAAAGTTGAGAATAAAAGTTAAAATATAAACAGTGTAAAAGTTGACATATAATACTACATAAAAACGGAGTTAAAAATCAAGGATGTAATGCATCGATACATGTACTTAAAATATAACTGGTTAAAAAAGTTAATAAAGTTTAAAGTTAAAGAATGAATACCACATTAAAAACCACTCATGGATATGAATTAAATAGAAAATGGAAATGCGGTGACACATGAAATTAAAAACAATTAAAACCAGTCACAGACATTTAAATAGGTAAAAAGTTAAAATTCCAAAAATAGTTAAAATTCTAAAGTAATTAACAACAACATAAAAAGTAATACAACAGAAAATCTAAAACCAAAAGCCAATAAAAAACTAAACAAGTTCAACCAGGCACATATTCCTCAAATACAGTGTTTTCTTCGGAATCCGAGCCACTGCCATAAGCTTCGGATTCCATAGCCTCTTGAACATAATGCTGGAGTTGCCTGGGATCTTTAAAATTCCTAATACATGGGCTTAGAGATGAGTTTTTCTTTCTTTTACCAACAGTCTGCCACTTGGGAGATGCTGAAGATGGGGTTTTCTTGCTATCTGTTTCTTTTTTAAGTACATTTGATTTCTGTTGTGTTTTTGAGTTTGTAACAGTTTTGGTCCCAGTCTTGGTCTTTTCTTTTTGAATGGAGGTTTTCACTGTCTGACTAGAGTTGAGTTTTTTCATGTTTAGAGCAGATGATCTTGGGGCATTTTTTGGAGAAGTAGCAGGAGCATTGGATGATCCACTAGATAGAGATTTCTGTCGATGTTTTTCTAGATCAATTATTTTTACAGGTTCTTTGGATGGTAGCCAGCGTTCTAATAGTGGTTTTACAAGACATTTAGTAGGGAGACAGATATCACGGCTTTCTTTAATTGGTGTGCTAGTTGATTGTGTTTTAGTAGATTTATTTGGTAGATATGTGGAATCCGTTTGAGTACTTATATGTCTTACTGTTATTGATTGCTGCTTGAGTATACTGGAGTAGGGAATTCCAACGGATGGGGTTCTCTATTCAACAGCTTTACGGGCATCGGGGTAAGATAAATTTTGAGTAATTTTGAGAGTAAGAATTTCTTTTTCCCGATTCCAGTTAGGACAAGTGCGAGAATAAGATGTGTGTCCACCCTTACAATTTGCACAGCGTTCGGGTTTTTCACACGATTCACACGATTTATTGTCGTGGCCGACTTCTGCACAACGTGCGCAGGTAACAGATCCACGACAATGTATGTTTGTATGGTCGTAACGCTGACATTTAAAACATTGGAGAGGGTTTGGTATATATGGTCGGACTGGGCAGCTAAGATAACCGGCTTTAATTTTAGTTGGTAAAGTAGGACTATTGAATGTTAGAATGATATGTTTTGTAGGCAGCACTTGTTCATTGCGACGGATAGTAATACGGCGTACATCTATGACATTTTGGTCTTTTAAATTTTCTAAAAGTTCAGTTTTAGTAGAGAATAACAGATCAGGTTCAGATATGACGCCAAGAATGTAACTTAGGGAAAATATACTTCTTATGATGTAAGTGTGCACTGAGATAGGATTTTTGAAAATATCACCTTTTAAGGTAAGGGGGGGGGGCAGACGGGGATCAAAAAATATGGAACATCTTATATATCTCAGCAGTCGTTTAAGGTAGCAGCGTGAAATTCCAGAAACTGAATCTACTAAAAAAAATAATTAAACACTTATTTCAGCGATTTTAAAAATCGCCCCCCCTAAGGGGGCTTAAAAGGGGGGCTTTATATTTAATACGAACAGTTAATTTAGAGCATTTTCAATTTAGAACATTTGACATACATCAACAATCGTTTTAAGTACAAGTATGAAACGGCGGAAAATAAATCTATTAAAAAAATAATTAAAGATGTGTTTCATTTTAAAATTTCCACCTCCGAAAAGGTTAACGTGGGGGTCAAAAATTCCAAAATATATTGTTCGACCCGTCATGTGACATATAATCGGAATGCCCTTGAACCGCTCTTTCATATTATGAACTTTTTTCCTCCCCTCCCAAATTTGCTTCCCTTCGGGAGGTTGTTTTCGAAATTTTTTGAAATTGAAGCGTTTCATCATTACATATCGGATTTTCTTACAGTGCCCTCTGATAAATATTATTTATAATATTTGAAAAATTCAAAGATAAGGGAAGATTTTATACCTGCAAAACGTGATAGTTGGAACTCTTGGGGGGGGGGGGATCACCCACTAAAAACTTGGCATAGGTGTTTAATCCCCGGAGGAAATATTCCACTATCAACCAGCCAAATTACAAACAACGGGCCATTCCATAACATAAATAACATATACAGCAATAATATGCCATGGCACTAAAATACACAAAATGATAAAAATGAAAAACACTTGTTGACAATTTGACAAACGCCTGACTGACGGAACAAAGAAAAAATAATTAACAAACTTAACAAGACACATACAAAATAAAGTGAGATGTAAGAACAAATCATACATGTTCCATGAAAAGCTCTCAGATCATTATTTCAAATTATACACCTCCAGCGCCTCTGAGATATTTCGCCATATCGAAGCAGGAGATTTAGGTAGAAGCGAGAAATTCAGGATTACACATCTTCTAAAAAAATAGTTAAACATAGGTTCTTCAGTCATTTTAGAGCTATTTTGCCTATTATGTGGTCTTCAACATCGACTTCTAACTGGATAATGTAAGATTATATGAATAAGACAAAAATTATGGATGCTTGATTACATATTAAGATTTTAAGTTTTTTTTTTTTTTTTTTTTGTACTAGATGTACTTTGTTTAATTCAAAATTCCTTTAGAGAAACCGACCAGCGTAGTGGATGAAGACTGCTAACTATGTATAAATTTCGGTTATTAAATGCAGGTAAGCTTCAAAACATTTATATTGTTCATAAATAATAGTGCTTGAAATGCATCATTAAAAGGGTAATTAAGAAGGTCAGAATGCTTTTATTATTATTATTATTATTATTATTATTATTATTATTATTATTATTATTTAAAATAAAGTGTTTATTTACTTATTGAGCATAATATGCGATCTATGAAAGGTCGAAGATACATAGTTTACTTTGCGTGCTCAGATTAGTATTTGGAGGAAAAGTAAAACTTATTCTGAATAAATCTCGGTTATCAAATGAAGGGAAGCTTTTAAACACGTACTATGTTGTTCATAAAAGAAAAAAAAAGGGTTTAATAAGCACGATTTTTTTAACAATATGATTTATTTATTATTATTATTTTATTTATTTATTTATTTATTTATTTATTTATTACTTTGTAAACATAATATTTGTGGCTTCCGGTAATAACCAGGTAAGGACCACTTTTAATATTTTGAGTAATTAATGTTTAAATTTTTCAAATGTCTTTTTATCATTACTTTTATAAAATACACTGCTCAAAACAATTAAAGGATATCGCAGTTTTAGGTGGATTTTGTATCTGGGAAACTTTTTAGCTGATTGATACATGATCGACAGACATAGTAGGTTATATGAGAATAAATTACACATGTTTGGCAGAAAAAATGCATTTTATTGCGCATTTGTGTAAAAAAGGAAAAAAACTCAATCTGTGCATATGAGAAAAAAAGAATAAGAAAAGGTGTTTTCTTCAAAGAAAATCATTTTCAGTAGGGGGATTTGGTTTTCACGGGCGGCCAGCAACGTTGAACACCTTTGAGGCATGGACTCAATGAGGCTATTAGTGACGAGTTGGGGGTATTCTGCCCCACTCTTCCAGAAGAGCTCTTTCCAGTTCTTGGAGAGTTTGTGGGGGTTGTTGGCGGCCAGAAACTCGTCTTCGTAGAGCGTCCCAAACGTGCTCATTTGGATTCATGTCTGGAGAACACGCTGGCCATTCCATTCGAACGATTCCTTCCTCGAAAAGGAAATCCTCCACCAGGTTTGCACGATGTGGCCTGCAGTTATCGTCCATTAAAATGAAGTTATCTCCGATTGCTGCAACGTAAGGGACTACAATAGGTCTGAGGATCTCATCCCTATATAGGCGACCAGTCAGAGCTCCATCTCGAATGATGTAGAGGTCAGCGCTCCCGTCAATGGATATGCCATCATACACCAACACTCCTCCACCGCCAAATCTGACACTTTCGTGCACGAACGCAGGATTATTCCTACTGCCACGGTCCCTCCAGGTGAAAATACGTTTATTATCCGGATGCACAGAAAAACGGCACTCGTCAAAACAGAATATTGCTCCATTCATTTCTCCTCTAGTTGACATGTTCGGTTGCCCACTCCCTGTGGTCGCGACGATGCCTTGATGTTAATCTAACACATACCATCGGTCGGCGAGCATACAGACCTACAGCATGGAGCCGGTTTCGGACAGTCTGAGTTGAAATCGTGGTGCCTGTAACCGAGCGAAGGTGCTGTTGGAGAAGAGTAGCGTTCATGTTTCGGTGTCTCCGAGCTGTTAACACTAAATACCGATCTTCATTGGGCGTTGTTGCCCGTCTACGACCTTGCCCTGCACATCCGCTCTCCAAAAAACGGTTCCAGATCCTGGAAATGACAGTTTGTGACACTCCAATGGCTTGCGCTACTTCGGCTTGAGTTTGGCCCCCTTCTAACCTACCAACAATTCTCCAAGCTTCTGAATCTGTCAAATGACTTCGCTGAGACATCGTACTCATCGAAACAAAGCAATCACTGAATGCCGATCATCCTTGTCTTCATTCTCTTTTATCCAGTTGAAAGTCAAATTCCATTCGCTGCCGCTGAAGCGACGTTTTTGACGTCGAACTCAAAATTTGCATACTTCACAGTTTGAAAACCAGAAAAATTTGCATTTGTGATTCTCTTCTTCTATTTTCGGCAAAAAAAAAATTCGTTTACATCTTTATTTTATATAAAACTTCAAATATCCTTTAATTGTTTTGAGCAGTGTAGATTAGAACTTAATAATTTTCACTACATTCAATTAGGATATAAGAACCTCTTTTTTTTTTTTTTTTGACAAAATCGTTACATAAAAATGGTTTTTATTCATTGAGAAACAATGAAATATTTTTCAATTTTTAAATGAAAATTTATAGTCGCCCTATGACGGGAAGAATTCGATTTTCATTTTTCAGTACTATGGTAGATGAAAGTACTCTTTTTAATTTACACTTTCCCAAATTATCTCAATTTTTTCAAAAATATGCCTTACCTGGTTATTATCGGAAGCCACAGATTTTTGGTCGATGATACATAGTTTTTTTTTTTTTTTTTTTTTTTTTTTCTCCTTACATACTCACAATAATACTTGGAGAAGAACAAAAATTCTGTCTATGCATAAATCTCGGAATGCAGGGGAGTTTTTAAACAGATTATTGTTCATAAACAATACTATTTGAAATGCACCATTAAAATAGTAATTCGAAAACTCATGTTGTTTTTTTCAAATAAAGTCTGTATTTATTTATTTAGTTTCTGAATATAATACGTAGTCAATGAAAGGTCGGAGGCACGTAATTTTTATTGCGTGCTCACCTTAAGGGTGTTCTTATACCAAAAAGGGCAACTTTATGATATAAGTTTTAATTTACTTTTATTCGAAAAAGCATGAAACCAGCATGTGTTGTTCAAAAACGATCTAATTGCACTAATTTTTCCATTTTCCTGTTTTTTTTTTTTTTTTTTTTTTTTTTTTTTTCTTTGCAAACAGAGTAGATTTTTCAGAATATAGGGTCGAAGTGAGCGTTTTGAAGCGACTTTCCGTTCAAAAGCAGAAAAACCAGTCAACGAAGAGAGAGAAAGTTTTTGACTCGTGACTGAAAACTTACATAACTTAATAGGTGATTGATTGAAAAATGGAAAATCCAGTTCGATACTAAATCGCTTTCATAGTTAGACTTTCCAATTTTGTATCTTTAAGTTAAAAAATAAATTTATAAATGTGTCAAAATGTTTTGCGCTTGTTGAGCAGAGCAGTTGAGAACAGTCTTAATACTTAAACTTAGAGGAAAGCAAAAATTTTAATTATGTATAAATCTTCGTTATCAGATGAGGGTAAGCTTTTTAAACACGTATGCAGTTCATAAACAATAACAAATTAAATTTATCATTTAAAAGGTAATTTAAATGGTCATGAATTTTCATAGAAAAGTGTGTTTATTTATCTATTATTTTTTACTTTGTGAACATAATATTCGGCCAATGATACATACTTACTTTTCTTGCATATTTATTGTAATATTTGGAAGAAAACAAAAATTCTGCTTATGTTTAAATCTTGCTAATCAAATGTTGATGGCAAGGCCGTAGACAGAAAAACATTTCGGAGGACTATTTAGTATCATGATTTCATTTTATATCCCCCCCCCCCCTCTCAATTGAATATTGAGGAATGTTAACAGTTTCATAGCTATTTATTGTGAATTCAAGTAATTCAATTTAATATCAATAAAAAATTAAGAGTTTTTATTGCAAGTAAAATTATAATATCATTTAAATAATTCTTCGGTATGAGTTGACTTTAGACTTTACTAATTGAATATTGAGGAATGTTAACAGTTTATAGCTATTTATTGTGAATTCAAGTAATTCGATTTAATATCAATAAAAATTATGGGTTTTTTATTGCAAGTAAAATTATAATATAATTTAAATAATTCTTCGGTATGAGTTGACTTTAGACCTTAGTAATTGAATATTGAGGAATGTTAACAGTTTATAGCTAATTATTGTGAATTCAAGTAATTCAATTTAATATCAATAAAAAAATTAAGGGTTTTTATTGCAAGTAAAATTATAATATCATTTAAACAATTCTTCGATATGAGTTGACTTTAGACCTTACTAATTGAATATTGCGGAATGTTAACAGTTTACAGCTATTTATTGTGAAGTCAAGTAATCAATTTAATATCAATAAAAAATTAAGAGTTTTTTATTACAAGTAAAATTATAATATCATCTAAGTAATTCTTCGGTATGGGTTGACTTTAGACCTTACTAATTGAAAATCGAGGAATGTTAACAGTTTATAGCTATTTATTGTGAATTCAAGTGATTCAATTTAATATCAATAAAAATAAAGGGTTTTTTATTGCAAGTAAAATTATATCATTTAAACAATTTTTCGGTATGAGTTGACTTTAGACCTTACTAATGATCGACCCAAGTGATGTTTGACATTTTCACATACGTTTGTAAATATTTTATTGCTAAAGAAATCTTCCAGTAGCTTACATCAGAACGGCTAAATAATTTCCACTGTATTTTGGGCTAAATAAGTCTAACAATCTGTATCAAGCTATCAACTGCTGTCGTCATTTTAATTTGACGATTTTAAAATTTAGATTTTACAAAGTTTCAACATCAAATAAACTTAAAACATTTCTTAGAAAATGTATTTTATTTTTTCAGCATACACTATATTGCCATTGATTATGGGACACTTGCGATTTTAGACATTTTACTAAATATCTAGAAAAATACCTGAGGAATCATCTCGAAACTCTTAGTGTATAAATATAATAGTATACGTCATACATATCCGTGAAGATTTTTTACCGAAACGCCATAGGGGACCGTCAACAAATTAAAAAAGAATGAATATCTTTTGAATAACCCTGTCAAAACTAATGTAGCAAAAGCGCTCAAACTCTAGATTATGATTGAATGCCTTATTGTAATGCACTGTGTTCATTTTTATGCAAATAGCATGCACACTCGCAGAGTAATTAAGGTTTTTATAAAAATGGTCCCAAATTTTTCCAAGTTTTTCCATTATAATTTTCAGAGTTCTTAATATAAAATATTTTTTTCAGAAAATATGACAAACAACATTGCACACAGTAAGTACCCTGTCATCAGAATTAATAAATAATAAAAATTGTTTGAAAAATGAGTAGGTTTACTATATAATTTTTTACTGCGCATGCGTCAAAGATATCGAAATTTCATTTGCATATTATGTTAGCTAAATGTATAGAGCAACTTTTGTAAAAGACTCAAAATCATAGCTTGAAAATTCTGAAAGTAATCGTCTATAGAAAAAGGACAAAATCCGTTGTTTCCAAAATGAAGCAAAAAAATGAGGGATTTTATCCAAATGCAGTAGTACATCCCATATTGTGTATTCTATATTGACACTAATCAATGAATATATGGATACAACCCCTCTTGTTTTTGCTTCATTTTGAGAATAACGGATTTTCGACTTATTCAATTGACGATTATTGTCAGAATTTTCAAGTTATGATTTTGTGCCTTTTACAAAAGTTGCTCTATACATTTAGCTAACATAATATGCAAATGAAATTTTGATATCGTTGACGCATGCACAGTAAAAAATTATTTAGTAAACCAACTCATTTTTTATACAATTTTCATTATTTTTTAATTCTGATTACAGGGTACTGTGTGCAATGTTGTTTGTCATATTTTCTGAAAAAAATAATATTTTATATTAAGAACTCTGAAAATTATAAAGAAAAAACTTGGAAAAATTTGGGATCATTTTTATAAAAACCTTAATTACTCTGCGAGTATGCTTGCTATTTGCATAAAAATGAACAAGGCTTATTACAATAAGGCATTCAATCACAATCTAGAGTTTGAGCGCTTTTGCTACATTAGTTTTGACAGGGTTATTCAAAAGATATTCATTCTTTTTTAATTTATTGACGGTCCCCTTTGGAGTTTCGGGAAAAAATCTTCACGGAGATGTATGACTTATACTATTATATTTATACACTAAGAGTTTCGAGATGATTCCTCATGTATTTTTCTAGATATTTAGTAAAATGTCTAAAATCGCAAGTGTCCCATAATCAATGGCAATATAGTGTATTAACGAAATAAAACAATAGAAGTATGATTTTTATATCTTCAATGTTATATATTTTCGAATCTTGTCTTTGTTGACTGATAGTTAATAACACATTTATAGTCATCTTGATAGAAATTTCGGAGGGGGGTCAAACCCTGGTCATCCCTCCATTGACTACGGTGTTGGTTGATGAGCTTTTTAATAGATATGCTATTTATTAACAACACTATTTAAAATCTATCATTAAAACGGTAATTAAAAAATCATTATGATGTTTAAATAAAGTAGGGATTTAGATGCGTTTGTAATTATACAGGGTGTTTCGCTACCAGACCGACAAACTTTGAGGGATGATAGTAGACATGAAAACAAACATTATTAAATAGGAAACCATGGGGCGCAAACGTCTTCTATAGAAGCTAGGGGCCATTAAAGTTTGAGGTCCAAAATTTCAAACGATGATAAAAAACGGAAAAAAGGGTCGATTCGTTTGCGGTTTTCACTAAAATCATTCTTTATATCACGATTTTTTTTTAGAAAAAATTTTAAAAGTTACGTTCAAAAATTGACGATAGAGGGCGTTTTAGACTTTAGAGTAACGAACAACTACTTTTTACCGTTATTTTGTGCATGGGTTTGAAATTATTCTAAAGTTTAGACTTTAACTTAAATTTTAAGCCCAAAATCGGAAACATTGGGATCGGGTTACTAGCGAAAATTAAACTGTGAACAGAGGGGGGAATTTTAAACGCTCATAAATATTGGACAAATAAATCGGTTTTGTTGCAGTTTGCGTGTAAGTCATTCCTTTGGTAATTATTTTACTGAAAATGACGTACAGCATTGGTGCCCTCATTTTTTGATAGAGGGCGCTTCCGACACATCTCTGATATTTCAGTGGCATTACTCCTGGCTGTTTAACTACCAGACCATCATACTTTCAGGAAGTGTTAGGGATACAAAGACGACTTGGAATCACATAGAAATGTAGCATTGGAAATGCATTTTTTGCAAGTTACGGTTAAAGGAAGCAGAGAAAAAAAGTAACAGAAACAGCAGAGAAAGAGTGACACGTTAATGTGATAGAAAACAGTCTATTTAAAGGTTTTACTAGAAAAGGTGTTCAAAATTACGACCAGAAGTAGTCCAGTATGCTTGACAGCGGCGTCACGTGGAATTCCTCAAGCTTTGAAAGATTCCTGGCATCTCTGATAGTTTTCTGACAGCTACAGAAATACCAGCTGCGAGGTCTTCAACTGATGGTACGGGAACCTCATACAGATACATCATATTTTTCATTTGGCCCCAGCAAAAGAAGTCTATACATGACAGGTCCGGCGATCTGGCAGGCCCATGATCCGGGCTACGACGACCATTCCACCACTTTCCATATTTTACTTTGAAGTGTCGGCAAACGTCATTGGTAATTGTGGAGGAGCCCTATCGTGCTGTTCATCGTTCAAATACTTCATTCTGCTACCTTTGGAACTGGTTCGCGAATGATCACTTCAAAGTGATCTCTGCGCAGGCACATTACCGTTTAGCGCCATCTACCGTCGCTGTCAAACTTGCCGGACTACTTCTGATAGTAATTTCAAACACCTTTTCTAGTAAAACCTTTAAATAAACTATTTTCTGTCACATTAACGTGTCGCTCTTTCTCTGCTATTTCTGTTACTTTTTTTCGCTGCTTTCTTTAACCGTAACTTGCAAAAAATGCATTTCCAAGTAACATTCTTATGTGATTCCAAGTCGTCTTTGTATCCCTAATACTTCCAGGAAGTATGATGGTCTGGTAGTAAAACAGCCAGGAGTAATGCTACTGAAATGTCAGAGATGTGTCGGAAGCTCTCTCTATCAAAAAATGAGGGCACAAAAGCTGTACGCCACTTTGAATAAAATAATTACCAAGTTAATGACTTACACGCAAACTGCAACAAAATCGATTTATTTGTCTAATATTTATGAGCGTTTAAAATTTGCCCTTCTGTTCACATTTTAATTTTCGCTAGTTACCCGATTCCAATGTTTCCGATTTTGGGCTTAAAGTTTAAGTTAAAGTCTAAACTTTAGAATAATTTCAACCCCATGCGCAAAATAACAGTAAAAAGTAGTTGTTCGTTACTCTAAAGTCTAAAGCGCCCTCTATCGTCAATTTTTGAACGTAACCTTTAAAATTTTTTTCTAAAAAAATCGTGATATAAAGAATGATTTTAGTGAAAACCGTAAACGAATCGATCCTTTTTTCCGTTTTTTATCATCGTTTGAAATTTTGGACCTCAAACTTTAATGGCCCCTAGCTCCTACAGAAGACGTTTGCGCCCCATGGTTTCCTATTTAATAATGTTTGTTTTCATGTCTACTACCATCCCTCAAAGTTTGTCGGTCTGGTAGCGAAACACCCTGTATAAATATGTATAACATCTATAGTCGTCGTCTCATCGATTCGTCTGTCTGTCTGTTTGCGTATAACAACGCAAAAACTACCCAACTGAATAGTTTGAAATTTAATGTGGATAATCGTTGCAGAATATTGTCGCATCATTTCAATTTTTAACTCTTTGTCTATCGAATTAGGAATTCATGAAAATTTTACATTCTAAAGTATTTCACGTAAATTGTTTAGACTAAAGTAAAAGATTTTATAATTTTTTGATAAATTTTTGAAGGATTTTAGAAGGATTGGAAGATTTAGAAGGATTAATTAAATTTGAATGTACAGGGATTTTGTGCAATATTTATAACCCCACTCAAATATTTTATTTTAAATTATTATCTTAGTATTTTTAGAATTATAAAATGTACAAATATGATGTTTTCTTACGTTATAAATATAGAAATATTTTCGTAATGAAAAATCACCATTCCCCTCCCTCCGCGCCAAGAAAGCTGAAAAGATGCAAAAGCAAAATAAATCATATTTTTAAAAATATTTTTGCTTTGTGTAAGCAATAATGCTTGTGGAACAAAATAAAGTAATGTACCTGTAACTCATTCTAAACAGTGTTACAACTAATCGACGGATTAACAGAATTTTATAATAAGTAGTTTTAATGCTACTTATAAGTACCGTCTGATAAAGGGTTAAGAAAATCAAATCAAAACTTTAAAAAATAGTAATAAAAGTTTTCGTCATTCTCTTAAATCCTACTATGCGTAATTTAATCAATGATATATCATGAAGGATAATGATTCTATGTTGCCAGTACAAATACTATTTAAGATGGAGCGTATTATTTTTGTATTACTGAATTTAATATATATAATGGTACAGACAAACCTCGTTAAGGCTGTTCTCAAATGCTCTGCTCAACAAGCGCAAAAAGTTTTGACACATTTACAAATTTATTTTTTTAGCGCAAAAGATATGAAAATAGAAAGCATGACTTTAAGAACGATTTGGAATCGAAAGGAATTTTTAATTTTTACGTCAATAAATTGCCTATTGAGTCATAAGCTTTTTCGATCGCGTGACAAAGACTTTTTCTCCCTTCGTTGACTGGTTTTTCTTCGTTCGCGTGAAAATTTGATTCAAAACACCCAATTCGACACTATTTTTTTAAATATCAATTTGGTTTGAAAAAAAAAATCGGGTAAATCAATGCGATTAGATAATTTTTTAACAACAATATCTGCTAGTTTCATGCATTTCATGCATTTCCGAATAAATTGAAGCTTACATCAAAAAATTGCCCCCAACTGATTTAAGAATAGCTTAATACGAACACGCTTAGCGCAAATTACTTTCAACACGAATTGTTTCTAGTTATCTCGTCAAGTAATATAGGAGTTTATTGTGGATTTAGTCCTTTTAATGCATTTACGCTATAGGAACCATCCATAAATGATGTCACACTTGGAAGGGGGAGGAGGGGTCATGGAATTGTAACAGTTTGTGACAAGGGGGTAAGAAGAAATGTGACTTCGCACATTTTAGTTTAAGTAAAAGCATAAAAATAAGCAAATGAAATTTTGAAGTTATTTTGAAAGTAAATAAGTATTTTGTGTTCATAAAGTAAAAATAAATTTTTAAGTCAAATACTAATTAAAATTCCATTTCATATTCTAACATACTACTGTTTTCAATTTTGCTTTTTCATATTAATATTTTAATACAATTGTCTTTAATCTTATTTCATACAAAATAAGTACACGAATCATTTATATTGTTATAGTTATAAATATAATTAAAACATAATTTAAGTTTTAAAATAAAATTTAAAATATGATCTATGACATAATGCTTTATTTCTCAACTACAAGTAGTATATGTACATGCAATATTGCGGGACATGTGACAAAGAGGAGTTAAGTGGTATGATGAAGCATGACACTTTGTGACAAAGGGGGGAGGGGTTGGGGGTGGGGCAAAAATATTGAAAAAAAGTGTAATATCATTTATGGACGCCCTTCGCGACGGAAACATTTTATGCAATTTTTAATGGTTTGTCACCGGTTTTTAAAAACAGAAATGTGTGCCTTATTAAATCGAGAAAATGCTCCGATTGAATAAGGCAAATTTTACTGACGGGGATAAAAAAAAATTCTTAAGGGGCCGCTTCACTTAAATGAAAAGACCCATTCGCTAATGCTAAAACTATATAAGAAATTTATAAGGATATCTCGATTGCATTTTGATATTTTTAAATGATTCTTTTTGCATTGGATAGATGAGATTGATCTGAATGCACGCCGTTTTTTAAGTTTTTGATTTCGTTTACAGATATTTTTTACAAAAATGCTTTCATTTTCAGAACCGGTTTGGAAAGCGAAATCACCCTTATAAAAAATATCTGTAAACAAAATCGAAAAAGTAAAAAATGGCCTGCATTCAGATCAATCTCAGCTATCCAATGCAAAAAGAATCATTTAAAAATGTTAAAATGCAACCGAGATATCTTTATAAATTTCTTTCATAGGATTTGCATTAGCGGAAGGGTCTTTTCATGTGTCGCTGATCCCCAAGGGGTTAACGCAAAATATTGTATATCACGAAATGAAAAGGATAGGTCATTGAAATATTTCTTACTCATAGCACAAACAAAGGAATTTTTTTTTTTTTTTTTTTTTTTACGTTTTAATGCAATGGTACTGATTTTTATTTTTTTTTCCTTCAGTCTTTTAAGGAAAATGGCTTTAGTAATGGCTTTAGTCGTAATTGGCTTTTTTAATAGCCCACGACTAACGATTGGAAAATTGTCAATCGATTGCTTTTTCTGCTCACTTCAATTGATAAATTTCTATCGAAAGAATTGCATTGAATGATGAGAAAAATGTACGTAACTCCTTAAAGTTCTTTTCACAAGGTGTTTATGTATGTTAATTTAAACTGCGGCCATGCAGCGCTGTGCCAAAGACGGGGGGGGGGGGGGTCACCCACCAAAAACTTGGCATAGGTGTTTAATCCCAGGAGGAAATATTCCACTACCAACCAGCCAAATCACAAACAACGGGCCATTCCTTAACATAAGTAAAATATACAGCAATAATGTGCCATGGCACTAAGATACACAAAATGATAAAAATTAAAAGCACTTGTTGACAATTTGACAAACGTCTGACTGTCGTAATAAAGAAAAAATTATGTGGCACTCGGGGACTGCCGCGGTAAACTATTGCATAGCATTTTTTATCAACTTATGCAAAAATACCGCGTCAATGTCTGCCGAAGTCTATCGAAGAATACCGTGCCGAAGTCTGCCGAATTGAAACGTCGTTAGCCGGAGTGATAGGATTTTTTCTCGTTGCGGAATACCTAGATTCGGTCGCCGTGCTCAAAGCCCGCGATCAAAGCTATGCAATAGCTTAATAAATTACCAAACAAAATTTGGTCGCGCTACGAAAATTAGATCGCGAGTTATAAGTATTTTAAATTTTTCGACCCTCACGGTGGGGGGGGGGTCTCCTGTCACCAAAAATTAACAGTGTCTCATAATAAATTACCAAACAAAATTTGGCCGCGCTACGAAAAGTAGATCGCGAGTTAAAAGCATTTTTAATTTTTCGACCCTCACCGTGGGGGTCTCCTGTCACCAAAAATTAACACTGTCTCATAATAAATTACCAAACAAAATTTGGCCGCGCTACGAAAATTAGATCGCGAGTTATAAGCATTTTAAATTTTTCGACCCTCACCTTGGGGGGTTTCCTGTCACCAAAAATTAACAGTCTCATAATAAATTACCAAGCAAAATTTAGCCGCGCTACGAAAATTAGACCGTGAGTTATAAGCATTTTAAATTTTTGACCCTCACTATCGGGGTCTCCTGTCCCCAAAAATTAACACTGCCTCATAATAAATTACCAAACAAAATTTGGCCGCGCTACGAAAATTAGATCACAAGTTATAAGAATTTTAAATTTTTCGACCCTCACCTTGGGGAGGGGTCTCCTGTCACCAAAAATTAATACTGTCTCATAATAAATTACCAAACAAAACCTGGCCGCACTACGAAAATTAGATCGGAAGTTATAAGCATTTTAAATTTTTCGACCCTCACCTTGGAGGGTCTCCTGTCCCCAAAAATTAACGCTGCCTCATAATAAATTACAAAACAAAATTTGGCCGCGCTACGAAAATTAGATCGTGAGTTATAAGCACTTTAAATTTTTCGACCCTCACCGTAGGGGGTCTAATGTCCCCAAAAATTAACACTGCCTCATAACCAAAAAAAAATTTGGCCGCGCTACAAAAATTAGATCGCGAGTTATAAGCATTTTAAATTTTTCGACCCACACCTTGGGGGGTTTCTTGTCACCAAAAATTAACATCGTCTCATAATAAATTACCAAACAAAATCTGGCCGCGCTACGAAAATTAGATCGCGAGTTATACGCACATAATTTTTTTTTACCCTCACCGTGGGAAGGTCTCCTGTCCCCAAAAATTAACACTGCCTCATAACAAATTACCAAACAAAATTTGGCCGCGCTACAAAATTAGATCGCGAGTTATAAGCATTTTAAATTTTTCGACCTTCACCTTGGGGGGTCTAACGTCCCAAAAAATTAACACTGCTTCATAATAAATTACAAAACAAAATTTGGCCGCGCTACAAAAATTAGATCGCGAGTTATAAGCATTTTAAATTTTTCGACCCACACCTTGGGGGGTTTCTTGTCACCAAAAATTAACATCGTCTCATAATAAATTACCAAACAAAATCTGGCCGCGCTACGAAAATTAGATCGCGAGTTATACGCACATAATTTTTTTTTACCCTCACCTTGGGGGGTCTCCTGTCACCAAAAATTAACATCGTCTCATAATAAATTACCAGACAAAATCTGGCCGCGCTACGAAAATTAGATCACAAGTTATAAGCATTTTAAATTTTTCGACGTTCACCTTGGGGGGTCTAATGTCCCAAAAAATTAACACTGCCTCATAATAAATTACCAAACAAAATTTGGCCGCGCTACAAAAATTAGATCGCGAGTTATAAGCATTTAAATTTTTTTTAACCCTCACCGTGGGGAGATCTCTTGTTCACAAAAATTAACACTGCCTCATAATAAATTACCTAAAAAAATTTGGCCGCGCTACAAAAATTAGATCGCGAGTTATAAGCATTTTAAATTTTTCGACCGTCACCGTGGGATGTCTCCTGTCACCAAAAATTTACTATGTCTCATAATAAATCACCAAACAAAATTTGGCCGCGCTACGAAAATTAGATCGCGAGTTATAAGCTTTTTAATTTTTTTTACCCTCACGGTGGGGGGTCTCCTTGTCACCAAAAATTAAAACTGTCTCATAATAAATTACCAAACAAAATCTGGCCGCACTACGAAAATTAGATCGCGAGTTATAAGCATTTTTAATTTTTCGACCCTCACCGTGGGGGGTCTCCTGTCACCAAAAATTAACAGTCTCATAATAAATTTCCAAACAAAATTTGGCTGCGCTACAAAAATTAGATCTCGAGTTATAAGCATTTTAAATTTTTCGACCCTCACCTTGGGGGGGGGGTCTCCTGTCACCAAAAATTAACAATGTCTCATAATAAATCACCAAACGAAATTTGGCCGCCCTATGAAAATTAGATCGCGAGTTATAAGCATTTTAAATTTTTCGACCCTCACCGTGGGGAGTCTCCTGTCACCAAAAATTAACACTGTCTCATAATAAATTACCAAACAAAATTTGGCCGCGCTACAAAAATAAGATAGCGAGTTATACGCATTTTAAATTTTTCGACCCTCACCTTGGGAGGGGTCTCCTGTCACCAAAAATTAGCACTGTCTCATATTGAATTACGAAACAAAATTTGGCCGCGCTACGAAAATTAGATCGCGAGTTAAGGATATTAAATTTTTCGACCCTCACCGTGGGGTGTCTCCTGTCACCAAAAATTTACTATGTCTCATAATAAATTACCAAGCAAAATTTGGCCGCGCTACGAAAGTTAGATCGAGAGTTATAAGCTTTTTAATTTTTTTTTACCCTCACGGTGGGGGGTCTCCTTGTCACCAAAAATTAAAACTGTCTGATAATAAATTACCAAACAAAATCTGGCCGCACTACGAAAATTAGATCGCGAGTTATAAGCATTTTTAATTTTTCGACCCTCACCGTGGGGGGTCTCCTGTCACCAAAAATTAATACAGTCTCATAATAAATTACCAAACAAAATTTGGTTGCGCTACGAAAATTCGATTGCGAGTTATAAGCGTTTTAAATTTTTCGACCCTCACCTTGGGATGGGGGAGTCTCTTGTCACCAAAAATTAATACAGTTTTATAATAAATTACCAACAAAATTTGGTCGCGCTACGAAAATTAGATTGCGAGTTATAAGCATTTTAAATTTTTCCACCCTCACCGAGGGGTGTCTCCTGTCACCAAAAATTAATACTGTCTCATAATAAATTACCAAACAAAATTTGGCCGCGCTACAAAAATTAGATCGCGAGTTATAAGCATTTTAAATTTTTCGACCTTCACCTTGGGGGGTCTAATGTCCCAAAAAATTAACACTGCCTCATAATAAATTACCAAACAAAATTTGGCCGCGCTACAAAAATTAGATCGCGAGTTATAAGCATTTTAAATTTTTCGATCCTCACCTTGGGGGGTCTCCTGTCACCAAAAATTAACATCGTCTCATAATAAATTACCAGACAAAATCTGGCCGCGCTACGAAAATTAGATCACAAGTTATAAGCATTTTAAATTTTTCGACGTTCACCTTGGGGGGTCTAATGTCCCCAAAAATTAACACTTCCTCATAATAAATTACCAAACAAAATTTGGCCGCGCTACGAAAATTAGATCGGGAGTTATAAGCATTTTAAATTTTTCGACCCTCACCGTGGGGAGTCTCCTGTCACCAAAAATTAACACTGTCTCATAATAAATTACCAAACAAAATTTGGCCGCGCTACAAAAATAAGATAGCGAGTTATACGCATTTTAAATTTTTCGACCCTCACCTTGGGAGGGGTCTCCTGTCACCAAAAATTAACACTGTCTCATAATAAATTACCAAACAAAATTTGGCCGCGCTACGAAAATTAGACCACGAGTTATAAGCATTTTAAATTTTTCGACCCTCACCGTGGGGGGGGGGGTCTCCTGTCACCAAAAATTAACACTGTCTCATAATAAATTACCAAATAAAATCTGGTCGCACTACGAAAATTAGATCGCGAGTTATTAGCATTTTTAATTTTTCGACCCTCAACGTGGGGGGGGGTCACCTGTCACCAAAAATTAACAGTTTCATAATAAATTACCAAACAAAATTTGGCCGCGCTACAAAAATTAGATCGCGAGTTATAAGCATTTAAAATTTTTCGACCCTGATCTTGGAGGGTCTCCTGTCACCAAAAATTAATACTGTCTCATAATAAATTACCAAACAAAATTTAGCCGCGCTACAAAAATTAGATTGCGAGTTATAAGCATTTTAAATTTTTCGACCCTGATCTTGGGGGGTCTCCTGTCACCAAAAATTAACACTGCCTCATAATAAATTACCAAACAAAATTTGGCCGCGCTACAAAAATTAGATCGCGAGTTATAAGCATTTTAAATTTTTCGATCCTCACCTTGGGGGGTCTCCTGTCACCAAAAATTAACACTGCCTCATAATAAATTACCAAACAAAATTTGGCCGCGTTACAAAAATTAGATCGCGAGTTATAAGCATTTTAAATTTTTCGATCCTCACCTTGGGGGGTCTCCTGTCACCAAAAATTAACATCGTCTCATAATAAATTACCAGACAAAATCTGGCCGCGCTACGAAAATTAGATCACAAATTATAAGCATTTTAAATTTTTCGACTTTCACCTTGGGGGTCTAATGTCCCAAAAAATTAACACTGCCTCATAATAAATTACCAAACAAAATTTGGCCGCGCTACAAAAATTAGATCGCGAGTTATAAGCATTTAAATTTTTCGACCCTCACCGTGGGGTGTCTCCTGTCACCAAAAATTTACTATGTCTCATAATAAATTACCAAACAAAATTTGGCCGCGCTACGAAAGTTAGATCGCGAGTTATAAGCTTTTTAATTTTTTTTACCCTCACGGTGGGGGGTCTCCTTGTCACCAAAAATTAAAACTGTCTCATAATAAATTACCAAACAAAATCTGGCCGCACTACGAAAATTAGATCGCGAGTTATAAGTATTTTTAATTTTTCGACCCTCACCGTGGGGGTCTCCTGTCACCAAAAATTAACAGTCTCATAATAAATTTCCAAACAAAATTTGGCCGCGCTACAAAAATTAGATCTCGAGTTATAAGCATTTTAAATTTTTCGACCCTCACCTTGGGAGGGGTCTTCTGTCACCAAAAATTAGTACTGTCTCATATTGAATTACCAAACAAAATTTGGCCGCGCTACGAAAATTAGATCGCGAGTTATAAGCATTTCAAATTTTTCGACCCTCACCGTGGGGTGTCTCCTGTCACCAAAAATTTACTATGTCTCATAATAAATTACCAAACAAAATTTGGCCGCGCTACGAAAGTTAGATCGCGAGTTATAAGCTTTTTAATTTTTTTTTACCCTCACGGTGGGGGGTCTCCTTGTCACCAAAAATTAAAACTGTCTCATAATAAATTACCAAACAAAATCTGGCCGCACTACGAAAATTAGATCGCGAGTTATAAGCATTTTTAATTTTTCGACCCTCACCGTGGGGGGTCTCCTGTCTCCAAAAATTAACAGTCTCATAATTTATTTCCAAAGAAAATTTGGCCGCGCTACAAAAATTAGATCTCGAGTTATAAGCATTTTAAATTTTTCGACATTCACCTTTGGGGGGGGGGGTCTCCTGTCCCCAAAAATTAACACTTCCTCATAATAAATTACCAAACAAAATTTGGCCGCGCTACGAAAATTAGATCGGGAGTTATAAGCATTTTAAATTTTTCGACCCTCACCGTGGGGGGGGGTCTCCTGTCACCAAAAAATAACACTGTCTCATAATAAATTACCAAACAAAATTTGGCCGCGCTACGAAAATTAGATCGGGAGTTATAAGCATTTTAAATTTTTCGACCCTCACCGTGGGGGGGGGTCTCCTGTCACCAAAAAATAACACTGTCTCATAATAAATTACCAAACAAAATTTGGCCGCGCTACGAAAATTAGATCACGAGTTATAAGCATTTTAAATTTTTCGACCCTCACCGTGGGGGGGGGGGTCTCCTGTCACCAAAAATTAACACTGTCTCATAATAAATTACCAAATAAAATCTGGTCGCACTACGAAAATTAGATCGCGAGTTATTAGCATTTTTAATTTTTCGACCCTCAACGTGGGGGGGGGGGTCACCTGTCACCAAAAATTAACAGTTTCATAATAAATTACCAAACAAAATTTGGCCGCGCTACAAAAATTAGATCGCGAGTTATAAGCATTTAAAATTTTTCCACCCTGATCTTGGAGGGTCTCCTGTCACCAAAAATTAATACTGTCTCATAATAAATTACCAAACAAAATTTAGCCGCGCTACAAAAATTAGATTGCGAGTTATAAGCATTTTAAATTTTTCGACCCTGATCTTGGGGGGTCTCCTGTCACCAAAAATTAATACAGTCTCATAATAAATTACCAAACAAAATTTGGCCGCGCTACGAAAATTCGATTGCGAGTTATAAGCGTTTTAAATTTTTCGACCCTCACCTTGGGATGGGGGAGTCTCTTGTCACCAAAAATTAATACTGTTTTATAATAAATTACCAACAAAATTTGGTCGCGCTACGAAAATTAGATTGCGAGTTATAAGCATTTTAAATTTTTCCACCCTCACCGAGGGGTGTCTCCTGTCACCAAAAATTAATACTGTCTCATAATAAATTACCAAACAAAATTTGGCCGCGCTACAAAAATTAGATCGCGAGTTATAAGCATTTTAAATTTTTCGATCCTCACCTTGGGGGGTCTCCTGTCACCAAAAATTAACATCGTCTCATAATAAATTACCAGACAAAATCTGGCCGCGCTACGAAAATTAGATCACAAGTTATAAGCTTTTTAAATTTTTCGACGTTCACCTTGGGGGGTCTAATGTCCCCAAAAATTAACACTTCCACATAATAAATTACCAAACAAAATTTGGCCGCGCTACGAAAATTAGATCGGGAGTTATAAGCATTTTAAATTTTTCGACCCTCACCGTGGGGGGGGGGGTCTCCTGTCACCAAAAATTAACACTGTCTCATAATAAATTACCAAACAAAATTTGGCCGCGCTACGAAAATTAGACCACGATTTATAAGCATTTTAAATTTTTCGACCCTCACCGTGGGGGGGGGGTCTCCTGTCACCAAAAATCAACACTGTCTCATAATAAATTACCAAATAAAATCTGGTCGCACTACGAAAATTAGATAGCGAGTTATTAGCATTTTTAATTTTTCGACCCTCAACGTGGGGGGGGGGGGTCACCTGTCACCAAAAATTAACAGTTTCATAATAAATTACCAAACAAAATTTGGCCGCGCTACAAAAATTAGATCGCGAGTTATAAGCATTTAAATTTTTCGACCCTCACCGTGGGGTGTCTCCTGTCACCAAAAATTTACTATGTCTCATAATAAATTACCAAACAAAATTTGGCCGCGCTACGAAAGTTAGATCGCGAGTTATAAGCTTTTTAATTTTTTTTTTACCCTCACGGTGGGGGGGTCTCCTTGTCACCAAAAATTAAAACTGTCTCATAATAAATTACCAAACAAAATCTGGCCGCACTACGAAAATTAGATCGCGAGTTATAAGCATTTTTAATTTTTCGACCCTCACCGTGGGGGGTCTCCTGTCACCAAAAATTAACAGTCTCATAATTTATTTCCAAACAAAATTTGGCCGCGCTACAAAAATTAGATCTCGAGTTATAAGCATTTTAAATTTTTCGACCCTCACCTTGAGGGGGGGGGTCTCCTGTCACCAAAAATTAACAATATCTCATAATAAATCACCAAACGAAATTTGGCCGCCCTATGAAAATTAGATCGCGAGTTATAAGCATTTTAAATTTTTCGACCCTCACCGTGGGGAGTCTCCTGTCACCAAAAATTAACACTCTCTCATAATAAATTACCAAACAAAATTTGGCCGCGCTACAAAAATTAGATCGCGAGTTATAAGTATTTTAAATTTTTCGACCCTCACCTTTTGAGTGGTCTCCTGTCACCAAAAATTAGTACTGTCTCATATTGAATTACCAAACAAAATTTGGCCGCGCTACGAAAATTAGATCGCGAGTTATAAGCATTTCAAATTTTTCGACCCTCACCGTGGGGTGTCTCCTGTCACCAAAAATTTTGCTATGTCTCATAATAAATTACCAAACAAAATTTGGCCGCGCTACGAAAGTTAGATCGCGAGTTATAAGCTTTTTAATTTCTTTTTACCCTCACGGTGGGGGGTCTTTTTGTCACCAAAAATTAAAACTGTCTCATAATAAATTACCAAACAAAATCTGGCCGCACTACGAAAATTAGATCGCGAGTTATAAGCATTTTTAATTTTTCGACCCTCACCGTGGGGGGTCTCCTGTCACCAAAAATTAACAGTCTCATAATTTATTTCCAAACAAAATTTGGCCGCGCTACAAAAATTAGATCTCGAGTTATAAGCATTTTAAATTTTTCGACCCTCACCTTGAGGGGAGGGGGGGGTCTCCTGTCACCAAAAATTAACAATGTCTCATAATAAATCACCAAACGAAATTTGGCCGCCCTATGAAAATTAGATCGCGAGTTATAAGCATTTTAAATTTTTCGACCCTCACCGTGGGGAGTCTCCTGTCACCAAAAATTAACACTCTCTCATAATAAATTACCAAACAAAATTTGGCCTCGCTACAAAAATTAGATCGCGAGTTATAAGCATTTTAAATTTTTCGACCCTCACCTTGGGAGGGGTCTCCTGTCACCAAAAATTAGTACTGTCTCATATTGAATTACCAAACAAAATTTGGCCGCGCTACGAAAATTAGATCGCGAGTTATAAGCATTTCAAATTTTTCGACCCTCACCGTGGGGTGTCTCCTGTCACCAAAAATTTACTATGTCTCATAATAAATTACCAAACAAAATTTGGCCGCGCTACGAAAGTTAGATCGCGAGTTATAAGCTTTTTAATTTTTTTTTTACCCTCACGGTGGGGGGTCTCCTTGTCACCAAAAATTAAAACTGTCTGATAATAAATTACCAAACAAAATCTGGCCGCACTACGAAAATTAGATCGCGAGTTATAAGCATTTTTAATTTTTCGACCCTCACCGTTGGGGGTCTCCTGTCACCAAAAATTAACAGTCTCATAATAAATTTCCAAAGAAAATTTGGCCGCGCTACAAAAATTAGATCTCGAGTTACAAGCATTTTAAATTTTTCAACCCTCACCTTTGGGGGGGGGGGGTCTCCTGTCCCCAAAAATTAACACTTCCTTATAATAAATTACCAAACAAAATTTGGCCGCGCTACGAAAATTAGATCGGGAGTTATAAGCATTTTAAATTTTTCGACCCTCACCGTGGGGGGGGGGGGTCTCCTGTCACCAAAAATTAACACTGTCTCATAATAAATTACCAAACAAAATTTGGCCGCGCTACGAAAATTAGATCACGAGTTATAAGCATTTTAAATTTTTCGACCCTCACCGTGGGGGGGGGGGGGGGGGTCTCCTGTCACCAAAAATTAACACTGTCTCATAATAAATTACCAAATAAAATCTGGTCGCACTTTGAAAATTAGATCGCGAGTTATTAGCATTTTTAATTTTTCGACCTCACCGTGGGGGGGTCACCTGTCACCAAAAATTAACAGTTTCATAATAAATTACCAAACAAAATTTGGCCGCGCTACAAAAATTAGATCGCGAGTTATAAGCATTTAAAATTTTTCGACCCTGATCTTGGAGGGTCTCCTGTCACCAAAAATTAATACTGTCTCATAATAAATTACCAAACAAAATTTAGCCGCGCTACAAAAATTAGATTGCGAGTTATAAGCATTTTAAATTTTTCGACCCTGAACTTGGGGGGTCTCCTGTCACCAAAAATTAATACTGTCTCATAATAAATTACCAAACAAAATTTGGCCGCGCTACGAAAATTCGATTGCGAGTTATAAGCGTTTTAAATTTTTCGACCCTCACCTTGGGATGGGGGAGTCTCTTGTCACCAAAAATTAATACTGTTTTATAATAAATTACCAACAAAATTTGGCCGCGCTACGAAAATTAGATTGCGAGTTATAAGCATTTTAAATTTTTCCACCCTCACCGAGGGGTGTCTCCTGTCACCAAAAATTAACTATGTCTCATAATAAATTACCAAACAAAATACGGCCTCGCTATGAAAATTAGATCATAAGAAACATAAGTTTGAGACTTGATATCCTAATATCTGAAAAATACCGCGCCAATGTCTGCCGAAGTCTACCGAAGGATACCGTGCCGAAGTTTTCCGAACTGAAACGACGTTAGCCGAAGTGTTAGGGTTTTTTCGTTACGGAAATGTTAGGTTTTCTCGTTACGGAATTTCTAGATTCAGTAGCTTCGCTCAAAGCCCGCGATAAAAGCTATGCAATAGCTTAAAAAATAATTAACAAACTTAACAAGACACATACACAATAAAGTGAGATGTAAGAACAAATCATACATGTTCCAAAACAAAACAAAAACTAAAAATATAATAAAACTAATATAAACACCAAGCCTTAAAAAAAAAAAAAAAGGAAATTTAGGGGTTTCAAATTTATACCACCAGTGTCATTTTTTGGCTTTTCAGAAGAACGAGTCGGGAAAGGGGGCGCCTAATTGAAACTTTCTCTCGAACGCAGTTTTCTCTTCGCACGCCCCTGCGGCCATGATAAGTTAGATTTTAATCTGTAAACTTTTATTGAGTTGGCTGTCCGGAATTTTGATTGATTTCTTCCGATGTAAAGTACATACCGGCCAGTTTTCCTTGAAAAAAACTTCCACCAAGAGATATCCCATGTGTAGATCTGTTTTCTTAGACTGTTCTCAACTGCTCTGTTCAACAAGCGAAAAACGTTTTGATACATTTACAAATTCATTATTTAAGACATAAAATCGAAAAGTCTAGAACTATGGAAACAATTTGAAAACGAACTAAAATTTCCTTTTTTTTTTCTTTAATTATTGAATTACTTATTGAATTATAAAAGTTTTCGATCACGTGACAAAGAAGTTTTTGCCTTCCGGTGACTATTTTTTGTGTGTGTGTGTGTGTGTGTGTGTGTGTGTGTGTGTTTGCTTTTGCGCAGAAAGTCATTTCAAAATACCCATTTTGATACAATTTTCTAAAAAATCTATTATGTTTACAAAAAAAAAAAAAAAAAAAAAAAAAAAAGAGAAAAGAAAAGAAAAAAAACAGGGAAAATGGAGCGCGGTTAGTTTTTAAACAACACCTGCAAATTTTATGCATTTCCGAACAAAAAGAAATTAAGGCTTTGGTCATAAATTTGCAATTTTTGATTTAAGAACAGCCTTAATACTGTCTTCCCAATATAATATTTTTAGGTTAAGGCTATTCTCAATTGCTCTGCTCAACAAGCTCAAAACATTTTGACCATTTACGAATTAATATATTAACGGAAAGATATAAAATTGGAAAACCTGACCATAGAAACGATTTGGAATCGAACTGAATTTATCAATAAATCATCCATTGCGTTAAAAGGGATTTCGATTACGTGACAAACTCGTTCTTCATCCAAATTTGAGTGGTTATTTTTCTTTTGCACGAAAATCCGGTTCGAAACGCCCATTTTGACACTATTTTCGGATAAATCTATTGTATTTGGAAAAAAAAAAAAAAAAAAAAAAACTTGGAAAATGTGTGCGATTAGAAAGTTTCAGAACAACAACATCTACTAGTTTCATGCATTTCCAAATAAAAATAAATTAAAAATTATGTCATAAAGTTCCCCATTTGATTTTAAAATAACCTTAAAGGAACGATCTTAAACAGCAAATTCAAGACTAGTAACTAGGGCCGTAGCTAGAAGTGAACAATAGGGGGGGGGGGTCATAATTTTTTTTCTCTCTCTCTCTCTGATGAAGAAAGATAAATGAGTGCATATTCATATTGTAGGTACTATGTTTCTCATTAAACTGTTGTAATAACTTCATTTTATGATAATAAAAGTATATGATGATGAAAATTTTGAATGTATAACGGGTGCAAAATTAAACATCATGTTAGCTTCATATGCACAAATAGGATAAGGGAGTGTTGAAACACTTATTTTAGATACAATATAGTAATTCTGCAAAAGTGTGAAAGGTTCTCAAAACTAAATTAGCTTTTTGAACAGAATTTCATTAGAAGTTTCGGAACAGAAATTCATTGACTGAGCTTGGAATTTTTTCCAGGGGGAGTGGGGGTCAAAATATTTTAGGGGGGACTGAGCCACCCATAGCTACAACCCTCCTAGTACCACAGTAGATTTTGAAGATTACGTACATATGTATTTCTATTCTTCTTACATGGAGTATATGATATTTTTAAAGTGTGGATACCGCGAATTATTTTTAAGACGAAAAAAAAAAAAAAAAAAAAAATCGCTTAAATGTTTGTATTAACGAGGTTCTACTATATTGAATTTATGCATATAATCGTAACGAATTCCGCATTCATGCATATTTGCATAAGCGTGCAATATCTATTGTACCAAGGTCAGAATACTTATATAAAAAAAATCGTTATAATACGAATTCACCTCATTTGCCACGTTTGACGTACAATTTCAGCCTTGTTCTCTTTTGTTTTGAGGTCAATGACGTTTCGAATAAGTGACATTGTGCAAACACATATAATTCAGGATTACTTTTTCTTATCCTCCCCCCCCCCCCCTCATCCCTGGAAAAGCTTGGTATCATGCTTCAACAGAGGTGACAGGAGTTCAAAGAATCCTCCAAAATACTACGAAACAAGAGGTAAAATCCATATGTGCAAAGACAAGCTTGCATATGTTCTTTATCAAACTAAAAAAAAAAAAAAAAATCTAAATAATAGTTTTTTTTATTATTGTTTTGGTGTGCAAAAGATGTAAAAGCATAAAAATTCTTCTTTGAGCTCTCAGTTATCGTTATCTAAGTAAGCTCTGTGTCAGTTATGAAAAAGACTCCATTGTTCATCTCATGAAAAGACCCATACAGTTTTTTCGAAACTGACAAGTAAATCGTTTGTTTACATCCAAGGATGAAAGAAAGACCTGTTGCTATTTGATTCTGACAGTTTTATGCACAAACAGCACTAACCTCATGTCTAGCGTCCCTAAATAAATCTTTCGCCGGAGTAACAGACAAGAGCAACTCAATAAATTGAGGTGCTTGAAATTTTTTTATTTTGGTGTATAACTCTTGCGAATTACGTATAATATCAAATGTAGTTACCGTATTTACTCGTGTATAACGTGCACTTTTTTTTTTTTTTTAATTAGGGCAAAACTCATAGGTGCACGTTATACACGGTTTTTTTTTTTTTTTTTTCTCCTGGATGTAATCACACAGTATGCATATGAATCAGGAAATGTATTCAAAGAAGACATTAAAACTCGGAAAATCTTATTTAATTGAAGTATTACTTGATCGTTATTTTACTCTTCGCACTTTTTTTTTTTTTTTTTTTTTTTTTTTTTTTTTTCCGCAACAGATCTACACTGTAAAAAAAAAATTCAAGAGGTTACTAAAAATTCTTTAGTAAATTTGTATTCCACAGAATTTTTTAGTAACCATTACAAACTTTTTTTTTTGCAAGTGAAACAAATATTTCTTTTGTAAACTGAACAAAAGAATTTTTTGTATAACTAACTTAAAAATTTTTAGTATGAGCCACCAAGAAAATTTTAGTAATAGCTCCAAAATTATTTTTAATAACTTTTACGTGCGCCCCGAAGAAAAGGAGCTTCATTGCAGCAAATCCAAACTTCTGAAGCGATAGATTTTCGGCAAAACCGCAATAGATGGCAGCACCAAACATTGCTACCTGCTCTGACAGGATTTTCATAATCCCTTTATTAACGAGTGCTTACACTACATACATTCGGGACGTATTTGGCGGTGTTCGGTATCGATCCCGGGACCTTTTAGCCTGTAGTCCGTTACTATAACCACTATGCTATCAAGGCCACACCAAGTGAGTTTTAGTAATAGCTATTAAAAATGTAAAACTATTAACTCTTATCCATTGCTAACTTATTTCTAGTAATTCTTACAGATTTTCTAGTAACCGACTACGATTAATTACAAGGATCACTAAAGTTTTTTTAGTAGATCGACCCTTTTTTTTTTACAGTGTAGTAACATTATTTAAACGCTAATTAGCAATTCTCACTGCCGTAATTCACCGTCATTCATTCCCTACCCGAAGTCTAAAAATGCATTTTCGTCTCATTTTATAGCCTGACGAAATATTTCTTTCGACTTTCTTTACTGAAATTCATTTGATCATTCATTCATTTGCATATGAAATTTATATACGAGATTTTTAAAAAAATCGCCATTTTTTCTTGTGAAGTACGTGCTGCACGTTACACACGCGTGCGCGGTATACACGAGTAAATACTGTTACGAATTTTGTAAATAGTTAGTGTTTGTACTGTAAAATAATGTAAATAATCTTATTAAGCTCCATTCCTTTACTTATATTAGTTTTTGTTACATTGTCTCTGTTATCAAGCAAACTTGTCCATTATTTTCAGTGTATGTCTACGGCAGATTGGCGAAATAATGAATATATCGCCAAGTTGGCGTCACTTTTGGCGACTAATTTTGGTCGCCAAATTTGGCGATATATCGCCAAGTTGGCGACAAACTTGGCGATTGTTGGCGATGGTAACCCTTTCCTCTCTGGTAACCCCCCTTAGATATACTGATACATTGTTTGTTGTTCCGTGGATTTTTTCGAGTAGGTTCTAGAAATTTCTAGCACATGCTCCGAACCTATATAAGAAGAGAAGCGATGCGAGCTGTTGTTATTATTTACCAGTCAGTCATTGAGTGAGCTACTAGAGATTGTCCAAGCGAGTTTGTTTGATGTATTGAGTTTTATCTACGTTGTTTTGAATGTGATATAGTGTTGAGACATTGTATAAAGAGTCTCTGCGACCTATATTTGTACTTGTTCGATAGATTTAAACAGTTATTTTGGAATATCTTGTAATATTTGTGAGTTTCGAAAACTCTGTTGTTCTGAAGATCTGTAAATAAATTATTTTCTACTTTTCTAAGAGAAAAGAGTTTGAAGTTGTCTAACCATAAGATCGAAAGAACCCTATATACGCTACAATTTTTGGTGTCAGGAGTCGGGATCTTATGGCGAAAAAACGAACAATGGACGTACAACTGAAAGAACTGTTAGAAGCTATTAACGGATTAAGAACAGAGCTGACCAATAAAATTGATAAAGGCCAAGAAGAGTTGGCGGATAAAATGAATAAAGGCCAAGAAGAGTTGGCGGACAAAATGAATAAAAACGAAGAAAGAATGGAACAGTTGACAAATAAAATTGATAAAGGCCAAGAAGAGTTGGCGGAAAAGATGAATAAAGGCCAAGAAGAGTTGGCGGATAAAATGAATAAAGGCCAAGAAGAGTTGGCGGATAAAATGAATAAAAACGAAGAAAGAATGGAACAGTTGACAAACAAAATTGACAAATGCCAAGAAGAAGTGACCGAAAAGATTAATATAGGCCAAGAAGAAATGAAGAAAACTTTAGAAGAAAAGTTCTCGTCGGTAGAGAGACGAATAGAGGAAGTAGAAGAGAAAATTCAGAAAGAAGTTAGTAATGTAGAAGAGAAAATGGAAAGGAAAATAGAGGAAGTAGAAGTGAAAATTCAGAATGATGTTAAAAATGTTGAAGAGAAAATGGAATGAAAAATAGTTGAAATAGATGAAAAGCTAAATAAAAGAGTACAAGATCTCGAGAAGAAGCTTTCAGCGTCCAGTGGTAATTATGAAGAATTTAAGAATCCGCCTGCTTCTCCCGTGCACATCAAACTGTCGACATATGACGGAAAGAGTTCCTGGCAAGTTTATAAGACCCAATTCACCATTGTAGCCGAAGCGAACAAATGGAGTGACGAGGTGAAAGCTTGTCAGCTGGCAGCATCTTTAAGAGGGGAAGCCGCCGACGTGCTGCAAACATTGCCCGATATGACGCAACTCAATTTTGAGACTTTAAGTTGTGCACTTGAAATGAGATTCGGCGAAAAATTCTTCAAGGATTATACGAGAATACAAATGAAGAGCCGCCATCAAAAATCGAGTGAAACCCTTCAAGAGTTTGCCTCGGAAATTGTACGGCTTGCAAATTTAGCATTCATTGACTGTCCAACAAATGTACGGGAAATGCTGTCACTGCAATATTTTGTAGACGGAATAAAAGATCCAGAAGTGCAGAGAGCGGTACGAATGGCAGAAGTACAGGATTTAAAGGCTGCACTACTATATGCCTTAAAGTTGGAAGCAGCTACACAAGCCAGCCGAAGAGATCGTCATTCAGTTCGAGGGGCAACGGTGAACAAAAGCTCAGACACTGAGAACGACGTCTTGAAAGAAATTAGGAAAATAAATCAAGAAATTGAAGCTTTAAAATACGGAAGAACAAGTTCAAGAAGACAGAATCTCACGTGCTGGGGATGCGGTGATACAGGACATCTCCGAAGAAATTGCCCCAAAATCCACGAACGTGAGATAAATTCAAACAGTCAGCAGGGAAACTAAATTTTGGCCATCTCGCGGGGCGGAGGTTGCCAGAGAATGAAAAGCCCCACCTGAAGATCCTCCAGATATCAAAAATGAGTGGCGGTGATAATGAATTATATGTGATAGGCTTTATTAACGGAATTCAATGCCGTATGAGTGTCGATACAGGAGCCAATGTGACAATAATCAGAGAAGATTTGGCTCGAAAATTGAAATCTAAACTCATCTGGACTCCACCCTGCGTTACCCTGCAAACTGTGACGGGCGACAAGATTGGCATATATGGAAAGGCCAATTTAACTATCAACTTTGGAGGAACGAAATATTACCATACGGCATATGTGGCTGACATAACAGATCCTTGCTTAATCGGACTAGATTTTCTGAAGAAGTTTGACTTCAGACTTGAATTCAAAAATAACAAAATGATCTCAAAATTTGAAGAAATAAGTCTTTTTGGATTAAATAACGAAATTGAATGTAAACAAATAGTAATAGCCAAAGAAGACATTAATCTAGATCCAAGAACAGAATTTTTAGTTCCAGCTGAAATTAAAAATGAAACTAATTACCGATTTGGCCATATAGATTATCCAGTAGACAATAGTACATAAGCAGGAGTATTGGTGGCTTCTTCTGTAGTAGACCTCTCGAAAAAGACCATTCCAGTCAGAATTGCTAACATCAGTGATAAGACGAGGACTATCAAGAAAGGAAAGGTGATAGCATCATGTGCTCCTGTGACGTGCGTAAGTCAAAATTCCAATCACTCTCAGAAATCTTCAGATAATTTAGTCAAGGATTTGTTACAAAATACGGACTTAGATCCAAACCAGAGAGATGCTGCTGAAAGTTTAATTAGAGAATTCCAAAGTTTATTTTCCCAAACATCTGAAGACTTTGGACGAACTAAAATGGCACAACACCGAATTGACACGGGAGATCACTCTCCTATTAAACAGCACCCTAGACGATTACCTTTTGCCAAGCAAGAAGAGGTGCAGAATTTAATTAAAGATATGGAAGAAAATGACGTCATCGAACCATCGACAAGTCCATGGGCGTCTCCCATTGTATTAGTAAGAAAGAAGGATGGTTCAACAAGATTTTGTGTAGACTACCGCCGACTGAATGACGTCACTAAAATGGATAGTTACCCTCTACCAAGGATCGACGACACTCTCGACACACTTGCGGGCAACACTTGGTTCTCGACTCTGGATCTGAAGAGTGGTTACTGGCAGGTAGAGATCCATCCCGACGACCGCGAGAAGACTGCCTTCACAACGGGACAAGGATTATGGCAATTCAAGGTAATGCCTTTTGGTCTATGTAACGCACCTGCAACTTTCGAACGGCTTATGGAAACGGTTCTCCGGGGGCTGTCGTATGAAGCATGTCTTGTTTATTTAGATGACATCATAATCATAGGAAAATCTTTTGATGAACATCTGAACAACCTCAGGCGGGTGCTACAAAAATTAAAGGAAGCTAATTTGAAGTTAAGCCCTTCGAAGTGCAGTTTGTTTCGGAATGAAGTCGCCTACCTTGGACACATCATTTCGGCGGAAGGAGTTAGGACTGATCCGGAGAAGATATCGGCCGTGAAAAATTGGAGTCGTCCAGCAGATGTTCACCAGCTTCGAAGTTTTCTAGGATTATGCACCTATTACAGAAAATTCGTCAAAGGTTTCTCGATGATTGCAAGACCACTTCATAAATTAACAGAAGCCAATCAAAAATTTATGTGGACACAGGAATGTGATGCTGCTTTCGAAAAGCTTAAGGAGGCCTTGACATCCACTCCAATTCTGTCGTATCCTCAAATCGATAAACAGTTTATACTTGATACGGATGCAAGCAACGAAAGCATTGGCGCTGTACTGTCCCAGGAAATTGACGGTCAGGAGCGTGTTATCGCCTATTTCAGCAAGTGCTTGTCAAAGGCCGAGCGAAACTACTGCGTAACAAGAAAAGAGCTTCTTGCTGCAGTGAAAGCCATAGACCACTTTCATCACTATCTTTACGGTCGAAAGTTCCTGATCCGAACTGATCATGCTTCTCTAACTTGGCTATTGAATTTTAAGAACCCTGAAGGCCAGATAGCCAGGTGGATACAAAAGCTTCAAGAGTACGATATGGAGATACGCCATCGAAAAGGCTCATCACATGGAAATGCAGATGCTCTCTCAAGAATACCCTGCTCAGAGAATTGTAGATACTGCGACCGGGCTGAGAAGAAATTTAATGTCAAAGGTCCTATAGTAAGACAAGTTACAACTGGGTCTACATCATCGCAAGATCCGTGGAGTGACGAGAGCCTGCGTAAAGATCAACTTGCTGATCCTGAAATTAAGCCAATTCTAGAGCTGAAAGAGGAGTCCAACAGGAAGCCCAGCTGGCAAGACATGGCCCATTACCATCCTACGACTAAACGTTATTGGGCTCTCTGGGATTCCTTACATTTGAAGAACGGCATCTTGTACCGAAAATGGGAGTCTGACGATGGAAAGACATGTAGATGGCAACTACTACTCCCTAAGTCGAGAATTTCTATAGTCCTTCAAGAACTGCATGGTAGTCCCACAGGAGGTCATTTTGGTGTAATGAAGACCCTGCAAAAGGTTCGAGAGCGTTTCTACTGGAATAATGTTCGCAGTGATGTAGAGAAATGGTGTCGAACTTGTGACACCTGTGTAGCACGTAAAGGTCCAAAGAGGCGCACCCGTGGGCGACTGCAGCGTTATAATGTAGGAGCTCCTTTCGAACGAATTGCACTAGACATCCTGGGTCCTCTTCCTAGAACATCTGATGGCAATAAGTACATCCTCGTTGTCATGGACTACTTCACTAAGTGGCCTGAAGCCTACGCCATTCCTAATCAAGAGGCGGTAACAATAGCAGACATACTAGTTCAACACTGGGTTTCCAGATATGGAGTTCCTCTTCAAATCCATTCCGATCAAGGAAGAAACTTCGATTCGACTGCGTTTAAGGAAATGTGTGGACTACTCGGCATGGACAAAACTCGAACTACACCCCTACATCCTCAATCGGACGGCATGGTGGAGCGTTTCAATCGTACCATCCTAAATAGCCTCTCTCTCCTGGTGTCTAGAGACCAACAGGACTGGGACAAGAAATTGCCTCTTTTCCTGCTTGCCTACAGGAGTGCCACTCATGAGGCCACTAGTTACTCCCCTTCTCAAATGCTCTTTGGTCGTGATCTTCGTCTGCCTGCTGATCTTTTGTTTGGCCGTCCTCCTGATGCTCCTTCATCGCCTGAGGAATATGTCGATAAACTCCAGGCGCGGATTGAGGAGATTCATCGTCTAGCGAGGAACCGAATCGGACTGGCAACGGAAAAGATGAAGACACGGTACGACACAAAGGCAACAGGACATGAGTTCAACGAAGGTGACAAAGTTTGGTTGTGGAATCCGATACGTCGTAAGGGACTGTCGCCAAAATTACAAAGAAACTGGGACGGTCCTTACATAGTCGTCAACAGGCTGAATGACGTCGTCGTACGCATACGAAAATCGCCACACGCCAAACCCAAGGTCGTACACTATAACCGGCTAGCCCCTTATTTTGGCCAAAGTGATTAGAAATTCAAAACTAGAATTTTAGACCATGGTCATGAAAGTCACTTTTTGTAAATATGTAAATAGTAATTAGTTCTTATTTATGTAAATTTTATTATTATTGTTATTATTTATTTATTTGTTTATTTGTTTATTTCTTTTAAGTGTTCTCCTCTAACTCAAGGATTGCACTGCCCGGGACGTGCAGTCTTTGAGGAGGGGGTAGTGTTACGAATTTTGTAAATAGTTAGTGTTTGTACTGTAAAATAATGTAAATAATCTTATTAAGCTCCATTCCTTTACTTATATTAGTTTTTGTTACATTGTCTCTGTTATCAAGCAAACTTGTCCATTATTTTCAGTGTATGTCTACGGCAGATTGGCGAAATAATGAATATATCGCCAAGTTGGCGTCACTTTTGGCGACTAATTTTGGTCGCCAAATTTGGCGATATATCGCCAAGTTGGCGACAAACTTGGCGATTGTTGGCGATGGTAACCCTTTCCTCTCTGGTAACCCCCCTTAGATATACTGATACATTGTTTGTTGTTCCGTGGATTTTTTCGAGTAGGTTCTAGAAATTTCTAGCACATGCTCCGAACCTATATAAGAAGAGAAGCGATGCGAGCTGTTGTTATTATTTACCAGTCAGTCATTGAGTGAGCTACTAGAGATTGTCCAAGCGAGTTTGTTTGATGTATTGAGTTTTATCTACGTTGTTTTGAATGTGATATAGTGTTGAGACATTGTATAAAGAGTCTCTGCGACCTATATTTGTACTTGTTCGATAGATTTAAACAGTTATTTTGGAATATCTTGTAATATTTGTGAGTTTCGAAAACTCTGTTGTTCTGAAGATCTGTAAATAAATTATTTTCTACTTTTCTAAGAGAAAAGAGTTTGAAGTTGTCTAACCATAAGATCGAAAGAACCCTATATACGCTACAATACGGTAGGTGGAGGTTGATTAATCTTCATTTTTGTGAATAATTCTTGCAAATTTTCATAATATAGAAATTATGTAAGTAACTTGTTTTAGTGAACGACGAAATTTGCTAGTATCATGCATTTTTCAATAAAAATTACCAAAAAATTATGACATTAACTTTTTTATTAGAGAAAATGGATTCGAGAAATTATGGATTATGGATATGAGAAAAGCCTTAAATTATATATAAGTTAGATGCAATTTTGGATGTCAATGTATTTTCTGGGCCATAAATTTCAAAATATTGCTTGTAAATATTTAATTTTGTTCACTTTTTAACATGTTTTTGGTAAATTATTTTTACGTTTTCTTAATCTAACGTGTGTGCGTATAATTCGTTTTTGCATGTTTAAAGACTTTTTTTCCAAAATTGCTTTTCTTGCGATACAAAAGCATTAAAACCCATATAAAATATGGCACTTAAGGAGCATAATAAATGTTTTTATCATCTATAAACTCAGTACCCACTAAAACATTACCTCAAAAAGTTAATAGGAAAAAACGGCTTATTACTATTATATTTACTTTAGATTTATATCATCTAAATTAAAATACTTTCCCTGTGATTATAAAGAAAAATTTTAATATTTAAAGTCTTATCATATCTTAATAAACATCTCTTCACTCTGTTATCTAAATTATCATATCACGATATCAAGGCTTCTACGTTTAATAATTTCGAAAACGAGAAATATTGCAAATGAGCTGTTTGGGAAATTATAAAGTATAGGGAACTATTAAAGATAATTATTCGAATTGTTTCCCGTTACAATTTTCTTATGTTATTTTTGCTTAAGTGGTCAATTTAGAGAGTAGATTATGTAGACTGATTTAAGAACATTACGCAGCATATACACACTGCAATTATTATTTTTCATTTTCTCTGCGATAATCGTTAAAAGAAATTGTTCGATATTATCATTATTATTAATATCAATATTATTATTATTATTCATGAGCTTCTTCCATTATTTTCTGAGTCTTCTAAAAGTAAATTCGATCTCATTCCTTTCTTTTTTATTATTTACTTTATATGAACGTTTCACACATTAATCTATTCAAAATTTCTATGGTTGTTATACAAAGATTTATAGACCTTTCTAGTCGTTATAATAGGATAAAATGCATTTGTCTGCATAATTTCTTTTATTTATTTTTAAGTGTATACTTAGTTTTTATAAAACATATTATTTGAAATGTGACACGCAATACTGAAAAACAAAAAGTGCTTTTAGTGAGAAGGGTTAAAATTTTAACGGCTTAAAAGTACTTTTAGCCATGATGAGCTCAAAATTGATTTAAGGGTGTTTGTTATGAAATCCAAAAGAGCAACTTTGTGACATACGTTTTAATTTATTTTTGCCCAAATTAAATGCATGAAACTAGCAGGTGTTTTTGTACAAAAACAACATGTCTAATCAAACTGTTTTTATTTTATTATTTTTATTTATTTTATTTTATTTATTCATTTTATTTATTTTTTTATTTATTTTTTATTTTTTTATTTTTATTTTTATTTTTATTTTATTTTATTTATTTATTTATTTTTATTTTATTTTATTTTTATTTTTTTGCAAATGCAATAGATATTTAAATATATATATATATTAAAATGGGCGTTTTAAACGGAATTTCTGGTCGAAAGAAGACTAATTAAAGAATGAGAAAGGATGAGAAACATATTTGTTACGTGATCAAAAGCACTTACAGTTCAATAAGTAATTTATTGATAAAAAAATGGAAACACAGTTTGAATCCAAATCACTTCCATATTCAGACTCGCCAATGTTATACCTTTCCGTTAAAAAAATGAATTTGTAAATATGTCGAAAAAATTTTCACTTGTTGAACAGGGTAGTTGAAAACGGCCTTAACCCACACTTGAACATCATCGACGAGCATAAAGGACAACATACATTTCGAGTCCATGTGCATAAAATATTAGTGCCGTTCTATTTGCTTCAGTATTACACATTATTTTTAAAAAAATCATTTTTAAAAATTTGTTTATAAAATTTTCGAAATACGCTAATTTTGAGAAAACAGTGGACCAAGTCTTGGTTAAATAGATAATTATAAAGAAGAAAAAAAAACAATTATCGGCAAAAAAAGATTATGCTTAAATTGCCTCTTAACATTCATTACCACCAAAGAAGAAGTTTGAGCACGAAAATAATAAATTATTATTATTACACAGTGCTATGACATTATTATTAAATAATGTCCTAGCACTGGTGTCGGGATTTCCCTCTAAGTCCACAAAACTTTGAAGAATAATCCTTTACTTTAGTATGCTGCCACCACTGATATAATTATGTGACATCGGGCACGCATGAGAGGTACGTAGTGAAGAAGACTAACACTCTTTCAATTAAACTTAACGAACAATTTATTTACATAATATTTACAAATAATAATACAATATTTACAATTACGAACTCGGATATAATTTGCGGTTTAGCATTAAATTAAATACAGAACACCCGTTCTGTGCACTGTTAAGCTACTGTATACCTCTCTTAAGCACGTAAATTAACTCAGAGATCATTCTTAATCTCTATACACACCTAGGCTCAGTTCTCTAAGAGCCTCGCTCAACGCATGCTTTACTTTGGACCAGAGTTCTTCTCTGACCAACCTCCTTCTCCTCTCGCCAGGTACAAACTAAGATCTCAGTTTTCCCTCACTAGAGAGCCATCCGCAAAAAGGGGTTCATTCCTCTCTTCGCACGGACTCCAAAAGGAAGGTCACTCTTTCAAGAAATATCTCCCTCTTCAGTCCCTGTTCGTCTGCCTTATCTATGACTTTGATCGACAAGCGAAAGGTCATCTATTGCATGTTACCTTCTTTTAACCAGAACTATGTCACTCCGATACCTGGATTAAGCTTCGAGATAAAGAAGGAATGCTACCTTAGAGTTTATAGTACACAGAATACATTAGCAAACAAAAGAGTAGCATCACATAAGAATAATTTTGGATAATGATCGCTTATCGAAACCTGACAACTAGATTTGGCCATCTTGTAATAACATAAGGTATTTCATAAACCCCTGCAACATCCTCCTGTTCTACAGGGTCAACTTGTTGATTAAATAGCCTCTCCTCGGACGACCCTCTCCTTCGCCTGAATTTTTTACTTTTTCAAATATTTAATGTTAACAAATAATATTTGTATCAGTACCCAGTTAAAAAAAAAGGGCATTTAAAATGCAATAACCAGTTTATTTAAAGAAAAAAAGACAACATTGCCCTCCCTCCCCAACAAAAATTCGATTAATCTTAAATTTATAAAATTTGTATTTATGTGTTATAAACTATGACAAAAGTGTAAAAGCTATCGTTTAGTTTTCCTAATTTTAACAAATTCCCCTCAATTATCAGTGCGAAAAAACATCTTTTTTTTTATAAGTTTAAAAATTTATTTATTTTTTTATAAATTGGAAGGTTGTGATCTGATTTTTTTAAATTTAGATTTTATGAATCAGCGCATGAAATAACATCCGGATGCGAAAAAACCAAATTAGTAAAATCAATAGTTTAAAAAATCTGTACTGCGATCATCAAATACTAATATAAAAATTTATCACTTTTTCTTTCCGTGCCACGAAGTTTGACGAGAAAAAAAAATACAATATTGTAATTAATTATCAAAATAAAAAGAAATAAGAGCGTTTTTCATGTGATTTATTTAGTACATTAATTTATGTTACATACATAAAAATTTTTGCACTTTTTAAATTTTAGCAACAATTAAAAGAAAAAAAGACAACAAAAAACCGAACTGGTGATATTAAAAAATATATTTTTTATCTTTTGATAAAAAAAGATATCAAATCTTTTGATAAAAAATTAACGTCGTTTTCAAAATTTTATGATTTGTTGTGTGACAAGAGGTATTCAGTTGTAAGTACACAAATTTTGAACCATCTGATTAATATAGTTTTTGTGTACGGATTCTGTGACAGACAGACAGACTGAGGACGGAGACGAAAAGGGTTTCGTCAAATGTACTAAACCCTAAAAATACATACTTGCTAAGTTAACTGAGACCGCAACAATGGACAGCAGCAAGAAAAAAGGCGGGGGGGGGGGGGGGATATTCTCTTCGTCTTGGATTCTGATACTTAATCAAAGAAATTTTCTTTATAAATGATTTTGAAAATCGTAGAAAAATATATTCTGTTTAAGGGGTTTGATATATTTAATAACATAAAAAAAAGTGGAACAAATTATTATTTAGCGATTGTTTGTGATTCAGATGACTCATAACCTTTCTGCTCAGAACCCGTAGGTGCTGTAGAATACTTCACAATTAAGCTTAATATTAGCACTTGACGTCATTAACCAGGAACCCCCAATAATAAAAAGAAGTTAATTAAAACAGTAAGATAAAAAAACATGTAAGAGAATGCAGTATAATAAGGGTGATTTAAGGGTGTTTGTTCTGAAATCCAAAAGGGCAATTTTTAGACATAAGTTTTAATTTTTTTTTCTCGGAAATGCACGAAACTAGCAGGTTGTTGGTCAGAAATAATGTAATCGAACTGCTTTTCCGTTTAATACATAACTATGCATATTTATGTGTCTATTAATTACATAAAAATTAAATTGGCAGCATTTTCGTTTTCAGCCTTAAAAACCTATTTCGGTCGATCATTAATAAAAACTACTCAGAAACATTTCCAAAAATTAGAGGCAGCAAAAGAAGCTTTATAAATAATTCTATTTTATCTCGAAAACGTATGGTTTTGTGAGTTTCCTAAAGATCAAATAACATTTCCTGATCGTGGACAACTCAAGAAAGATATATTTTCCCAGATTAAGAAAAATTTATATTTTTTCACAATACATTGTTCGTATAATGAATTTCGCATCATTTCTTCATAACAACTGAAACTATGAGCTCGAATGAAAATTTATATAAGAAAATTTTTAACTTTAATTTAAACCCAACTTTATTATTATTTTTTTTATCCTATATCCGGTTACAGTTTTACCACAGCAATATTCTTTGATTTTTTTTTTTTTTTTTTGATTCAGGTCATATCACAAGACATTGATGTAGATGATGATATAGATGAATAAACCAAAACTGAGGAAGTATCTTCTTGTCAGATGTCAGTTTTTGTGATGAGTAAATGGCGAAGTCAAACAAAGCCATTCAAACACAATACATCTAATGACCATTCAAAAAGAGACTGGTTGCGCAAACTGAAAGACTAGTGGGGTTTTTTTCTATTTATTTATTTATTATTTCACGGAGTTTAATATTTTTAGAAAGTTCATTGATGGGTCGAACAGTTTGAAGGCTGATACAAATAGGTGTGGCCTAAATGCTATCCCAAATAAACGATGACTGAAATATATATATATATATTTTTCATAAAAGGCAGGAAAATTAGATGATTGAATAATTTGAACATAACAAGTTCGCTATATCTTATTTTAAGCCTTTTCTCAAGTCCAAAAGGCTAACTTTATAACATAAGTTTTACTTTATTTTTGTTCGGAAATGCATGAAACTAGCAAGTATTGTTGTTCAGAAACTAAGTAATACAACATTTTTCTTATTTTATTTATTTATTTATTTATTGCAAACGAATCGAGTCCTTTGAAATTTTATGAAAATCGAATCAAAACTTAAAACGATATTAATTCTTTAAGTAATCCTTAAAGTAATTAAAAAGGTATTTTCGTATTACTGAATTTAGTATACAGTGGAGCATCGTTTACAAGACGCCAAAGGGACTACCGAAAAACATCGCATAATCGATATTCATTTTTAAAACTAGAATTAATTTTGTTTTCACTTAATTTTAATGTTTAATGTGTTGATTTACATAAATTTGTAAATTAAACAAATCAAAACAAGCAAATAACCAAAAAATACATAAGTAAATAAAAGAAGGAAAAAATAGTAAGCAATTTAAATATGTGTACCTTTATTTATTTATTACTTTTAATCCATTTTACGTAGTATTATGAAAAAATTGTCTATATAGTTGTTTCACATGATGACTGACATTGGGTTGTAGTTTATGATTTGTGCAGTGAGTAAAGGAACTAAAAAGTTTTTTCGCTGGTATTGTGGCAAACAAATTACGTTCTTGCAATTCAAGACATCTTGAAATGATAGAGACACAACTCCATGGCATTTCTTTCATTTCCGCTGTTACTATGCTATTGAGATTCGGAATTCTGAATAAGTTCATCAACACTGCAAATCCTTATCTTTCTTACATCCTCATCACAATTTGTATGTTCATCAATAGTTGTCTAGGCTCTGTGCAGATTCCGATCATCTTCATTGATTATTGTATCATCATCGTCACTTACATCATTATCATCAGAATTTTGATGTGCAAAGTCCTGTTTTTATGAAACAGTTTTTTATTGTTGTCTTTGTTACCAAGACAGCGAAATCATGTTTATTGCATCAAGAACATTTATTTTTTTATTTTTATTTTTATTTTTATTTTTTATTTTTTTATTTTTTTTTTTGGGGGGGGGGGGGATTAGGCTTTTCACAGATTCGAATCGCGAGTTTAACTAACTGCTTTTTATAATGCATTTTTAGATTTCTAATCGAGGTTAAACCACATGGCTGATGATGACTTGTGCAATTCGCAGAAAAGAAGTGAACTTTATATTTTCCAAAAAATCTATATCCAGTCGGTGCGACGAACATCAGTCGATGAAAGTTTTTTCTGTCTCTAATAAAAATTTCAATCATCACCCACGCATTGTTATTGACATCATAATCCAGCGATAGCGCTTTGATGTTCTTTAGACATCTAGGTCTTTTTGATTTTCCTAACACTAAACATGTCATCTTTTCACTTCCATCACAGTCAGCACAAAGGAGCACAGTAAGACGATATTTATTTTTTTCCCCTCCTTTATGTTTTTCTCTTTTTTAAGCTAATGTCCGATTCGGCATCAGACGATAAAAAAAAGACCCATCTCGTTGGCGTTATAGTTTGATATTCACTTATTATGGCTGGCAGAATTTTGAACCATTCTGCGACAGAATCAACTGGAGCATCACTCGATTCACCATTATAACTTGATAGGTGATCCCATGGCGCTCTTTCAATTTCTGCAACCACCCTGCTGTATCCACAGTCTGCCAGATTCAATTTCATTGCGAACTCTTTCGATTTTTCCATCAACTTATGGACCACTTACTGGAATGTTCGACGTATGACACTGATCTAAAAACTGGAGCAAAACTTTTTACATTTTAGGAAATTTACCTTCATGAACTCACATTTTACTATCCCGAAGATCCACTGGCTTCTGCCTTTTTTTCATTTTTTTTTTTTTTTTTGGCTATCTTGAATAATGGTTTTTAATGTAGAAACCCATCATTTTAGCCAAGTCAAGTTTTGACACTCCTGGTAATCTTTTAATATGGAATTCTTTGAAAATTTCACTTTTTTCTTTTACTGAGATGGAATGGTGTTTTCGGGACATGTCTCAAAGAAGCTGTGGTCGACACAGTATGAAAAGTGAAGAATAAAAAAAGAAAACGAACTGTGTGTACACTGATAAGCAAAGAATGTGCTTGTAATAATAAGGCTGAGTATAAACACTTGCCATCCTTCTACAGTTTTTCAAGAAATCTTTTGTTCTGGATCATCCTGCTATTTATTTCCAAAAGAATGAGTGAAATGAGCAATGAGTCAGGAGATAAGAGTTTCAACTCTGCTTGACGAAAAGGTTCATTTTTTTTGCAGGGCATCAGTTCCTTTCTTTTTAAAGTCAAAGATCAAAGACACCGCGTGGCTCACTAAACGTCACCAATATCGATAAGAGTTAGAAGGATGGCCTATTTGCAATTTAAAACAGGTCAGGAAAATTGACCATCCCCGAAAAAGACTGACCCATCCAATGTAATCCATTAAGCTGCTATCTAATTCACCAATATTTCGATCATTTTTTGAGCCAACACTTGATTTCCTCCAACTTTTCGCTAAATATCATCCCAACACTCAATGTAATAGCAAACAACAATGTACCCATTTTTTTCTGCAGTTCTAAAAAAGTCTCCGCTAGCCGCGACTTTTTAATTCAACTTTTAACATTTTAACCAATCAGAGATAAGCGATTGATATGATTAGGTGATAAATATTGACGGCTGATACTAGTAGTACTGATTTTCCTCCTTTCCTTCAACTTTAGCCACTACAATTGCAGCATTTATTTCCCTTTGAATGGGAAAAAGTTGAGGTGAAAATTAGCTGAAAAGTTTGTGAATCTGATAGCAGCTTTACGCGTAAACTGATTTTTAAGACTAATCGAACACCAGCCCACATTATTATCTTGTGGGGTACATTTAAACACGCTCGTTGGTATCATTCGTAGCTTCTAACTTCAGCCCGTTATTCAAATACACAAGAAAAATAAACAAAAATAAACGTATACAAAATCGAAAAATCGACATATAAACGATTTTGTGCGTCGTATAAAAGATATATTTTTACATTAAAATGAATAGAAATGAATTGGGACCACACTAAAACGTCGTATAAATGTAAACGTCGTATAAACGATCGTCGCATAAACGATACTTTACTGTATATCGAATCTCAATAAACTTTGTATTCATACATTTTTTCATAAAAGTACGCCTGCAAATGCACCTCATTTGCCACTTTATTATTATTATTATTATTATTATTATTATTATTATTATTATTATTATTATTATTATTATTATTATTATTATTATTATTATTATAATCATTTCAAAATTTTTGAGGTGTATTTTTTTTACTGCAATGTTTTTAAAGATAGAAAACCAACGAATATAAATGCACAAATAAAGTATGGAATTTTGGGCATTTATATTTGTTGTTTTTCTATCTTTAAACATTCTTGCACAAAGGCTTTATTTGCTATTTTAATGCGATAATTTTTTTGTTTCCCCACATCATCATATCAAATTATTGAAAAATTATATCTTTTAGGCCATTTTCGATAGGGCAATTAAGAAAGTTTGAAATTTAAGGAAAAAAAGTAACTGGTTTTCGATAGTTTATCAAACATCAAATTTTTGCTTTTAAACTTGTGCTAATATAATGTCCTCAAGCAAAGCTGTCAGGGAAAGTATGAATACTACCGTATTCATCATTTATTTGTCATATTACAGAAAAAATATCCTTTTTTTCGGCTCTTTTTCTAAGTACTTTTAATTGAATATTCACGCAATTCTATTTATTCATTGTCAAAATATTTTTTTGTGTCACATACTTACTAAACACTACCTTCTGGATAGGACCTAATTGCTGCACAGACCAACTATGCCATGGCCTTGGGCCCACTGCTGAGGAGGGCCCAAATTTAATTAAATGATTTGGAAAAAAAAAAAAAATTCCTATAGAATTTACTGCAATTATTTTCTCAAAAACCAAATCTGATTTTGGTTAACATGGCAATCAGATGGTAATCTAACGATACCTTTTGAATTCTTCCTGGGGGTGGGGGTGGGATCTAGGTAATATTTTGGTGCGAGGGGACCCCGAAAAAGTGCTGGGTCTTGGGGCCGCTACAATCTTAATCGGGCTCTGCTTCTGGGCGTGTAACAGAACGAAATTTGTTCATTTTATGAGTAACAATAGTTCAAACCCCCTCCCAGACGAATATCCTTGCTGCGTCACTGTTTCACCACTTCTGGAAGTCATCATTTTTTTAGCAAATTTATCTTTTCCATAATCAGCTGCCAACTATTCAAATATAACCAAGCCTTTTAAGTTTGTTTCTAATATACAACACACTTACATCATACGATGATGAATATTTTCCTGTTTTTTCTCACAAAATTTAGAACATTTATTTGGTGTTCTTCAAACGAATATTTCCAACCCCAAAGGTTAACGAGGATTTTTCTGCCGTGCCCTTACTTGCGTTTCTTCCATTTGTCTTTCTCTTTGAATCAGTAAGGGCTCGACAAGGATATGACCCATTTGAACTGCCACAAACAAATCCTTTGAAGGTGCGGGTTCTCAACAAGGGTTAGAAATCGACCTTTTTGAACCTTCCAAATCTCTTCAAGAGATTCTCGTCCCCTTTTTTTGAACGCGCCCTGTCGGGAGATGTCATTCGGAGGTTCATGAGGAGTATGGGTAGGTCAAAAGGAAAAAAAAAAAAACGTAGTATGCGAAAAAACTCTTTTTATGGCTGTCAAATATGTTTAGTTATTCTTAAGGCAGTTGAACACCCAGTGTCATATTTGACTTGGTAACGCCTTGGTGGGCTGCAGACCCAAAAACAACGAAAATATTAGTTTTTAAAAAGAAATTAATATAATGGCATTTTTCCTACATTTCAAAATGTAATTATGACGTAAGTTTATCCACTGGCGCAGCAAAGGGCAGATTTCCATGTTAAAAATTCTCCCAGATAATTTAAAAACTAATAAAATACATACAAAACTCCTTGTGTTAAGGCTGTTGTTAAATCCAAAAGGGCAACTTAATGACATAAGTTTTAAAGTATTTTTGTTCGGAAATGCACGAAACAAGCAGATGCCGTTGTTTAGAAACTATCTAATCGCATTCCTTTTTAATTTTTTTTTTCAAACACACTACTTTTTTTAGAAAATAGTGTCAAAATGGACGTTTTGAACCGAATTTTTTCCGCGAAAGAAGAAATACCACTCAAACAGGGGAAAAATGTGTTTATCCCGTGATCGAAAAAGCTTATGACATAATGGATAATTCGATAAACAAAAAACGGAAAATTAAGTTAGATTCCAAATCGTTATTTTAGTCAGACTTTTCAATTTTATATCTCTGCGTTAAAAAATGAATTTGTAAATGTGTCAAAACGTTTTGTGCTTGTTAAGCAGAACAGTTGAAGACAGCTTTAAGGCCCCACATTAGGCACAGGAAAAGACCCGGATGATAATGTAAAGTCTATGGGGCGTTCTTTTCAAATATCTCGCTCAAATTTTAATATTTTTACATGATTTTTTTGCATAGGATAGCTGAGGACGATCTACAACCGGCCTAGTTTTTGCTTTTTCGATTTTGCTTATATATTTTTAATATTACGATAGTTCCAATTTCAGAACCGGTTTAAAACGTTTTTGATGGTTAAAGTAATTAAAAGAAAAAATCTGAAACCAAAACAGAAAAAGTAAAAACTAAGCCGGTTGTAGATCGTCCTCAGCTATCTTGTGCAAAAAAGCATGTAAAAATATTAAAATGTGAGCGAAATATTTGGAAAGAATGCCCCCATAGACTTTACATTATCATCCGGGTCTTTTTCTGTGCCTAGTGTTGCGCCTTAAGATAAATATTTGATCATCAAAATAATCATTTTGAGTGGATAATAGTATGATTCTGAATATAAGGCACCAATAAAGCTCAGTCCACATTTTCCGCTAACAAAAATTTTGGTAATTTTATTAGCTTTACAGATAATCTGATTCCATTACTTTTCTACGCACTTTTTTTTATTGAAAATGTGCGTCAGTTTTTACTGTGACAATTTTTAGATCGAGCTAAAAACCAAAATAAGAAAAAGCAACAAACTGCATAAAATATATACCATTCAACAGTTTCAAAGTTTCATAATAGGACCCTTTGTTTGAACATAAATATAATGGAAGAAAAAGTAGGAAATTAGTTGCTAAGTATTATATGAAGGGCTCACAATCATAGCAAATCAAGTTCATGAAAAAAAAAAAAAAAGAGAGAGAGAGAGAGAGAGAGAGAGAGTTTGTTTAGAAGGTGCTTCAAATCTGTTTCATCCACTCCCACACTGAACCAAGTCTGTTTTCACATACTTTCTGTGGCGCCAACTTATATGGGCTCGTGGGGCCCGAGCCCACCCAATTATTTTGAATCATAGCGTACCCAATTTTCATTGTTCTGGTTACTTATTTCATTAATATTTTATTATTCATTTTTCTCCTAAGAATAAAATTTATTTCGCCAATGACCATGTATTTTAATTCACCGACTGACCTCCATAAATCTGAGATGCTTGAAATGTTTTACTTCCATGTTTAACTTTCTTCTAATTCAAGTTTTAGTCATATTTATGTAAATAGAAGGAATGGGCAGATTCTAGGGGTATTGTCAAACATATTTAATGAGTCTTGATTAAATAACGACGTTCAATGATATTTAAAAATGTAAGATATGTACAATTTAGAGATTAGGTACATTTTCGGCAAATTCTGCCGCTTAGAGCTCGAAGGGTACGTCTTTACATCTTGCGGTCCGGCCTCGTTCTGATGCTTCTTGCTGTTGCTGGGGTCTTTCCGTGGGAAAGTGCTGACTGTACACTAGGGTGGAGCGAAAAAAAATTTTTTTTTGAAAATCAAAAACGGGTAGGTGCCAAAAGTTGCCTTTATACTAGTACATCAACTGCGTGAAATTTTACCGCTGAAAAAAAATGGCTTGAGTCTGCGCTTTTGCTCCAAAAATCGAAATTTTGGGTAAAATTTGTCATTTTTTGACATTTTTTCAAAAAAATTTAAAAATTCCTACAGAGCTGGTTAGTATTTAAAAGTGTTGCTTAGACTTTTATATTTATCTGCTTGACATATTTAAACTATAAAACAATATGTTTATTCCCTATAGCTGGAGCAAAACAGGCATTTTTTAGTAAGAGAACAGCATTACCACTCTATTGGGTCATACAACGAATTGTTGTTTTTAATACAGCTCTTGTTTTCAAAACTATCTTGGACATGCGTCGTGGAGGTGGCTATATTTCCTATACCACCCGGCCCAACTATTCGATCATCTTAGTACAGTGTTTTATTTATACATTGATTAGTGATTTTCTTTATAAAAATTTGGCATGTTTTCGATGCTTCCACCTTGTTCATCTGTTCTTTGCATCCACATGCTGCTGTAACTATCTTCAGGTATATTTTTACAGTTTATACAAAAAAAAAAAATGACAGAGTAATGCACGGGAATCTATTAAAGGGATCTATTCGGCCATCTATTATATTTATCAAACTTACATTCACTTGATGAATAGTGATTGGAAGTTCTGTTACCACAACATTTTTTCAGTCAATTGTATTTTTTTACGTAATGATTTGCTTCAAAGATGATTTCAGATATTTCAACTATAAGTATGCCATCATTTATTCTACCTTTGCATATTTTATATGTTGAGAAGCGAGGTGTTTAACGTGATGGTGATCGTCAGCGAGAATTGCAATGAAAATTTGTTCTCCATGTGTAAAGCAACCGCTGTTGTAAATAACTATTTTTTGCATTAATTTAATGCCCTTTTCTAAGTGTTTTTGTATCTAGGTAATTTCCTATTAACTTTTAGATCCTGTTTTTATGAGTGGACAACATTTGATGGTGAAATGTCCTGGGCATAAACATATAATGCATAGTACTTTATGAGGGAATGTACGGATTCTAATCGACTATAAGTGCTCATTTAAAATTAGGAGAATTTTATTTGTCACTGTGATCCATTTTGCATGGGGTAAGCTTAAAATTGTGTATAATATTGAATCATTCGCTACTTCAACTCCAGTAAATTTCCTCTGTGCCAATTATTAGAGAAGTCGATATAAAACATTCTGAGCTACATGGATTCACTGGATCAATAAGGAAAATCTTTGTCTACGTATTATTCACTTCCTATTGCAATTTTTTTTTATATAAATAGAGAATAATTTTGAAAAATTATTTTCTCAAATTGAGAAAAAGATACTCAGAACAGACTAGAAATTTCTGTCAGAGATTGCAAAGCTAATTCATAAGGAAAGCTATTTCTCAGAAAGAATGGGGAATAGGAGTTTAGAAAACATGCCACACAAAAGACAGCTCATAAAGTTAATAAAATTTTCCGCTTTATATAAGCACAGATTGGCAATCGGCGTCTATATGTTCACTCACAAAATGTATAATCCAAGTTTATACCACGGGATGTTTTATACCAAATGTACTGCACACCTAAATAATAGATCTAAAATCTTATTAGAAATTACTAGACTATGGAACAACACAGGAAACGACATAAAACATATACTAAAACTTCTTTCGAAATATTGTTGTTTTACACGCAAATTTTGTTTGCAATCCTCTGTGACGATCGTCATAATTTTAAGCAGCCAGCTTCTCAAAATATATTCAATGTAATAAGTACAGTAAATGATGACATACTAAAAATTGAATTCATTAGGAAAATCATTATATATAAAATGTAATTGATTGAAAAAATGCTGTGGTAACAGAACTTCCAATCATAATGTATTAATTGCATGAAAATTTTATGAAGATAATAGACTGCTGAATAGGTTCAATTAAGAACATACCCAATACATTACTCAGCTTCTCTTCTGTTATACATGGTATAAAAATATACGTGCAGCAGGTCACACCAGCAATCCAAATCATCCAAATTCAGTGAATACAAAGAAGAGATAAATTACTTTGATATATAGAAAACTTATACTCGTCTTCGGGAAAAAAGTAACAATTCAATATATAAATAAAACACTGGGCCTAGATGATTGGGTGGTTGAGAAGGGTGGGATGATGCAACCCCCTCTAAGTTATATACACAGTAGTTTGGAAAGCAGCTAGGTAAGAAATGCATTCAAAAGAACATTTCGTTGTATTCTCCAATAGAGAGGTTAACGCTATTTTTCACAAAAAGTTGTCCGATTTGCTCCAATTATACAGACTACAGATATTGTTTTATAGTTTAAATATGTTAAGCAGATAAATATAAAGGTCTAAGCAACACTTTTAAATACTAACCAGCTCTGTAGTGTCATGACGCTGCCGCAATGGTAAGGTTTTAAAGGGAATAGGCCGTGATCTCACACAAGAACATAAATTTATTAACAACAATTAAATACAAGATTTAAGCATTAAGTATATATAGAGAGAGAGGGAAGAGAGAAGAGACTTCGGGAGACTTACCAGGAGATGAATAGAACCCGGGGAATGGCATCTCCGGCATTGGTCATGGATTCACATTCGTGGTCATCATAGCTACTTCGCATCCTCCATTATAACAATTCACAGCTTCATTATTTTTAACTATATTCCGCTCTCTGCTATTCCGCGCTCTGCTATTCCGCTCTCTGCTATTTCGCTCTCTGCTATTTCGCTGTTCGTTTACCCGGTCTAAGCATATATATAAAATTGCTTATCTAAAAAGGGGTCATATTTTAACGACCTCCGACTTTTGTTTTGCTGATTAATTCTCATGATTTCTCTAATCTTAATTACGTTCGTGGGAATATCAACTTAGAAAGGGGTTACTCGATTATTCTTAAAATGTGGGTGCGCTTTATATCTGAATGCAAACTTTGGTTAATAGATTAGATTCCTCACATGCCCAAGGGATTATATGATTTATCGAAACTGGCATGTGAATTTTGTTTCAACCGCTTGATAATTGAGAAACGTTAGCTGATTACTTTTTACTATCTAGACTTTTGGACTTAACTTATGTGACATCGTCACATCTCCACCCACACGTAAGGAAAAAAAAACCAATAAAAAAAATGATTTTGTCTACGGAAGTCTCCATCTCTCTGAAAAAAAAAAACATATATACAAAGCAACATAGTGGTAGTTACGCAGAACTACGTAAGAATAATATACATAAATATTCAATAATTAAGCAGTCAGTCCAAAATTTACTGTCCATGATTGACACTGAAATATGAAGGTATTATCTAAGGAGAAAGTCCCGAAGAGTAATTCTGATACTGTAACAGAAGATAATTCTGAACAGTTGCAGTAGATTTCGTGGAATGTTCATATTACAACATAGTATACTGTAGTGATTTAAAATGTCAAGTTAAGTTCGCATGTTCCCAGACATCTTGAACCATATCATCAGGTAAGGTGAAGACACGGATAGTTCTTCTATCTACAGCAAATTGTTGGGAAAAGAAGTTTGTAATCGGAGACTCTTTTTCCCATGCTGATAAGTTTTAACGTAGAGAAATCAATATGAACATTAGTGAATTATTAAAATGTCACAGTAGAAAAGTTATGTCACCGATAGTTTGTTCCTTACGAGCAAAAAAGTCGTACTGCTGTCAGGAACGAAATAATTCATTTCGCACAACACATCTCGGTGAGGGATCCAACACTGACGGAGTTGACGATAGCCCGTAGATTACAGGCAGGCTCTGGTAATTCAAATTACATTTCTGATGAGAAGTCGCTGCAAGATGAGTGAGTCCCACTGTGAGAACGTCTATAAATAGGAGACCAATCTGGAACCATCCAAGCGCTGTAATTTTTAAGCAATCCGAAAGAATTTCGGATTATGTACGGAGTCCACATTAGATGTCGATCAGGAACATAAGGGATAGACTTATCCCCAAGGATTGAGCATTTGGGAATAGCAGTAAGAAATTGATTTTGCTCTTGAAGATATCATTCAGAAAAATCAGAGGGAGATTACTGCTGATTTAAAATAATTTAAGGTAGCCAAGTTCATTCAATATCATCTCCTGAGAATAAATAACACTCAATCTCTCTCTCTTCCATTTATTTTCAAAACATTAAAATAATATCTAATCTAGTATATAACTTGTGTATTTACTTAAAATATATTTTTGATTTCGTATATAATTTTTATTTAAAGAAAAGAAATAAATCTTTAAATCAAGATTAATAATAGAATTGCAATAAAAGTAATAAAAAAAATTACATATTGCTTTCCCTACGAAAGAAGATGTACATTGCGTTTGTTAATTCGAGCTATACATATTATAAATTTATTAATCTAATCTAAAGTAAATCAAGTAAAAAAAATCTTACAGTTAATGAAATTTTGTTCATTTGAACAACACTAATAATATAATGTATATTAATATAGATATGTACTTAAGTACAAAAATTTAGAATTATCAAAATAATCTAATAAATTCACAAAATGAAAGAAAAAAAAATAAAATTAGAAATGATTTCCTAATAACGAGAATTAGGGAAAAAAAGGGGGGGGGGAGCAAAATCTACCAGGATTAGGCGTAATCTGTTACGAGTTGTAATTAAACCCAAACGAGAAATTTGACTGGTATAGAATAGAACATTATATTACAAGTGAACAATAAAATAATATATGCGTAAATAAAATTTATACCCGTATACAATACATATACAGAGTGATTCATAAAAGATGGGCAGAACTTTAAGGGGTTATAGTACACTTAAAGACAAATAATATTAAATAGGAGACTAAGGGTCCCAGACGTATTCCCAAGGAGATAGGGGGCATTAAAGTTTAGGGTCCGAAATTTCAAATGATTATAAAAAATGGAAAAATTGGTCGATTCGTTTGCGGTTTTTGCAAAAAATTTTCTTTATGCCAGTATTTTCTTGAAATAAAATTTTAAAGTTCAATTTCAAAAAATGCCGATAGGGGGCGCTTTAGACTTTGGAGTAACAAACAACTATTTTTTAACGTTATTTTTTGTATTTCTTTAAATGATTTCGAAAGCTTAGACTTAAACTTAAATTTTGATCTAAAAATCTGAGTCCTAACGTGTAGTTAAGTAGCGTAAACTGAAATTTGAAATTTGAAACCCTTCTCCCCCCAGAACAAAAATCAGTTATTCCCGATCTTTGTGTCGTAGATTAGGCTCTAACTACTGCCGCGTTTTGCTAAAATTATTCTTTATGTCAGTATTTTCTTGAAAATAAATTTTAAAGAAAATTTTCAAAAAATTCCGATAGAGGGCGCTTTAGACTTTGGAGTAACGAACAACTATTTTATACCGTTATTTTTTGTATCTCATTAAATGCTTTCTAAAGCTTAGACTTAAATTTTCAGCCCAAAATCTGAATCGTTAGACGTGGTTAAGTTTCTGGGGAGAGGGGTTTGAAATTTCTACTCCTGAGCACAGTTCAGTTTACCATGTCCACACATTGTGTGCTGTGATACGAGGTAAAAAGACACAAATTAGGATTATGTTACCAAAGCATATTTATTAACATGTAATTACAATAAATGTTCAAAATTGTGACCCCCAGAGGTTATGCACGCAGAACAACGGCGAAGAATGGAACGGCGAACATTCGCGAAAACATCAGGCTTTGCGAGCACTTCCCCTACAGCGGCGGAAAGTCTGGCGACCAGTTCCTCGGGGGATTCAATGGGTGTCTCATACATAAGAGCCTTCAATTGTCCCCAAAAAAATAAATCGAGGGGTGAAAGATCTGGCGAGCGAGCAGGCCAAGCAACAGGACCACCTCGACCAATCCATCTGTTCGGAAATGTGATGTCCAGATAGTTGCGGACGTCTCGTACGTAATGGGCTGGCGCTCCATCGTGCTGGAACCACATGACCCGCCGGATGCGTGGAGGAACAACGTTTAACAGGTCTGGCAGCACATGTTGCAGAAATGTGAGGTGTGTTTTACCGTTGAGGCGTTCAGGAAGAAGGTACGGTCCGATTAGGTGGTCTCCGAGGATTCCTGCCCAAACATTGATGGAAAAGCGTCTCTGATGAGCATGTGGATACGTAGCATGTGGATTGACATCCGCCCATACATGTGCATTGTGTGTGTTAAATGTACCTTCACGTGTGAAGGTACATTCATCGGTGAAAAGCACAGTTCGTCCAAAATGTGGATTTAGCGCGTTCTGCTGCAGAAACCAGTGGGCGAATTCAATACGATTTGGATAATCCCCTGGAGACAGACAGTTTCTGGACTCGTTGCACATGAAACGGGAGCAAATGTTCATCCTTCAGTACCCTCCAAGTCATGGACTGTGAGGTATCCACCTGCCTAGCCACTGTTCGTGTACTTGTACTTGGCTGCGCCGCTACTACATCCAGAATGGCTTCTGCAACAACTACTGATTCGTCCTTTTTTGCACGACCTGCATTCGACCGGGAAGCGAGAAATGATCCCGTCTCACACAACTGTCTGTGCAAGCGCTCGAAAGTTTTGCGGTTAGGCAACCGCCTGTTGGGAAATCGCTCTCCGTACATTCGTTGTGCCTCTGCACCATTTCCATCTGCCGCTCCGTAAATTAAATGCATCTCAGCCTTTTCCTTATTCGTGAAGGGCACCATCTTCCGATTCATTACTACAGCGACTTACACTTGACTCACCGTTCAGTGGTTTTTATGCCTGAATCGTGTCGAAATTTTGCATACGTGTTCTTCTTCTTCCCCATTTGACATTTGCATACTTTCTGTCTCCTTCTTCACTGGGTGACTAGCGTCAGGAATGGAGCTTTAACGTTTGCATGAGCGACGTTTCCAACTGTGCCAGTGCCTTTATGAGTGAATTCCGACTATGCAGTCTTTGACGAAAGTTGTATTTTTGCTTCGTATCACAGCACAGAATCGTTGGGCATGGTTAAGTCGTGCAAACTGAACTATGTTCAGAAGTTGAAATTTGAACCCCCTCCCCTCGCTACTGAACCACGCTCAGCGATTCAGATTTTGAGCTGAAAATTTAAGTCTAAGCTTTAGAAAGCATTTAATGAGACACAAAAATAACGGTATAAAATAGTTGTTCGTTACTCCAAAGTCTAAAGCGCCTTCTATCGGAATTTTTTGAAACTTTTCTTTAAAATTTATTTTCAAGAAAATACTGACATAAAGAATAATTTTAGCAAAACGCGGCAGTAGTTAGAGCCTAATCTACGACACAAAGATCGGGAATAACTGATTTTTGTTCTGGGTGGAGAAGGGTTTCAAATTTCAAATTTCAGTTTACGCTACTTAACTACTCGTTAGGACTCAGATTTTTAGATCAAAATTTAAGTTTAAGTCTAAGCTTTCGAAATCATTTAAAGAAATACAAAAAATAACGTTAAAAAATAGTTGTTTTTTACTCCAAAGTCTAAATCGCCCCCTATCGGCATTTTTTGGAATTGAACTTTAAAATTTTATTTCAAGAAAATACTGGCATAAAGAAAATTTTTTGCAAAAACCGCAAACGAATCGACCAATTTTTCCATTTTTTATAATCATTTGAAATTTCGGACCCTAAACTTTAATGCCCCCTATCTCCTTGGGAATACGTCTGGGACCCTTAGTCTCCTATTTAATATTATTTGTCTTTAAGTGTACTATAACCCCTTAAAGTTCTGCCCATCTTTTATGAATCACCCTGTATAAAGTCTATGATTCTTTATATCATTGTCAAAATGAAACAAGAAGGAAATCTTTATCTTTTTGCTACCTTTCGAGCAAGTGACAATTCCGTATTGTCTTATCATTACATGTTTACTCATGAAAAAAAAAACATGAGATAAAGCTAGAAAAAGAAAAAAGTAAAAGAGAAACAAAAATTCAAACAAATTTAATGAGTTTAGCAAATATGTTATTAACTTTGCATGACATTGAATACTCAAAACAGTTTGTAAATACTATTATTAATTCCATTATTTTAATTTAGCTCCATATCGTATTCTATTTTATGAAATGTAAAACTGAAAAAAAAAAAAAAAAAAAAAAAAAAACAAGTTGTAAGAATTTTAGTTTCTGTTTTCTAACCAACTAATCACTTGAAAATTGAAGTTTCTACGCCCGCATAAAAACAAATTTTCCGCGAAAAATTGATTAGAGACCTAATGCAAGATTCGACCGCAACCCCACAAAAGGTTATAAGAACATAAAATTCATAATAATAAAATTTTGTAGATTTAATAAACCATGGTATAAACTATACGTACTATAAGTTAGTAAAGAGCAAAATTAAAGTTTTTTTTTCTTCATACAGCATCTTAAACTAGTGAATTTAAAAAATAATAATGGAATAGAAAAAAAATTATATTTTATACAAAATTACATCTATGGACATTAATCTCGCCTATAAAAATATCTAGTTTTTTGAGGTTTGATCATTTTTGTTTGAATATTCCCTATAGTATCTAGTTTCCCAGCTAATACGTCTGATATTTTATCGATAATATTCTTATTTTCCTGCGAGACGGAACTAGGACTAATAGCCCAATTTATCAGTCTGTCCGATAAAGAGTTAGTATTTATTTGAGAATCAGTAGCCAGGGTCCGTTGTTTCATTTTCTCACAATTCCAATTTCCTGTTTCATCTCTCCTCAACTTAATCGGGGTTATTGATTGTTCTGTTGTTACGTCATGCCCGATAATAGGGAACATATTATTTGAAGTAGTTTCACGCGAATCTTCTGATAAGCGATTTGTGGGGGTTTGAGAGATTCCCGTATCGTTTCCGCGTGTATTTGTATTACGGGAAGAGATAAAAGGGGGAATATACTCATCGATTTCGGTTTCGGAATCATACAGAGAAAAATCAAGTTTGGAATTAGATTTACGTGAGGATTTATCGGGATTGGGAATCTGAACTAAAGATTTAGGTTTAGTGGCAGTTTGGTTATCGGTAATTAATAAATCTGGTCGTCTTTCTGCGTAAGAAAACATCCTGTCAACGTGTGCTTTAATGGGCTTCGCAAAAGGTTTGTTCACATGAATTATAGTATAATTTAAATCAGAATGTTTTTCAATTACACGGTATGGACCGTTAAATTGTTTTGCAAACGCTCTTCCCGTTAATTTTGTAGTAGCAGGTGTATGTAAATATATCTTTTGTCCTATTTGGAAACTTTTAGATTTAGCAATCTTTTCATGAATGCTAGACTGTTTTTCTGAAGCTTTCTCCAAATTGTTATATACGTTGCGATATACGTAATGTAATTTGGAAAGATTTTCTTCGACATAATTTTCACATGGAAAATAATGATGTCGTGGTGGCATTTCAAACAAATGAAATGGTATATTTAAATCTCGATTAAACATGAGAAAAGAGGACTTTTCATGTGTTGTATCGTGATAAGAATTGTTATAAATGAAATTATAATAGTCTAAATATGTATCCCAATCAGTTATGTCTCATAAAGACATGTTAAGCTATTTTTAATGCTACTATTGAGTCGTTCACACGCCGTATTTGTTTGAGGCCGATAAGGAGTTGTTTTCAGTTTGCGAATATTAAGCCTTTTTGCCAGATCAGAAAATAGTTCACTTTGAAAGTTACTACCTAAATCTGTCAAAATCGCTTCAGGTACCCCTAAAGTAGTTATAACCTGCAATAATTTTGCTGAAACGGTTTGGGCAGTAATATCAGGAAGGGCAAAAAGCACAGAATATTTTGTAAAATGATCAATAACTGTGAGTACATATTTATTTCCCTTTTCAGACATACTTAAAGGACCTAAAATATCAAGACTCAAAAGTTGCATGGGCTGAGTCGGTGTTTCAAATTTCATAAGAGGAGATTTAGTAATATTAAAACCTTTCTTCTCAATACATTTAGTACAGGAATTCGAAAAGTTTTTTATGTCACGGTACATATTTTTCCAATAGAATTTCTCTCTAATAGTTCTATAATTTTTAAAGAATGCAAAATGTACTGTTTCTGAGCCTTCTAATACATAAGGGATTAAGTTTTCCGGAATAACAATTTGCTCAAGATAATCAGTCCTCGCTGCATGTTTATTCCTATAAGACAAATGCTTTAATATTCCGTTATCCAGGAAATAATCATCTGTTTTATCTGGGCAAGTGCGCGATTTGTTTTCTAAGTAATCAATGATAAGTTTCAATGAGGGGTCGGCCCGCTGTTCAGATCGTATTGTTTCGAGAGTTGGGACATCAGCTTTTACAACATTAACTGAGTGAATATCTCTTGAAAGTAAATCACTCAGATAGTTCGTTGACCCCTTGATATGTTGAAATTCGAAATCGTAATTTGACAGTTCTAGTAACCAACGAGATAATCTACTTGCAGGGGAATCTAGCTTTATTAAATAGTTAAGTGATTTACAGTCAGAGAGAATAACAAATTTTCGGCCATATAAATAGACTTTATAATGTCTAATTGCTAATAAAATAGCATATGCTTCAAGCTGAATGGCAGGCCATTTCTTTTCATGGGGTTTTAATTTGTACGAAAAATAATTAATGGGTCGCAAAATTCCGTTTTCATCTTTCTGGAAGTTCAGATGATGCATCAGTGTTTAAATAAAATATGTCATTAAAATTCGGGTGTTTTAACATGACATCGGATAATAATTTAGCTTTAATTGTATCAAATGCTAACTGAGCCTCGTTCGTCCAGTGAAATTTGGAGGACTTCTTTGTCAAATTAGTTAGCGGTATTACTCTCTCAGAAAAATTTTCAACAAAAGATCTGTAATAACTGGCTAGGCCTAGAAAACGTTTTAATTTACGCACTGTGTTAGGAACTGGAAAATGATTTATCGAAATGAGTGTTTCCGGTAAAGGTTTCAATCCATTTTTATCGACAACATGACCTAAATATTTAATGCTAGGTTGAAGAAATTGACATTTAGAAGGGTTCAAAGTCAGACCGTATTGCCGAAAACGATCAAAAACTAATCTTAATTTGAGTATTACGTCGTCAATAGTATGCGAAGGAATTATAATATCGTCGATATAAGCAGCTATATTTTCAGATTGTAGTCCGTTAAGTACAATATCTGCCGTTTCTTGAAATATTTGCGGCGAATTTTTTAAACCAAAATTTAAATATTTATAATGATAGTGACCATAGGGGCTGGAAAATGCAGTTAAATGTTTATCCTCATCACGCAATTTTATTTGATGAAAAGAAGAATTCGCATCTAGAGTACTATAATAGTTAGCCCCTCTTAAAGAATTTAAAATATCCGAAATGAGTGGCAATTTATAATTAGAAGAAATCGTGATTTCATTAAGTTTACGGTAATCTATGACTAATCTATATTTTCCCTCGGTTTTTTTCTTAACTAAAATGAGAGGAAAAGAATATCGACTATTAGATTTTTCTATAATTCCGGCTTCGGACAATTGAGTTATTTCGTTTTGAAGGGTATCGCGCAATGCAATGGGAACTGGGAAAGATCTGCATTGAATAGGTGAATAGTTAGTTAACTCAATAGTTGGGGCTTCCAAAGTGCATTTCCCAATGGTTTTTAAGAATTTACTGAATATATCAGCATATTCATAAATTAAAGCCTCTAATTTTTGTCTAGCCTCCTTTGGAATTCCCTCAAAATTAAAATCAGACATTTTTAATTCTTCCCTCCTTTTTTTGGAAATGTTTTCCTCTGGTGCGATATCAATATGAGCATCAATTTGTGCTATCTTTGTATTCTTATTTAAATGTAGAGCCGAACTTGTAGAAAGATTGTTGATAATCAAAGGTATGGTTCCATCTTTAGTAATAGTCGATAGTGAGGTGTGTAATTCTAAATCATGTCGAGAAGGTAGGGGATTTAATAAAACATTCGTACCAAGAGGTAAATTCTGGTTACATTTAATATGAACAACTGCGGATTGTGATGGAAGAATTTTAAGCTTGCGTACTAATTTTGCATACGGCTGAAAATGGATAACATTAATTTGCTGTTCGCCAAATTTAAATATCGGAATTTGAACATCCTTAAATGAAACACTCCTATTTTCAAAATTAATTTGGCATTTAAATGATGACATAAAATCAAATCCAAGAATAATATCATAATCTGGGCTTAAATTAGAATGCGTAATTAAAAAGTTATAAGTTAAATTTTTATCTCCGATTGAAAAGGAAATATTTGCAGACGAATGAATTTGTATCTCATTACCAGTGAGAGTTGACACTTTAATAGAGGGATTTGGATTACTACATCGCATGCGATCTAATGAGATTTTTTTTAATGCGTTATAACTGCACAAGGTCGCACTCGCTCCTGAATCCAGTAAACAATTAAAATTTTTATTCCCTACAGCTATTTTAATAATTGGTAACGAACTATGTTTTCCTACAATGTAGTCTGTTGTTCCTGATAATCCCGATGTATTCACATTCTTGTAGATTTTCGATCGATTAGTTCGGGGCCCTTTTGATGTTATTGACCCCACTTGGAGTTTAAAGGATTGCTCAGATTAGGATTTGGATGTTGTGTATTTTGCTGCGGATAAGAATTAAAAGACCTCGACTGATAATGCCTATCACTGTTTTGAATTCTCGGTATAGTATTCTCATTCCTCTGAGATGTACGGGTTTCAATCGGATATAAATATGAATCTCTGTTTTGCGAATAACAATATTCTGACTTATGGTTACTTTTCCCACAAAATTTGCAACGCACGATTGGGGATTTTGCGTGTCTATATATATGTTCTGAATTACGGGGTGCAGGGGAAGGAGGTTGTAGTTGTAAATTTTGTAAGTGTTCTGAAAGCGAATTTACTAAACGTTCCGTCATTTCTGTTTGTTTATCCAATATTTTGTTTAAACTATCCTCAATATCGATTTGTGAAGAAGTTGCGTTGTAATTGTTTATAGTAACTTCTTCAGATGAAGTTATACGAGAATTAATCTCATCTAACTGGGCCTCTTCAACCGCTTGTTCGAAAGTTTGGGGATTCCGGTTTATGGCCAATTTTTTTAAAGAGGGTTGTAACCCTTCTAAAAATTTAGATAGTTTTGTACGATCCAGTATGGGCAGAAGATCTGGTTTCGCAATATTTTCTACAAAATATTTCGCAGTTAAATTAGCAACTTTTGTGGCGAATGACCGGACTGATTCCCCAGGGACCTGCTTACAGTTTGAAAATAAAATTTGGCGTTGGCTAAGGGTCGTTTTTTGTTGAAAATATTTTAAAAAATTTTCTTTAATGTTTTTAAATGTTTTTTCTTGGTTCAACTGGGGATCGTTTATATAAAATTGTAACGCAGGACCACGCAATTTACTTTTAAGAACAGCAATAAATTCAGCGTCGTTCCACTGAGCTATAGACCCTATAGATTCAATACTATCCAGAAAAAAGTTAACATTCGAAAAAAAGTCACCGTCAAAATTATTTATTAAATTCGAAAAACCTACGATTTTATTATGATTTTCAGCCATTATTTAATTATCAATAAACAATCACATCGAATATTTGCTAATGACACATTTGATAAGAATACTAAAAAAAATACCTCGAAAAAAATTTCTTAATCATACATATTTACTAAACGCATTAAAAAATATAGATGAGGAAAAATAGACCTATAATTCATAAAGTAATAATTCAATGATCAGATTTGAACAAAAAAAAAAAAAAAAAACAGATACATAGGATAATGAATACACTTATACGAATCATACACTTTATACAACCCCTTAATTCTTGATAATAAAAAACATAATAATTTGGTTTACTATATGTAAAATAAAAATATTCTTTGTTAAAGAACCTAACGTTATTACTTTGACACTTGTAAAAGATATCAAAAATTTATACATATATACATAAATTTAGGCAAAGGATTTATAGTTTATCGGAGAGGAAATCATTTCTAAAGAAATTTTTTTTTTTTTTTTTTTTTTTTTAGTACCCTAACGCTTAGCGCAACAGCAGCACCGGCTGATAACAGCAAGAACGGCACCATATTGTCATGACGCTGCCGCAATGGTAAGGTTTTAAAGGGAATAGGCCGTGATCTCACACAAGAACATAAATTTATTAACAACAATTAAATACAAGATTTAAGCATTAAGTATATATAGAGAGAGAGGGAAGAGAGAAGAGACTTCGGGAGACTTACCAGGAGATGAATAGAACCCGGGGAATGGCATCTCCGGCATTGGTCATGGATTCACATTCGTGGTCATCATAGCTACTTCGCATCCTCCATTATAACAATTCACAGCTTCATTATTTTTAACTATATTCCGCTCTCTGCTATTCCGCGCTCTGCTATTCCGCTCTCTGCTATTTCGCTCTCTGCTATTTCGCTGTTCGTTTACCCGGTCTAAGCATATATATGTTGCAGCCAATACCCGAAATTGGCCATTTCTAGAACTGGCCGGCCAATTCGCGAATTAGCCAGCAAAGTTAAAAAAATCCCTTTCGGCATGGCCTATAGGCGGAGGTAGATTTCGAAAAGTTTTCATCCCCAAAAAAAAAAAAAAAAAAAAAAAAAAAAATGCCTATCTTTACTCAAGTGCCCATTTTGGCAATATATTTTGAATTATGTTCTTACTTTATTTAAAAAATTGATCAATATGCTCATTATATAGTTCCTAAATAACAAAAAACTGTTAATTAAATTCGTTTGACAGCAAAATTGAATTTAAAAATGAGTCATAAAATAACCAATTTATTATTTTAATACATCCACAATTCTTTAATCAAGATCGCTTTGAGAAATTTTGTGCGAAGTGCCCACTTTGACAGATTTTTTTAAATATATATTTAGCCTTTATCAAAAATCTGACCAATACGGCACATTACACAGTTCCTAAATAACAAATAACTGTCAATTGAATGCGTTTGAGAGCAAAATTGAATTTAAAAATGAGTCATAAAATAAACAATTTGTTAGTTGAATACAACCTCATTTCTTTTATCATGATCGCTTTGGGAAATTTTTTTGCGAAGTGCTTACTTTGACAGCTTTTAAAATATATATATTCACCCTTTATCAAAAAATCGACGAATACGCACATTATATAGTTCCTAAGTAACAAAAAACTGTCAATTGAATGCGTGTCAGAGCAAAATTGGATTTAAAAATGAGTCATAAAATAACCAATTTGTTATTTGAATACCCACAATTCATTAATCATCTCGCTTTGGGAAATTTTGTGCGAAGTGCCCATTTTGGCAGCCTTTTTTTAAATATATTCTGCCTTTATCAAAAAACTGGCCACTCCGTCACATCATATAGTTCCTAAATAAGAGAACCTGTAAATTGGATGCGTTTGAGAACAAAAAAAGATTTAAAAATGAACTCGGTAAAAACGCAATTTCTTAAATTTCCTCAAATTTTAATCACCATAACTTCGTGAAATTCTGTTCAAAATACCCTTTTTGGCAGCTTTTTAAAAAATATATTCTGCCTTTTTTTAAAAACTGGCCAATACGTCAAGTTATATAGTTCCTAAATAATAGGACCTGTAAATTGGATGGGTTTGAGAACAAAAATGAATTTAAAAATGACTCATAAAAAACGCAATTTGTTATACTTAATGAATTTTTTAATGATGAAAACTTCGGGAAATCTGTTCAAAATACCTTTTTTGGCAGCCTTTTTAGAAATATATTCTGCCTTTATCAAAAAATTGGCCAATACGTCGCATTATATAGTTGCTAAATAAGAGGATCTGTCATTTGGACGCGTTTAAAATCAAAAATGAATTTTAAAATGAGTCAGAATATAAGCAGTTTGGATTTGAGGTTTTTTCTCCAACTCCTATTTTTGTTTAATTTATTTTTGCTATAAGAATTGGTTCTATGAAAAACTTGTCAATATAAAAGTTGTAGATATTATTGTGAAGATGTAAAATAAATTTAATTAGATTTAATTGCTTAAGAATTGAGTAAGTTATGGATTTTTTTCTTTTTCCTCCCCCCTTTTTCTTTTCGTTTTTAATTTTTTTCATCGGTAAAAATTGGTCCTATCAAAAACTTGTAATTACAAAAGTTTTAGATAATATTGAGTACATTTATATAAAATTTAGTTGGATTTGATATCTTTAGAATTGACGAAGTTATGAATTTTTTTCTCCCAAAAACCATGTTTTTTTCGCCTTTTGAGCCCATTTTTAACTTTATCAAAAATCTGTCAAGCATAAACTTTTTGCCCATTTTTTAGAAGTAATATAAACTTTAAACTGATTCGATATCTATTTTAATTAAAAAGTTATCGCGTTTTTTCTGTTTTCACAAAAACCCTCCTAACTTCCACCCCCTTGGTCCGATTTTGCCCATTAACGAACTTAACCGAGATTTTATGCCCCTTGATTTTATGTAAAAGTTTGATGAAGATCTGAGCATAATTATGGAAGTTATCGTGTCTAGAAGAAAGTGATATACACCGATAGATAGATAGATAGATAGATAGATAGATAGATAGATAGATAGATAGATATATAAACTTTTTTACTGATGGTAGTTTTGGGGTCTAGGAGTCATGATTCGTGTAGATCCGCAAAAATTTTTCAGAAATTCCAACATGGGAGACAATGCAATAGGTAGTATTTCATACGAAATCTACCTAATATTTCATACGAAATCTACCTAAAAATGACTGGCCAATTCTAGAATTGGCCAGCCAATTCGCGAACTGGTCGGATGCAATTGGCCAATTCGCGAACTGGCCAGGTGCGATTGGCCAATTCGCGAAATAGATATAAGCACTCAGCTTAATCATTTCTAACATAGTTGAAAGTGTCTATGAATTCAAATAGTCTAGACGTCAGCCTGTCCGTGATCTAACTCGAGTAAAGTTTCCGGTTAACTTGTAATTGTCATCGTATTTGGTTTATCAATTAATTTCGATATTGAAAGGGAATTGTGTAATATTTTTGGTTAATTTAGTTTGGTACACAAAAATATTTCGTATCAATATAATCAATGGGAATCTTTTTTACTGTACATTTTAATGCTACATTATCTTAATTACAAAAAATTGGTACCTATGCATCATAGTTCGGATGTTGGCCAAGGCTTCCCGGCCAGTTCGCGAATTGGCCGGCCAAAACCCGAAATACGCTATTCATTTCATGTATTTCGGGTTTTGGCCAGGAAGCCTGGCCAGTTCGGGTATTGGCCGGCCAGTTCTAGAATTGGCCAGGCTCCGGGTATTGGCCGCAACATATATAAAATTGCTTATCTAAAAAGGGGTCATATTTTAACGACCTCCGACTTTTGTTTTGCTGATTAATTCTCATGATTTCCCTAATCTTAATTACGTTCGTGGGAATATCAACTTAGAAAGGGGTTACTCGATTATTCTTAAAATGTGGGTGCGCTTTATATCTGAATGCAAACTTTGGTTAATAGATTAGATTCCTCACATGCCCAAGGGATTATATGATTTATCGAAACTGGCATGTGAATTTTGTTTCAACCGCTTGATAATTGAGAAACGTTAGCTGATTACTTTTTACTATCTAGACTTTTGGACTTAACTTTATGTGACATCGTCACAGTAGGAATTTTTTAATTTTTTTGAAAAAATGTCAAAAAATGACAAATTTTACTCAAAATTTCGATTTTTGGAGCAAAAGCGCAGACTCAAGCCATTTTTTTTCAGCGGTAAAATTTCACGCAGTTAATGTACTAATATAAAGGCAACTTTTGGCACCTACCCGTTTTTGATTTTCAAAAAAAATTTTTTTTTCGCTCCACCCTACTGTACACGTGGCCTATTACCAAGGGCCATGCGCTCCCACGTGTTATACTTACTGCTTTGTTCGTTTCTGACGACACAGACCAGATGCTGAGTCGATAAATGTATCCGAAGCAAGCCTGTTGCTAGGGGCTTGCTATCTTGACATTTATGCTATCAAGACATTATAATAAATATAAATCTCTTTATAAGAAAAAAAAAAAAACGCATGAGAATTTAATTTATTAAAATTGCAACAATATTAAAACATAATAGTTTAACTTAAAATTCTCATCTGTCAACCCTTCAAAGAAAAACAAACTGGTCGCACCATTTTAATAAAATATTTTTTGAGCCCACACAATATTTTTGAACGAACCCAATATTTTTCAAAAGTTGGCGCCACTGCATAACTTTCTTATAGTATGTGTCATCTGTTCACGGACTTGGCTTACTGTAGGAGTGGATAAAACGAATTTTATGCACCTTTTAAAGGAACTATCTCTTTTTGTTGTTGTTGTTGCAAAATTAACTTGTTCTACTATAGTTCTGAGTCCCTCATATATGTTAGGGATGCCTATAAATGATGTCATACATTGTTCAATAATTTTAACCCCCTCCGATCCCTCTTTGTCACAAAGTGTCACATTTCACCGTACTCCCCCCTCCCCTCCTTGTCACATGTCACGCTATATTACATATATTTGTAGTTCAGAAACAAAGCACTACGTCATAGAGCATGTTTCAAATTTCATTTTTAAACTTTAACTCTGTGTTTTAATGACTTTTGTGAGCATAAGAATAAAAATGATATGTATACTTATTTTGTATAAAAAAAGAATTAGGTTTAAAACAAACATTATAATAATATACAATAGCAATAAAATATTAATATGTAAGAGCGGTTGAAAACAGTAGTATTTAGGAATTTGAAATGGAATTTAATAGTACATTTGGCTTTAAATTTTATTTTTACTTTATGACCACAAAATACTTTAATTTCAAAATTTAATCTGCTGATTTTTAATGTTTTTATTTAAAACAAAATGTGTGATGTCACATGTTTTCTTACCCCTCCCGCTCCTTTGTCACAATTTTACGACCCCCCCCCCCTTTCCAAGCGTGATATTTATGGAGGATCCCTTATTTACAGAATCGCGACTTTGCTGGCGTAAGTGGAAATTATGTGCTTATTTTTGTTAGAAAAAAAATCATACGGATGCAAACTATTCAAAAATTATTAATCAAGCTATATTTGCAGTAATCTTTATTCTTAAACTGCATTAGACGAACATTTGATGGCAAATTACGAGAAGAATTAAAATTAGTTCCAAATAAATTGTAATTTAGAATGTATTTTGTAAGTTTCTTCGCTTTTCACTTTTCATTTGAAATGTTCTTTTTTTAGAAATCGTTCTTAGTGAGTATTTACATTTTAAAAGAGCATATACACTTTAATAGAGCATTTACATCTTAAGACTGCTCTTAATTCAAAAGGCCAATTTTATTAAATAAGTTTCAATTTATTTTTGTTCGGGAAGCATGAAACTAGCAGGTGTTGCTGTTCAAAAATTATCTAATCGCATTAATTTTCCCGTTTTCTTTTTCTTTTCTTTTTTATTCAAACATATAGAATTTAGAGAAAGTGGTGTCAAAGTGGGCGTTTAGAACCGACTTTCCGCGCGAAAGCAGAAGAAAACAGTCAATGAAGGGAGAAAAAGTCTTTGTCACGTGATTGAAAATGCTTATACCTCAATAGATAATTTATTATAAAAAAAAATGAAAAGTTCAGCTCGATTCCAAATCGTTATCATATTCAGACTTTCCAATTTTATATCTTTGCGTTAAAAAATGAATTTGTAAATGTGTCAAAACGTTTTTCGCTTGTAGATCAAATTTTACATTTCTATCTCTAACAACATACAAAATAAAATTCATAATTTAGAAAATTTTCCGTTCATGTCACAACTTTAAATTTCTAATTTTTAATCAACTTTTTATACCCGAATACCAACTTTTTGTACCTCTTTTCGAAATTTCTTTCTTTCTTTTCTTTTTTCGTTCTTTCTTTTCTTTCTTTCTTTCTTTCTTTTTTTTTTTTTTTTTTTTTTTTAATTACGTCCATAGCAGGTATTTACATCTTAAAAATCTTTGTTACATTGCATTTGCAAAAACAAGGACCAAAAAAAAAAAAAAAATCTAAAATATTTTTGTGGGATTTTATGTATCTAATTTTATTCCAAAATCTTGCTTCATTATGCAGATAGTTTAACATCAAGTTTCATTTCCTAAGCAACATACTAATTGCAGATTAAATAATTTCGAAGCCATTAGAGAATAACGACACTGTTGCCATAGCAACAAACGCTAAAAACAAAAATAAATCTTCGTGAAATTTTATTTCTTTAAAAAGGTAAAAGGACTTCCTACAATGAATATTCGCGTTTGAAATGAAATAGACGCCCTCTCGCGGACAAAGTCTGAAACGAAATAGAACTTATACCGTGAGCATCTTCGCTGAAATCAGTGTTTAAAAGGCCGATAAATAAATAAACAGTTCTATAATTAATAAATAAATAAACAGTTCTATAACGCATGCAACGTTGGGTTCTTTGTATTAAAATTATCTAAAATCAAAATTTTATGCACAAAGTTTAGATCTATAATATAAAAAGTACATTTGACTTACTCATGGCAAAATAACATGACAGCAACACAATGCTTGCATGATTCTCTTGCTCCAGCTTTGCAAGAGCAAGAAAATTTTTTTATTTTCAAATTTTTGTTTTCCTTTACTAGCAAACCTGAAATAATATGGGGATTTCCTTTTGTTTGGCTTGTTTGTAAACACGAGCCTACAATCTCTATTTCTTCTTCTTTGCATTCTTTTAATGCCGCACATTACTAATCTCTTTGAATCAATAATTGCTTCAGCTTCTCAAAAGCAATTACTAGATTTTCCAGCATCTAGAAATTCTAAAATTGTCGATATTTGTAATTTATCTCCCATAATTAAATAAAAAAGATAAAAAACTGCACTTTAAATAGCTCTTTAAACGGGTTTCGCTATGCTACAGCATGGAACAAACAGCAAGCACTACGTAAACAAACGATTATCAGGTCTATACAACGCCACCTTTCGGTCATTACAAACGCGAATAGCAGAATAATTTATGTTGGAGAATATTTTTGGCAACGTTAATTATCAGTAAAGCAAAAAGATGAAAGAAAACCGTCTGTTTGAAATTTGTGGCAAAGGCTTTTTCATCAGATTTTAGTCTGAAGTCAGTCTATAAATGAATTTTTAAAAAAAATCACATGTAAAATGTTTTTTTTTTTTTTTTTTACTATTTGGGTTTTTTAGTTGCTCATTTTGGGATTTTTTAATTATTTTTTTAAGTAATTTTTTTTTAAACAAATAATTACTTGAAAAAGTATATATAACTAACTAAACTTTAATGTATGTACTCTTTTTTTTTTTTTTTTCCTTTTCTGTTCTTAACTACTCTGTTCAACAAGCAGTTCGTTTTCACACATTTACAAATTCATTTTTAACGAAAAATTATGAAATTGGAAATTCAAACTATGGAAGCGATTTAGAATCAAACTGTTATATCCATTTTTTGATAAATAAATTACCTGTTGAATTATAAGATGTTTTAATAACGTTACAAAGACGTTTTTCCCCATTCCGTGGATGTTTATTATTCTTTCTCACAGAAATGCGATTCAAAACGCCCACTTTGACATTATTTTCTGAAAGATCTATTGCATTTAATAAAAGAAAAAAAAAGGCCAAAAGTAGTCCAATTAGATAGTTTCTGAACAACAATACGTGCCAGTTTACTGCATTTCCAAACAAAAATAAATTAAAATTTGTCATAAAGCAGAGTTCGTACGGATCCTGGAATTTCTTGACCAGGATATTTCTTGGCACCAGTATTTTCTTATAGAAGATCTCGCATTAAATAAAGCGAAATTTTGCATGTTTTTACTAGATTTATTTTTCCGTAAAATAATTCTGGTGCACCGCATGAAAAATAACGGTACCCGTACGAACCATGTAAAGTTGTGCTTCTGAATTTAAGAATATTCTTAATAGCTTACAATAAAATTTAATTACTTAGAAACATTTAAAGATAAACAAACACCAATCAGAAATTGGTTCAATAGAAAAGTTAAGCCCTTTTTTTATGACTAAGAGATAAATTTATCATTAAAGTCAATTATCCCAAAACAGTTAAGTCATTGCTCGCAAGTCGTGGAAAAATAATTTATAAAATCCATGAATATTTTAAATTTTTCGACACTGAAAAGAGTAATTTCTGAAGATGACTGTAATGTAGCTGAAACTTGATTTTTAACTTTTTAACTTTTACAGTTTTTAAATTTTTTAAAAGTTTTATCTTTATACTATATTTTATATGTTTAAAGTAAACATCTTAGTGTATGCGAAAAGATTCAAGATTAAGACTATGCATTTTAAGACGTAACGATCCTATAATTTATTTAGTCAAAAAAAAAAAAAAAAAAGACTGATATGGGGTAAATTTTATGTTGTTAAATATTTATGATGACGGCATATCAGTAGAAAAGTGCAAATAAAGATGGAAAAATGTGTCCTTGAGTAACTATTATTGGCGAGAAGTAAATAGACGACAGAGCGACTTGTGATTTTTGGCTTTTCACCAAAATCTAAGCGAAGGTGTTCAACAAGCCCTTTTCTTTGAACCGGAAAACAAAGAATCAAAAATAACACTCAAAGGTTCCCAACTGCATCCTCCCTTATTTTCTTTTCTCCTTTAAAAGCAACTTGGCTTTTAGAACAATTACTACACACGAACATCTAAACATTTATTTTTGCAAATGTCATAAAAATCTTACAATTGTCGCCTCTAAAGATGTATCCTTAGATATGAGGAGGCGGAATTGTGTGGGAAAAGCAAAAAACGAATTCAAATAAGTTAAGGGAAAGTAAACCCAAAAGGGCAATTATGTGATATGAGGTTTTATTATTTTTGTTCGGAAATGCATAAAACTAGCAGATTTTGTTGTTCTAAAACTATGTAATCGATATATATATATATATATATATATATATATATATATATATATATATATATATATATATATATATATATATATATTATTTATTTATTTATTTTATTATTATTATTATTATTATTATTATTATTATTTTTCAAACGCGATTTTTTTTTTAGAAAATATTGTCAAAGTGGACGTTATGAACTAAATTTCCAAGCGAAAAAAAGAAAAAAAAAACACTCAAAGTAGCGCGAAAAACGTCTTTGTCACATGAAAAAAATCGCTTATAATTCAATAGGTAGTTTATTCATCAATCAACGGTCAAGTACGAGTATTACTCGCGCTCAGAGGGTTCCGTACAAGAAATATTTTAATTATTAATTGTATTATTGAAAAAAAATCATTGCTAAAAAAACAATAAGTGAAGTTGTAAAAAACTATAGAGCATAGATATATAGTTGTAGTATATACTAAAAAAGTATGAATGAATATGTGTTATTTCATACAACATAAGCAAAAAACAAAAAAGACACCTGTGGGGTAAATTTTAAGTTGTTAAGTAATGGTGACGGTATATCAGTAGAAAAGTGAAAATAATGATGGAAAAATGTGTACTTGAGTGATTATTATTGGCGAGAAGCAAATACACGACAGAGCGACTTGTGATTTTCGGCTTTTCACCAAAATCTAAGCGAAGGTGTTCAAGCCCTTTTCTCTGAGCCGGAAAACAAAGAATCAAAAATAACACTCAAAGGTTCCCAACTGCATACTCCCTTGTTTCTTTTCTCCTTTAAAAGCAACTTAGCTTTTAGAACAATTACTACACACGGACATCTAAACATTTATTTTTAGAATGTCATAGAAATCCTAACAATTGTCGCCTCTAAAGATATCCTTTACATATGAGGATGAATTATGTAAGAAAAGCAAAAAAGGAATTAAAATAAGTTAAGGGTGTTCGTAAATCGAAAAGGGCAACTATATGACATAAAATTTAATGTATTTTTGTTCGGAAATGTATGAATCTAGCAGATGTTGTTGTTCTTAAACTATATAATCAAATTCTTTTTGTTTGATTGTTTGTTTGTTTGTTTTTGCAAGCGCAAAAAAATCTTTCAGAAAATATTGTCAAAGAGGTCCTTTTGAACCAAATTTCCGCGTGAAAGAAGAATACCACTCAAAGAAGGGTGAAAAACGTCTTTGCTACGTGAACAACCACCTCCCAGACAAATTCACCCCCCCCCCCCCCCCCGCCGCAAGATGTGAGATTTTGTGTTTTCAAAGGTCACAAATTTCAATTTCTCCCAGTAATTCTCTAATATTCCCTTCACTACCGGCGAAAGTGTCTGAACTCAACACTGCCTTTCAGTATGCATTTTAAAATTTATTTATAAAAAATCTGTTCTTTTTTTGCTATGAAAATACTTTACGTTGTAGACTAGTTATTTAAATCAATTTCGCTTCTTTATTTTGTTAATTTATAATTTCGAGAAATTTAATCAATTTTGCAAAAGTATTTTTAATTTGTGGTGTGCAGTTTAATGCATGTTTAAATACACTCCCCTCCCCCCCTCAAAATATAGTACTTTAAATATAGTTTAAAAATACATACATTTTATATTTTGAATTTTTATAATAGTAAAAAGCATTTTATATTTTGTATTTTCGGTTCTAAAACCAATATATTTTTTATTTTGTATCGCTTTTGAAGTTCTTTTGCTGTCTACACAGCCACGTGTTTAAATAGAAAAAAAAAATCCTATTCTTTCTTCTAAAAAAATGCTTTCTAACTTCTGACCTTGCATAAATACGGGTGAGGTTCCTTTAGACAAATCCTCAGGTATCCCCTTCCCCTTTCACCCACCTTTTCCTGGCGCGTATCCCTCCTGTAGATAATCAGCCGTAATAAAAAATACCAACGTATTAATATATTAAATACTAGATGGCGCCAGCAAACCAGATATTCTTTTGCATCTCGTTTGCATCTTTATCCACGATAAAAAAAAATTACCTGAACTAATAGGGAAATAATTTATTCTGATGCTATAGAATGTTATAAAAATGATTATAATTTGTAAATAACTTTCTACATACCATACACAATAATAAATTTCCAACTTCTACGTTAGAAATAGTGTTTTAGGCAACAGTTTATTTGTTATGGCACTGGCATCAAGGTTCCATGGTGTAATGGTTAGCACTCTGGACTTTGAATCCAGCGATCCGAGTTCAAATCTCGGTGGAACCTGAGTTACGTTTTTGTCCAACCGTGCTACACTTGAAATGTATTAATTTGATAGTTTCTCTTTATAAAACAAACTTTTTTACTAATCTTTTTTTCCCTCTTTATATTAATTCTATGATGCATCGTATAAGCTATTCTAAACTAAAATTATGGAAATACCATAATTCTATTTAAGGGTTTTTCTCGACTGCTCTGTTCACCAAGCACAAAACATTTTGACAAATTTACAAACTTATTTTTTAGCGCAAAAGTATAAAATTAGAAAGCCTGACTGTGGAATTTATTTGGAATCGAGCTCTGTTTTCCATTTTTTTTTTTTTTTTTTAATCAACAAATTATCTGTTGAGTTTTATAAGCGATGTGGATCACGTGACAAACACGTTTTTCACTCTTTCCAGAGTAATTCTTCTTCTTTCGCTTGGAAATTCGGTTGAAAACGCCTACTTCGACACCATCTTCTGAAAAACTATTTCATTTGCAGAAAAAAACTGAAAAAAAAAAAAAAACAGTTCGATTTAATAATTTCTTAACAACAATGCCTGCTAGTTTCATGCATTTCCGAACAAAAACAAATTAAAACTTATTACATAAAGTTGCCCATTTTGGATTTCAGAACATCTTCTATATTTCGACATCTAAGTATATGCTTTTAGCATAAAATCGCATATAAAAAATGTCTTTTTAACACATGTAAGTGTTACTAGTTATGTTCCATCTCCTTATAAGACTTTTTTTGGATATATCATTCTTTCCACATGTCTCATGGAAGCTAATACAGTAAAAACTCCTTAAGGGTTTATTCGAAAAAAAGCTTTGAAACCTTCAACACCTCGAAATTTTCTGATACATTTTCAGACACATTTATAAAAGTAGAAACATGAAACATGCTGAGGGGGATTTTGGAAGAGACGTAGAAGGTGCAGTGTGATGCCACTTTACGCTCCATTCATTAGAATTGGATTTATAAACAATTACCTTCTCGGTAGGACACTTTTTTTCATTCCCAGATCTCCCTCTTAGGAAAAATCGGTTCAAGGTGCCGTTGTCGATTGCTTTTTTGCAATATTTTCTGCATTTATCAAAGAATCGACCCTCACAACACCTTGTGTACTTTCTAAGTAAGACAATTTGCCAGTTGGATGCATTTGAAAGCCAAAATAGATTTAAAAATAAATCGCAAAATAACCAGTTTGAATCGAAATACACCCTTAATAGACACATTCTTGAACAACGGAGGTGTCTAGTGACTATTTTATCCCCAATGCCTGCGTTATTTATGTACTTTTATCTCTGGATAACGGACACCTCCGAGGAGGGTGCAAATTACGACATGTCTGTTATTTACAGTTTTTACTATATCTTGTATCATGACTGAATTATTTCAGAAAAAATTACTTCTTTCTATTAGTAATAACAAAACATCAAAATAAAACATGTTCTTGAAAGATGTCATGTTTATATAACAATTTTTAATGTCTTCGGTTATAACATGCTTTTTTTTATGCAGTTTTGAATTCAGACACTTTTCTCCGGGAGGGATTTCTGCAGTCCAGGGGGGGGGGACATTCTACAGTTCATGGGGGGAAATTGCAGTTTTTGACCTCTGAAAACACAAAATTTCAAATCTTCTAATGGAATATCTCATTGCTCCTGGGGGAGATGGGGGGGGAGGGGAATTCTCCCCTCCCTGGGCGTCTCCTTGAAATTCAACACTGTTTCCATTATCATTATCAATATATATGTTTCCTCATATCATTATTACGTTTAAAAGTTCTTTTGTTTGATGTGATATATGGTACTATACTTATTCTTCCTATATTTTATTCACTCAAATGGTCAATAAAACACCCCCCCCCCCTGTTCGAAGTATTCGCATTCAAAAATTCAGTTTACAACGCTCACTTTGAAAGTATTTTCCTAAAAATCATTTGCATTTACTAAAATATGAAAAATGTGTTTTGATTACATACATTCTGAATAACAACACCTGCCAACCTCATGCATTTCCGAACAAAAATTAATTAAAAAGTGGGTTAGAATGTAGACCCTTTATGATTTCAGAACAGTTCTCTCGCGAAATTACCTGTTCGCTAAAGCTAATCCTGCGGGAGAATTTTTTTTAACATTTCTTTTATATTTCAATATTTTTAAATTATATATATATTTTCATTGGATACCTGAGGTCGATCTGTACAAAGACCACATAAAAATATTAATATTCAGTAATTTTAAAGGTAAAATTCTAAAAAGATTTGAAAATATTTGTAAGTCTGCGAAATGCTAATAAGACAGGAAATAATAATAGTAATCACTTAAATCACACACACCATCATCACTACTTCTTTTGCTCTAGCACTTACTCCTGAAAAAAAAAAAAAAAAAAAAAAAAGGGCGAGTTTAAGAAAAGAAAAAAAGAAAAGAAAAGAAACAGGAAAATGAATCATGCGTTTTCCCGTGGGATTTAAAAAAAAGAAAAAGATTAAAAAAAAAAAGTGATCAACATTAAAAGGAATTTTTAATTATAATTTTTATTTATTTATTCATTTATTTGCTCAGCAAAAATAAAAATAAACACCTGTAAAAAGCTCTCTGATCGATGATTCGATCTTATGATAATAACCGTCGAAACATATTAATCAGCTAATAATTAAAAAAAAGGGGGTGTGAAAAGAGACAAAACTTTTAAAATTAGTGTTATAATTGTGCTTGAAATTGAAATATTCTATTGATTGCAATGTATCGTGACCTGATTGATTTATATTAGTTTTAAAATTTGTGTTATAGTTGTAGTTATAAACAGGACCGTAGCTAGAAGTGAATAATAGTATGAGACAGGGGGGGGGGGGGTTCAAATTATTGTAGAAGAGATCGCATTTTCTCTCTCTATCTCTCACTGATTCAGAAAGATAAATTAGTACATATTCATACTGTAGAAGCTCTGTTTCTCATTGAATTGCTTATAATAACTTTATTTTATACTAAAAAAAGAATATGAAGATGAAAATTTTGAGAGCATAATTGTTACAAAATTAAACATCATGTTAGCTTGATAAGTAATAGGTTGTTGTCTGGTGCAATATGATAAAGTTAAAATTATTTTCAACGTTAGAACTAGGGACGTATTTAAGTAGAATTCATTAGGGGGGCGTAAATGACGATTTTGCCGACTAACTTAAAGTATATAACTTAAAATATAGATGTTTATATCTTTAAAAGTATGTTTCTGTATTTGTATATATGCATCTACTGGATGTCCTAAAATTGACTGACTGATTTTAAAACCCAGTAACTTGCAAATTGTGGTAACTGTAAAATTAAATTCCTACAAGAGTGTTATGTAAGAATTAGGGACGTATTTAAGTAGAATTCATTAGGGGGGCGTAAATGACGATTTTGCCGACTAACTTAAAGTATATAACTTAAAATATAGATGTTTATATCTTTAAAAGTATGTTTCTGTATTTGTATATATGCATCTACTGGATGTCCTAAAATTGACTGACTGATTTTAAAACCCAGTAACTTGCAAATTGTGGTAGCTGTAAAATTAAATTCCTACAAGAGTGTTATGTAAGAATGTAAGATAGCAGGAGCTTTTTACCGCGTTTCTCGATTTTAATTTAAAATAGCGGGGATAGATGGTACTGTTAGCAACAGGTGCTAAATCTGAGCCCTTTTGGCCTCTTATCTCAATTCTGGTGCGTGAAAGAAAAAGACTAAATATATGCAGTTGACTCCTAATAACAAAATTACATTGGCAACTGAGAGTCACTTCATATATTTAATCTCCTTCTGTCGCAACAAGACTGAGAGTGAAGAGAAAGAAAATATCGGCCCCCGATTTAGCACCCATTGCTAGCAATGTCATGTATTTCTTCTATTTTAAACTTAAGTCGAGAAACGCTGTAAAAAACACTTCTCACATCTTACCTAACCCTTCTGCAAATATTTTTTAAATAGCTGCGACCACTTGTAAGTTATTGAATTTTTAAATCAGTTAATTCATTTTAAGACACCCTGTATGTTCTATATAAAATTCAACATTATTAACCCACCGAGATTAACTCATTAGTGCCTAGCGTCCCTTTTTAGGGACAATTACAAAAAAGCACTTTTCACACCAGTAAATAGAAAGATAAATAAGTACTATTTTTTTAAGAGACCTCAATAAATTAAGATCAAAGTTATTCTTCTTTTAAAAGTGGTGTGAAACCCAAAAATTTCATTTTTATTGAAGAAAATAATTTGGCCATTAATGGGTTAAATTTTTCACTTTAAAACATCGAATATTTTACACTTATTGAGGAGAGTATATAAGATAGATTTAAAGATGGACATTCTATACACCCCTTACGTTATATTGCTATAAATATTCCAGTTACGTATTTTGATATTAATGAAAATTTGTTTATTTTATTGCTAATAGTACAGCAGGAAATTTGAATCCAAATTGATTAAACAAGTCGAAATTTTTAGTAAGAAGTTACTTGGAATTTATTTACAGTTAACTTATTTATATTAAAAAGGATTAAATCAAAATTTATTTTATTACTCTTCCTAGGTCGGGCTGGGATAGGGACTTACTTTTTTTCCGGAAAGATCGGATCAGGCAGGGTCTAATTTATTTTTTCTGTACCGAGCCGGGACTGATTTCATTCTTCTTAGCCTTCACGGGCCAAAATATTTTGTCCCAATTTTGAGCCAGCCTATATGAAAATCATTGTCTCGGCGTAGCCAGGTCTGTTGAAAGATCAGTAAAATTTGGACTGAGCCAAAAAAAAAAAAAAAAAAAAAAAAAAAAAAAAAATCATACAATATAAAATCGCTTTTATTCTTTAATTAAATATAAAAATTTATTCTTTTTAAAGAATCGTAGATTTCTGAGCTTATTAAAATGTAGTAAAATGTATAAAAAAGCATTTGCCTATGGCGGAATAATGTTTTAAATTGAAAATTGCGTTTCATCCATACAAAATTAATGCAATAATATGTGAGGGTAAAATATAATACATTATTATACCTGCTAAGAAGGAAACATTGCTATAACGATTTTTTTCTTTCCTATGCGATTCCGTTTTAGAAGATTTTACTGTATACCATTTTTAAGATATTTATACTACCTCTGACAATAAAGTTCGGTGACTAGTCCTGTAACATTAATGTAGTAGATGAAATATTAATGAAAGTTACCAAACCATCCTTTGAAATAGTCATCTCCCATACCTATGCACCGCTGAGATCTGCTATACATGTCCTGGGAAATTTGCAAGAAGTCTTCTTTTGGGATGGGATTTAAAAGCTTCGTCACGTTTCGTTGGATGTCAGCAATAAAGTCAAATCTCTTTCAAAGAGAGTTTGAGTCGTGAAAATAGGAAGAAGTCTGGAGGATTGAGATCTGGCGAGTATGGTGGATGTTCAATTTGCACCACCCCTCATGAATTTCTTTCGGTGTCTTGCAAAGCATAAAACCAAACTTTAAACTGATCTTTTGTTCGTCAATTTTCTTGTTCTCAGTTAAGAACCAACACTGAACAAGCACTTAATAAAGCACGTCTTACACAGAACATAAACGACGCTCAATTGAACAACGGTAGGAGAAGATGGTCAATACTTGCCTCTATGCAGGTGCAGCGTTTTGTTTCCCCAATGTTGCCAGATCGGCAGTTCTGAATTCATTCACCGAACTTTATTGTCAGAAATAGTATCTCCAATACATGGAATATGGATTAATAGTATTAAGGATAACTGAAACATTTACATACAACAAACAGTGGTTCATTTTAAACATAAACAACGTCATTTCTATATAAATGAAGATCATAAACGTTAGAAAAATTCTAAGGTAATTTTTTTTAATCAGAACTTTTTCATACAAGTAAAAATCACTATTTAGTAGAAATTCAATCGGACTGAGTTGGAATTTTGCGGGCCGGTTTCGGGCGAAATTTCAACTTCTATTTAGGGCCGGACCAATATTTTTTCTCAAACAGGTGGAGCCTGAAAATTTTGGCTCGTGTGGATCTCTATCTCTAGTCTCTAAAAGGGATAAAAAACATTTTATTCAACAGACAGAGACAGGTCAATTTTTCGATAATCGGCTTTAGTCGTAAATAATCGACTAAATGATTCAATTATTCAACCCATTTCATTGAACTTTATCTATGTCACATCAGCTGCGGATATCAAGAAAATAAACAAACACCATCAGACTGATAATCAGCTGCACGGATCATCACCACATCGAATTGACGGCTGAAATTTCAATATTCGCATGTTAACATGCAATTGGTCTGCCAAAGTCATTCTTAGTGCCACCTGCAGACCGGATTTTCGTCAATGATCGATAGGTTTATCATCAAATTTTCCTGTATTAGAGCCAGAATTTCACTACGGGCCTGAATTTTCAGGCTCAGGCCTGGCTCGAATGATAGTTATCTTGGACTGGCCTGTCGAATGTAAAAATTTAAAGTTTGATCCGTTTATACTTATAGTACACAGCCCCGCCGGGCACGATCTGGCCCAATTCAATTTATATTTAAAAAAAAAATCACAATTTTGTCTTAACTACAATTAAGATTCCTTTAACAATATTGCATTCATATTTATATAATAAATTTACAGTACATCTTACAGTATGTACGTACAGTATATAACAATGCGTTCGCACGACAGAAAGTACATAAAAGCAACATCAGTGACTACTTTTCCTAGACATTTCAACATTCAAATAAGGATTCATAATAAATAAATAAATAATAATAATAATAATAATAATGTAGTTTAGAATACTTTTGAAGCTGTCTAATAAAAAGTAGATTTGTGAAAATATTTCTCCTACATTTATTAAGGTTTTCCCAAAACAAAAGGACTATTTTTTGATGCACTTCTGAATTCAATTCTTTTCGGAAATGCATAAGATTGGCATGTGTTCTCATTAAAAATATTTAATCGAATGACGTTATTTATTTTTTGGTAAAGGCAATGCATCTTAGATAAAATAGTGTTAAAGAAAGCGTTTTGAAACGAATTTCCAGTTGCGACATCATGAAAAAGGAGAAAACCTGAAGCTATAACAAGAATCTTTTATTGTCAACCTTATATATATATATATATATGTATATATATATAAAGGAAACGCTATTGTATTCAAAATTGCTTCAATAGTCAGGCTTGTCAGTTTTAAGCCTTTACAGTTAAAAGTAGTTTAAAAAAGTGTTGTTTAACAATACATTACACCACTTTACGACCACCTTACGATACATTTCCAAAGATTACTTTAACAGAACATTATCGTTTTAAATATTTTTACAAGACATGTTGTCTGCGCTATACATCCTGAGAACAATTAAGTACAGTTCCAGCCTGTCTCGACTTCATTGAGAAAAAAAGCAAGCTTGATTTCAGCACTGCACGAGTCTGCTAAAGAAAAAAGAAATTTAGCTTAGACACCATGCCTGATGCACCGGCCTAATTTTTTTTTTACCGGCCTAGCTGGTCCGTTTAATTTATTTGCTGGCACGGCCCGTATATTTCGTTTATCAGCCCGTTGATAAAAATGTCTTAATTCTGCCGACCCGACCCGTTTGAAAATTGTCTTCATTTCGCCTGGCCGGTTGCGGGCCTCGAATCAACCCCGGGCTGCCCGTGCAAGTCCCTATCTTTACCCTAAGGTATGAAAAACATAGACGACTGGGAGCAGGAAAACACAGTGATAAACCTTCCAGTTGACCACTAAAATAGTGTTTTTGCAAGTTGTTTCCACCAAGTTATGACTTTGGCAGATCAGTTGCATTTTAATATGATAATCAAGTTCTGTCCAATCCTAGAATTTTAGCCACAAACTCAATGAGGTGATTGCCTATGTAGTGGCTTTCCTGTTCAATAGGAATGAAGAACATTTTTGCTCAACTTTCATTTCGTCCAATAAATAGTCTTTTTCGCACATATTCGCCGAAGTGTGATTGTTGCCACTCCTGGAGTCCATGAACACGAAAAAATATGAATATCTTCACCGAAGTCGTCATCATCTTTAATGCTAGCTGATCTACTAGAACTCTATTCATCTACTGCAAATTCTCAGAAAAACTAGTCTTTCCTAAAAATTTTTTCAATTTATTTTCAGCAGTCACGCGTAGTCGAAAAATAGTGAGGCAAACTTCGGATTTTCGGAAGAAATTCTTTAGAAAAATACTAAGGATTGGTGTTTTTTAGTGTATGTTTTAAGTAAAAACATTTAAAATTGGAAAAAAAATCGGGTGTTTTACAGTTGTATCGATTGATACTCACTACGTAGAATTTGCCGACTGTCACCGAAGTTGCCGACATTAGGGGGGCGAGACGCCCCCCTACGCCCCCCCGGTAGCTACGCCCCTGGTTAGAACGCCAGAATATTCGTATTCCAAGCATACCGGTTTCGGTAGCATATAGCATACCTTCCTCAGTGCTCAAGCACCGCCCTGGCTATGGCCCTGGTTAAAAGATTATATATGTCAAAAAAGAAAAGAAAAAAACCCTAATGATTGACAATTTACAAAAAGGTTATGCAATAATGTTATTTCTCATTTATATTTCCCAATCAACAAAGGGAACGTTTGAATGGGAAATAAAATAATAATAATAATAATAATAATAACAATAATAGTAAAAAAGTAAGATTGGTTTATTTGGTTTATTGAGCACTGAGGAAGGTATGCTATATGCTACCGAAACCGGTATGCTTGGAATACGAATATTCTGGTGTTCTAACGTTGAAAATAATTTTAACTTTATCATGTTAGCTTCCTATGTGCAAATAGGATGAGGGAGTGTTGAAACACTTATTTTAGATACAATTTAGTAACTCTGCAAAACTGTGAAAAGGCCTCGAAACTAAATTAGATTTTTTGAACAGAATTTCATTGGTATTTTCGGAACATAAATTCATTGACTGACCTTGGAATCTTTTCTAGAGGAGGCTCAAACTATATGTATACATTATTTTTTGATTTGGGGGAGGGGGGGGGGAGGCTGAGCCCCCAAGCACAGCCCTGGCTATGGTCCTGGTTAAAAGATTATATATGTCAAAAAAGAAAAAAAAAACCCTAATGATTGACAATTTACAAAAAGGTTATGCAATAATGTTATTTCTCATTTATATTTCCCAATCAACAAAGGGAACGTTTGAATGGGAAATAAAATAATAATAATAATAATAATAATAATAATAATAATAACAATAATAGTAAAAAAGTAAGATTCGTTTATTTGGTTTATTTTTGTCGTTTGATTATCTACACTAGGCATATAGGACCAGGGGGGATTGCCCTTCGTGGGAGTCTTTCTAAGGAAACCTAACCCGTATTTACGCAAGGTTCGAAGAAAACCACAAAAACTCCGAACGGCTAGGCCGACAGCCGCGATTGGGTTCGAACCCAGCACCTGCTGTCTACCAGTTGAGGTAAAGAAGAAAGAAAAGATGCTTCGATTTTTCTATATACGCTTATGAGTTCACACATAATTTTAAAAGTGGTAAAAAGCTTTGGTAAATTTTAGGGCTTTGTTAAAAAAAATCAATTTTGCTTGTTTATTTCTAGTATATTTTTTATTTATTTATATTTTACTTTGCAATTACAGGAAAAATCATTTATTGGTTGCTACAAAGTAAACCAAATAAATAAACAAAAAAAAAAAAAAAATAATAATCTTTATAATTAAATAAAAAACATAGGTGTTTATTATCTCGCCTTTGACACAGGACATGTGATTATGTGTGATAAATTTAACTATTGAAAGCGAGATATAAAAATTTGAAAGTTTGGAAGCGAAAATCGAAAACTAAAATAATTTTGATTGTAGATGACTACAGATAGCAGCACCGAAGTTATGTGAGAAATATGTAAATCAATTTTAGTTTGGACGAGGTTTTCGGTATTTTAGTATTGTATATTCTGCTATTACTGAATAAATTCCTATTTCAGTTTCGAACTTCTGAAAACTGTCTTATTATTATTATTATTATGTATTATTTTCTTTTCAATTTTGTCCTAAGATATTGCAGAGAAGCGTTGCCATTGTAAAATCCCACTTGTACAGAACCGCTGAAAAGAATACATAGTTTTAACTGTTGTCTGTAGATGGCAGCACTATATTGATTTTGATTTTCAGAAACCTAATGTGAGTTTGCTAAGTTGTTTTTCTCTTTCTTTTTTCATTCAAAAATTCATAACTACATTTTTTTTTCTAATGTTCTAAATGTTATTGATTTTTTAGGGTTGAATTTAACATTTATATCATATTCGTATCAGAAAATAAATATCACGTAAAAATAATTTTACTTTAAACCTTAATAAAAAGATGGCAGCACCATACACACAAAAAAATTTTGGTGAATGTTTTTAATAATTTGCTTTTATTTGCTATTATTCCCGATGAAATGTTTCTTTCAGCTAGAAATATATTCAACAACCTTAAAAAAATTAGAAAGCAAGTTAAAGTGCAGATTTGAACAGTGATATTTCAATGAGATTATGACATATTGGTTAAGACGTAGAAATAATTTACCAAAATTTAACCCCATATGATTTTACAAAGATTAAGTTTTAATTTATTTTTGTTCGGAAAAGCATGAAACTTGCAGGTCTTGTCGTTCAGAAAATTATCTAATCACTTATATTTTTATTTATTTATTTATTTATTTATTTTCAAACGCAATAGATATTTTAGAAAATAATGTGGAAGTGGACGTTTTGAACCGAATTTCCTCTCGAAGGAAGAATAATCATGCAAGAAAGAATGAAAAATATGCAAGTCACGTGATCAAAAATAGCTTATAACTCGGTAGGTAATTTAATTATCATAAAATAAAAAACTCAGTTGGATTCGTAAGCGCTTCCATAGTCAGGCCTTCCAATTTTATATCTTTATGTTAAAAAATAAATTTGTAAATGTGTCAAAACTTTTTCACTTGTTGAACAGAGCAGTTCACTTTTTGACACATTTCTAAATTCACTTTTGTTCGTAGACGCATAACATTGGCTGGCTGGTGTTCTTATTCAGAAAGTCTAATTCTAATCTAATGATGGTTTCTATTTCTGACGCGACAGCACGAGGAAGGGTAAAATTTTCTCGTCATGAGACATAAACCGCTTATACCTTGATAAATATATCTTTTATCATAAAATGGTTTTGGTTTGGTTTATTTGTGTCGGCCGATTACCTAATCGAGGGATATAGGCCCGGGGGGAGGAGTGCCCTTCGTGGGGGTCTTTCTAAGGGAACCTAACCTATATTTACCGAAGGTTCGAGGAAAACCACGAAAACTCCGAACGGTTAGGCCGCCAGCCGCGACTGGGTTCAAACCCAGCACCTGCTCATCATAAAATGAAAAACTTTATTCGATTCCACATCGCGTCAATTAGTCAATTTTATGCCTTTGCATTTCAAAATGAGGCAGAAAATGTTTCAGAAAGTATCACGCTTCTGAGCAGGGAATTTGTGAATCGCGTTACAAAAATACAAGGATTTTTTTTTTTTTTTCACAAATATTGTTTTATTTTTTTAGGGCGGATCTCAAATTTCCTGCTCAGCAATGCTAAATTTTCTGATACATCTTTTGCCTCATTTTGAAACATAGTCGTAACTTGGGCTCTGAAACTAGGAGGGCAAAAGTTTCAAAGTACTTTTCTAGAAAATTGTACCCCCCCCCCCTCTTCCAGTCTCGCGTGCACACATATATACTTAAATGTTTAAAATTTTTAATATAAAAAAATTAAATGTTCGGCCATATACAAAAAAAAAAAAATAAATAAATAAAAAAAAAAATAAAGAAAAATCCGAAATTAATAACTTTATGTCTTTAAAAAGATATTTTAAAATAGTGAATGCACAACCGTTATGTTTGATGCACCGTTCAACCGAAAAAAAGTTCAAATTGATGCACTGGCATTAATAAAAAATTATCAAAGCCTTATAGAGGTATGCCCGTGTCGGCCTAAGCGAAAATTATTCTGACCCGGTCTGGTGTAAGTATTGAAAGTTCAGACCGAATCTGGCCCGGCCCGTACGGAAATCAGTGATAACAGAGACAGCCCGGCTCGATTTGGCCCGACTCAATTTCTACCAGACTACCAATTTTTTATTTTACTTAACTGATTTTACTTGTATTTCTTCTTGCAAAAGTCATATTCAGAGAAAATAACTGATATTTTATCAACTTTGCGTAAACTTTTGTAAAAAAAAAAAAAAAAAAAAAAAAAAAAGAAAAAGAAAAGAAAGAAAGGAAGAAAGGAAAAAATAAAGAAAAGAAAAAATATCTTTACAGCAAATTTTCTAAAATAAGGTTATAGCACAGAGGTAGGGAGAAAAAAATTTTCCGGATGCTAATTCTGTGTTTTGCCGCAACTTTTTGACAAAATTAATCTTTTTTTCCCGCTATCTGTCAACAAAATTTGTGTTTTTTCGCAATATTTCACGATTTATGTTTTTTTCGAATTTTGTGTTTTTTTTCACAATTTTGAAACAAAATTCACGTTTTTACCGCGGTTTTTTTTACAGAAATTTGCGATTTTGTGCTATCTTTTATAATAAAATAAAAAATTTTACCGCGATCTTTTGACAAAATTAGCATTTTTCTCTTGATTTTGTTGACAAAATTTGCATTTTCACCGCTATTCTTTGACAAAAAGGATTTCGCATTATTTTACAATATTCAACAAAATTTGCGTTATTTTAGCAATTCTTTGACGCAATTCACGTTTTTCTACGAATTTTTGACAAAATTTGCATTTTCCCACGATCCTTTGTCAAAATTCGCATTTTTCTGCCATAGTTTGTCAAAATTCGAATTGTTTCGCATTGATCAACAAAATTTGCGGTTTTTTTCGCGTTACTTTGACGAAATTTGTGTTATTTCTGCGGTTCTTTGATGAAATTCGCATTTCTTACCGCAATCCTTTCATGAATTTTCATTTTTTTTTTCGCAGTCCTTCAAAAAAATATTTTTATCGCTAATCTTCGAAGAAAATTGCTTTTTTTTTTATTATTCCAAGAAATTTTCGTTATTTTTCTATTCTTTGACAAAATACATGTTTTTCTGCGATCTTTTAATAAAATTTACGTTTTATCCGCGATTTTGTGACGAAATTCGCGTTTTTTCAGTTATTCTTTGGCGATATTATCGATTTTTTGTGCGAACGTTTAACAAAATGGATATTTTTTCGTAACCATTTATCGAAATTCGAGATATTTTACCGTGAAGCTGTTTTATGTCCGAATTTTCGGTTTGATGACCATTTTTTTTTTTCAAAATTTTCGTCCGCGAATTCTTTAAATTTTGGGAAAATTCGGAACAAATTGCATGGAAATTCATGAATTTTTTTCGTAACCGATTGATGAAGCTCGCTATTTTAAACTTAAAGGACTATTACATTTTTGGAAAATTTCCAGCGCTTTCCATTCCTTGAAAATGAATGCTTTTTATTCCAGTAATTTTCCTATTTTTTCAATAGCGTATGAACCATGAAATCGGTTTTTGTGCATTCGCGAGCGGTGGGAATGAAAAAGATTTTTGATGCAAGCTCTTTCTGATTTTTAATAAAAAAATTCAACTATAATATATCAGTAATTTTTAATTCTGAGTCTCAGGTACATCAGGAGAGGCCTTGGAATATCCTCATTTAAATTTTCTGACTTAAATGCGATAAATTTTTCTAGCTATCCCATACACGCAGAGCGAAACTTTATTTTTGTATAAACATGTTTTTACGTTTATAAATTTTAAAATGACACAAATCCAAACGAACATTGAAAAACTGAATATGATACCAGATTTTTCTATTTCCTTTTAATGTAACTATTCTATGGCTAGTTATTTTCAATTTACACGTCCATCCCACACATGCATACAAACAACTCTAAAATGAAAAAAATCTCATAAGTTCAGAATTTCTGGAAAGGGAAAAAGAGCAGAGGAAGTATTTTTTATTGAACATCGATTGTGGCATTAAAAAGTTTGCTAAACTAAGTAATTTGCTAAAATCCACAATGAAATTTGCTAAGTCAGTCTATAACAGTCAGAAATTACTGATATGGACATAAAGATGCAGCATATCTGGAATTATCCAATATATATTCTAGTTTGCAATCAAAACATAGCACATAAATGGTTAAATAAAAAAGAAGAGAAAATCGAAATAACAAAAAACTGGAGGGGCAAAAGGTAAGTCTTACCCCTGCTTCTGGAAAACTAGGGGGGGCCTATGCCCTCTCTCGCCCCCGCCAGATTACGCCCATGTTTTGAAATGCAAAGGCATTAAATTTGTAAGCCTGACTGTTGAAGCGATTTGGAATCAAATCAGTTTTCCATTTTTTGATAAGTTATTTACTAATGCTGTTATGCTGTTTATATTTATTGCTTGGAATACATAATGTTCGAGATAATAATTTGTAAATCATAAGCATGTCACAATAAATATCAAATTGCATAAAATCAAGGAAAGGGCACATTAGTGGTTGCACAGAGTATTTTCTATAAGATCATGCAATCATAAGGCATCTCTTTCTACTATTTCGGTAGTCTAACCAGTGGTGTAGCTGTAAAAAAGGCCAGAGGATATACTCTCAAACCAGATGGTACGCCCTAGGCAGGGTTCTTGCTGCCGCTCGCCATTGCGCCAAATCGCGACTAAATTTTTCATTTGGCGAGTAAACAAGTGATTAGATTCACCAAATTGCTAATGTTCAATTTTTGCTTTTTCTTTCTTTTCTTGTTCGTTTTTCATACATACGCATATGTACATATTTTTAATATATTTATAGCGGATAGTTGAAATTAGATTAATAACAATTGTTGTCACTGTTATAAAAACTTAGGTTAGTTTAGAACATATTGAAAAACAGGGGGGTACATTAAAGGATTAAAGATAATTGTTTTAGTGTTGCACGGCGAATCTATTTAGCTAATACTTTTTTCATTTGGTGAATGTTTTTTATTTTTAATTAGCCAAATTACTAACGTTTTTCAAATGTCAGCGAGAACACTGGCCCTAGGACAGGGGTTCCCAAATTTTTAGACTGGCATACCACTACATAAAAGTTCATACTTCCGCGTACCCCAAAAAGAAAATCTGAAATCTAATGCAGAAAAATCTATAAAAATAAGTATATTATTTTTGGTGACATATATAGATGCACTTAAGGGTGTTTCGAAAAAAAAAACGCTTTTCCACCTTCAACAGCTCGAAATTTTCTGATACAATTTCAAACACATTTTTAAAGTAGAAACATGAAACTTGATGAGGGGATTTTTGAAAAGATGTATAAGGTACTATATGATGTTATTTTACGCTCCATTCATTAGAATTTGATTTATAAACCGTTATCTTCCCAGTATGACGCTTATTTTTTGCTCCCCGATCTCCCGCTTCTGAAAAATCGGTTCAAAATGCCTTTTTTGATTGCTTTTTTTACAACATTTTCTACATTTTCAAAGAATCGACATCACGGCACCTTGTGTACTTTCTAAATAAGACAATTTGCCAGTTTGATGCATTTGAGAGCAAAAATGACTTTAAAAATAAATCGGAAAATAAGCAGTTTGAATCGAAATACACCCTTTAATAGAAAACATAAATGCTCTTTGTTAAACATGCAAAAAAAATAAATAAATAAATAAATAAATAAAAAATAAAAAAAATGCACATTTGAAGTCATCTTATTCGTCCATTCTTCTTATATAAATGCTATATTTATATCAATAGTATAATACTATCTATGACAATAAAGTTCGGTGAATAGTCCTGTAACATTAATGTAGATGAAATATTAACGAAAGTTACCATGCCATCCTTTGAAATAGTCATTTCCCATAACTATGCACCCCTGAGATCTGCTGTACATGTCCTGTGAAATTTACAAGAAGTCTTCTTTTGGGATGGGGTTCAAAAGCTTCGTCACGTTTCGTTGGATGTCAGCAATATGGTCAAATTTCTTTCAAAGACAGTTTGAATCGTGAAAGTAGGAAGAAGTCTGGAGGATTGAGATCTGGCAAGTATGGTAGGTGTTCAATTTGCACCACCCCTCATGAATTTCTTTCGGTGAACCTTAAAACCAAACTTTCTTAAAACCAAACTTTAAACTTCCTTTAAAATTCGTTCATTTTCCTGTTCTCAGATAAGAACCAACACACTGAACAAGCACTTAGTAAAGCACGTCTTACACAGAACATAAACGACGCTCAAATGAACAACGGTGGGAGAAGATGATCGTCACTTGCCGATGCCTTGAGGTGCAGCGTTTTGATTCCTCAGTGTTGTCAGATCGGTAGTTCTGAATTCATTCACCGAACTTTATTGTCAGAGGTAAAGAAGAAAATTTAATAAGAAAAGAAAGAAAACATAAGAAAATTTAATAAGTAAATAACCTACAAAGGAAATTCCATACATTCTTAAAAATAACTGCTTATTAATGCGAGATCGAAGATCTTGAAATAAGTAATATCCACACAGACAATGCAGTAACAGCAGAAACTTTTTTCTCTTTTGCTGGGAGGATGAAAACTCTAGTCAACCATTTATCGAAACATTAGTTCCATTTGTCTCTGTGAATTGACAAATCAAGAAATAGAATTGACAAATCAATTTTTTATTTCATTTCATAAACCAATATAGTGCTTTCGCATATTGGTAAACAAAATTTCACGTATCAGTGCTGGTATGCGTACCATAGTTTGAGAACCCTTGCCCAAGGATGTGAATATTATATCTTTCTAGAGAAACAGAGGGTATATGGTGTTCCTTAAAAAAAAAAAAAAAAAATCAGAAAATATACGGCGTATACCCTCCATTTCATTCCTGAGTGTAACAAAGAATTGTGATGAAAGAATGTGAACAGAGAATTCGCTTTTCATATTGTGACTAATTATACGTGAAAATGTTACAGTCTATCGATGTTACGGAATTTTAATGTGTTAATTTTTATTGTATACAAATGAGTTATAAGCAATTCTTGTTACTTGCCGACATTTTTTTCTTTTTTCTCGTGTTTCCAAGTCGAGAATTTCGTTCAAAATGCTCACTATGACAGTATTTTTAGAAAATTTTCCTGCTTTTACTAAAAATGTGAAAAACGCCATTCGATTACGTAGTTTTTGAGTAAGAACAACTGACAACATGAAACAAAATTTAACACAAAATGAATTCATACATGTGTCAGAAAGTAGCTCCTCATGATTTGAGAACAGCCGTAAGGCTGTTCTTAAATCAGAAAAGGCAACTTTATGACATAATTTTTAATAAATTTTTGTGCGGAAGTGCATGAAACTAGCTGGTGTTGTTCAAAAACTCTCTAATCGCAATCATTTTCCTGTTTTATTTTATTTTACTTTTTAGAAAATAGTGTCAAAGTGGGCGTTTAGAACGGACTTTCCGAGTGAAAGCAGACCAAAAGGGGGAAAAAAAAGTCTTTGTCATGTGATAAAAAAAGCTTATACCTCAATAGGTAATTTATTAATGATAAAATAGAAAATTCAGTTCCATTCCAAATCGCTTGGTCAGGCTTTGCAATTTATATCTTTCAGTTTAAAAATAATTTTGTAAATGTGTTAAAACGTTTTGCGTTTATTGAGCAGACCAGTTAAGTACACCTTTAAAAGAAATTTACGCATCATGAAAAATCGGAATTTTGCCGAAGAAGCACTCGCGAGCTAATGATATTCCTATGGGGATGTCATTTTCTAATATCTGGTTTGACTTTTGACATTTTTATTTATTTATTTATTTTTCTGCATTGGATAGCTGAGGTGCATGCTGTGCTGATATCGCTCGTTTTTTATTTTTTCGATTTTAAATGCAGCTTTTTTTTTTTTTTTCTTTTTTTTATAAAGTTAGTTTCACTTTGAAAGCCGGTTTCAAAAGTGAAAGTGCCTTTATAGAAAACATCTGAAACTAAAATAAAAAAAGTAAAGAAGGAGCGATGTCAGCATGCACCTCAGCTATCCAATGCAGAAAAAAAATAAAATAAAAATATACCTAAATTGGCTTGAAAACCCCCAAAATCTGGACACCTGGCAACACATTTACCTACTATATTTGCGAGACTTTCTGTATCCACGTAAAGATTTATTTGAAAAGACATGGCGTGTGAAGCCTTACAAAGAACCAATCACTTATAATGGATTTTCACCCCGAGTAAACCCACATCTAGATTTTAAAATGGATATCTTGGACCTCGGGGACTGGGGACGTTCGTGCTCTTTCCACCCTGTCACCGGTCTTACATACTAAATCTTTTCGTATTTTCAAACGTCAAAACGAAGATTTTCTAATGGGCAAAGGCACAAATGCATAATGGTGGAAAAAATCCTTACCGATTACTTTACTCTTTACTGTAAATACAGTGGCGCAGCCAGAACTCGTTTCTAGGTGGGGTTTTGAGTTTCTAATAAAGGTGTTTGCCGGTTATTTGAATCGCTGATTAATTAATAGATCATCATTCTTTTAGCATAATGCGTCTTAGAAAAGTGATTTAGATCAAATAACCAATTTTTACTTAACTAATCCGTGTAATATGAACTTTCACAGTTTTAAATGTAGAATTTTCGCCATTTAATTGAATCCCTTTATTAAATAAAATCTGATTCAATAAAGTAGCTGATTCCGAAATACGCCTAAATGTTTAAATATTAAGTTTAGTTTTAATTCATATTAGCATTTCATAGAGCCAGTTATAGCAATCCTTCTTAGCTCTGGGAGGGGTTTTAACTCCAACACCCCCCCCCCCCACCTTGAAAAGTGATAATTATTATATGCATTAATCGTTGTAATAAAAGAGAATGGTGCAAAATATGTTGAAAGACCCTGTCGTAATATATACCTTTCTTGTATGTATCTGGATTATCTCGTACAACAAGTTTTTGAATTTTATTATTTTCCTACTGTATCTAAGAGGCCCAAAATGAAATAAAGTTTTTTTTACATATTAAGATATGCTCTTTCCAGTGGTACTAATTGTAACCATATCAGAAGTGTACCTTTTGAGATACACGCTTTTGAATATCGGGCAAAATCGACGATTTTAATTTTTTATTAGATTTTGAACATCAATAACACAAGCCTGCGATGAAAAAATTGTCGGCATAGTAAGTGGTATTTTTTATAGTTATTTGGATGCTGATTACTAGAAAAATATTGAAAAAATTCCATCACGTACAGTTTCTTCACAAATCGCAATTTTTTATTTCTTGAATTTAGCAAATTTCGAACAGAAAAACTATTATTTAGGGGAAGATGGGGATACTTGAGCCATTTTTTGAATTTTATTTTTTTTTAAATTTTTTATATTTTTTTAGAATAAAATAAAATATTGAAAATGAAAATTTGATATTTTTCCTTCAACTAAAAACCACTTTCAATAAATTTTGAACTATTTTTCTATGCATAATAAATGTTTATTTTTTGTTTTACATCATGGCTCAAGTATCCCCATGGCGGGGATACTTGAGCCATAGTGAAGGGATACTTGAGCCACTACGGAAAAATACCTACAAAAGTAATTTTTTTCGCTTTATTTTTGCACAAATATTTTACAGAATGATAAATTATGAAACGTAAAGTGTTTCAAAACCAATTAAGAAAACAAAGCTAGTAATACGATCATTTTTTGTCGTTAAAACTGGTTGTCGAAGGATAATTTGAACCTCAGTTATAACGACGGTAGAAACATCCTCAGTTCAGAGCCATTTAAATTTGGAATCTGCAATTCTTCTTGCAAATTTCATTTTCAAAATATTAAGCACTTATCCAACAAATATTTTTACAGTTTTCTTTCTGGCATATTTTATTATTAACCAACCATCAATAGAAGGTTTTCTTTCACATCATCACCATCATTGACAGAATTTTCCTCTAATGATATTGTCGAACTCATGCTTTTAGTTTAGTAGCTGTCGTAATTTAAGCCAGATGTATCATTCTACTATTTCAAACACTTTTTTGATTTCACAGGAAAAGATTTTGTCTTCCTCTTTGGCTCCATGTAGGTAAGTTTGAACTGGGATTTTTGTTGCTTTTCTTGTTTTTGTGCGCTCTTTTTACCAATTTTTCTTCAATTTTCTTAGTTAAAAAAAAAGTTACAGCAACAGAGGTTACGATTTCAATATAAAATACTAATCTTAATATGTTATATTAAAAAATAAATATTTTATTATGTTGGACCTAACTAATTAAAGTATTAGAGATTATAGCCTGTAAAACCGTTTTAAAAAGTTATTTTCATTTAATGAAAATTAAATTGAAAACTATGTTTACATTTATCTAGACAGACTATTTTGTTCGAATTTTGGTCGTTTGTCAAATCGAACAAATCGAAAAATAAAATAGACATTTTCATTTAAAAAATATGCATTTTTAAACATTTTTAGGTCTTTATTTTTTTAAGAAAAAAAAAATAAAATGAAAAATTATTCTCCCTTTTCTCCAGAAAAATATCTATTAGAGAATATAAGGATGGAATTTTATTTTTTGTTTTTTTCACCCATGTTTAATTTCTAGTGAGGATGGTTAAGACATGGCTCAAGTATCCCCACTCTCATTGGCTCAAGTATCCCCACTATCACTATTTTTGTTTCCCAGAGTTTTACTAAATAAAGCATGCAGCAATTAGAACTATTTTAGACTCAAAATACAATTGAAATTATGCTTATTGAATGTATGTATATAGTTGCAACTTTAAACAAAACTTTGATTACAAAAAAACAAAAAAACCATGCACCCAAATATTTTTTTCAGATAGGGAAAAGACAACTATTAATCACTATACTTTCAAAATGGTACCAAGATGTGTGATTTCTTTTTTACATGTTCAGAACTATAAATATGTTATCATATTGGCAGTTTTAGAAAGAAAAATTAATCAACTGTAGAGATAATAGGGGTGGCTCAAGTATCCCCTATGCTCAAGTATCCCCACTCTCCCCTATATGAGTTTGTCAAATAAATTTATGGACTTTAAGTAGTAAATTTGTGTATTTAACTAATAAAAAAGAAAGAAAAAACTATTTCAATGCAGAATATTTTTTTTAACCGGCAAACCGCCTATTAAACACAATATTCAAGACAGAGGAAACAAGATGAAATCGGATCTTTTCTGCTTGCAGGTGTCTGTACGCCCCCTCTTCTTCACACCCTTTTTCACTGTCCTTATCTCTACTCCTGATTCAGTGTCTTTGTTTACTCTGTGCTGTACACATGTGTTTTTATTCCGAGCTGTGAGTTAATAGTAATAGTTGTAATTTTAACTTCTAGTTATTACTGCATTAGAGAACATGGCTTCCACTTCCAGAGGATGCGTTAATTCACCGAATTGTTTCTGTTATATTTGCGGTAATTATACAGTGAAAAAACAACAGAGAAGCATTTCTGATTTTGTTAAAAAAGTGTATTTCGCTTATTTTGGCATGAAATTGGGTGATCAAGATAAGCCGTGGGCTCCACACAAAGTTTGTAGTATTTGCGTAGAAGAATTAAGGCAATGGTTTCAAGGCAAGAAACAATCATTTCGATTTGATATACCAATGGTTTGGAGAGAACCTAAAAATCATAGTGATGATTGCTATTTTTGTCTTTGTAATGTGAAAGGATTCAATTTAAAGAACAAAAAGGAAATATTTTATCCTGACATTCCATCTGCTATACGTCCTGTTTCTCATGGACCTGGTATTCCGGTTCCTTCCCCCCCCCCCCCAGAAACTGTGGAAAATATTGATTCAGATACTGTGCCTGAATGTGAAAGTGGTGATGATGTTGATGAAGTATATGACTCTATTAACGATGAACCTAAACTTTTCACGCAGTCTGAATTAAATGATTTAGTCAGAGACTTAAATCTGTCTAAGGATTCGGCAGAAGTTTTAGGTTCCAGACTAAAAGAAAAAAATTTTCTAGCTCCTGGTACGTCATTTTATTGGTTTAGAAACCGAGAAAAAGATTTTATTCCGTTCTTTTCTAAAGAAGAGGAACTTATTTATTGTAACAATATTCCAGGCCTCATAGCATGTTTCAAAGTCCAATATGAACCTGACGAATGGAGACTTTTTATCGATTCATCAAAAAGAAGTCTGAAAGCAGTACTATTGCATAATGGAAATGAATATGCTTCTGTACCTGTTGGACATTCTGTTCACTTAAAAGAGTGCTATGAAAATCTTGATTTTGTCTTAAATAAAATATCGTATTCAGATCACAAGTGGGCAGTTTGCGGTGATTTGAAGGTGATTTCTATGTTGCTTGGTCAGCAGAGAGGGTACACAAAATTTCCCTGTTTTCTTTGTGAATGGGACAGTCGAGACAGAAAGCAACATTACATTAAGAAAGAATGGCCAATCAGGGAGACATTAGATCCTGGAGTCAAAAATATTCAAAGTAAAAATCTTGTGGATCCAAAAAAAGTGTTACTTCCACCGCTTCATATAAAATTAGGTCTTATGAAACAATTTGTCAAGGCTTTACCAAAAGAAGGTGAATGTTTCAAATACCTTTGTGAGCAGTTCCCAGGTTTATCCGAAGCAAAACTGAAGGAAGGTGTGTTTGTAGGACCAGACATCAGGAAATTGATGAAAGATGAAAATTTTGGGAATAAAATGAAATTAAATGAAAGAAAAGCCTGGAAATCTTTCAAACTAGTTATTACTAGTTTTCTTAGCAACAAAAAGGACCCAAACTACAAGTCTATTGTAGAAGAGATGGTAACAAATTTCAAGATTTTAGGGTGTAATATGAGCTTAAAAATTCATTTTCTCGATTCACATCTTGACTATTTTCCAGAAAACTTAGGTGCAGTTAGTGAGGAACAAGGTGAAAGATTTCACCAGGATATAAAGGAAATGGAGAGGCGATATCAAGGCAAGTGGAATGTCAGCATGATAGCTGACTACTGCTGGATGCTACAAAGAGACAATCCTTGCAAAATTCACAAGAGGAAAAGTGGCAAAAAAACTTTTGATGGAAAGAAAAAATAATACTCTGATGACTTGCAACCTTGTATGTATAATTAACTATTACTTTAATTCAGATATAAATGTAATTTATATTGATTTATAAATATATAAAATTAAAACGAAATGTTGAAATTTCGTTATTTTACCTCTTTTTTTAAAAATTATGCAACCATTTTGTGAAAAATCCTTACGTGATAGAAAAAAATGGATTTCATTTTTGTAATCAGCAATGAAAAAAACATAAAAATTAGTTATCAAAATTAAAACAATTTTCAAAAAGTATTTTTTCGCAGGTCTGTGTAATTTAATGAATATTTAAGCAATCAAAAAACAACTACAGCTGCTTTACGATATATTCATAGGTAATTAGTTTGTAAAGCGAGAAATTTTTAAAATAATATTTGCAGTAGTTACAGCATGTTAAAGGGTAAAATTCAAGCAGATTGGCCGTACGGCCTACTTTGAGGCCTAGTAATCACGATAGTTTTGATTTGTGATTTTTAATACTGCAATTACATTTTTTAGCACAAACAGTTGTACTAGATCACCTATTTTCAATAAGTAAGGTTTCATATATCATGAGCAATATGATGCCAAACTTCGTGATTTGGTCGTTTTTTCTACAACCATGAAATAATGATTGGTACAAATGGACCCCTGGTGCTCCAACAGTACAATTTTTTGAACTAAACAGTTTCCAAATGTTCATTATATACCCTCATGTATATTCTATATCAATTTCATAAAAATCTAAGGGGGTCGAGTGGGAGCCTCTAGGCCAGTTGACATGGAATGACCCCATATCAAAATTTACAAATGCACAGTTCGCATCTGTATTCACCTTTTTTTTAAAAAATGTCATTTTAATTTGATCATTTTGATACAAAACTTGAAGTCTCAATGTTATTAGCTGAAACAGATATTAAATTGTTGTTATTATTTTACGTGTAAATCAAATTCACCGGATTTTATAACAGAAGATATTTAAATTTCATTTTTTCCCCTTTTAATTGGAAAATGGCAACATAAAGATACATCTATCCATTTTTCTCCTTTTTCCCTTTGCTTTTAATAGAAATGGAGTACTCATGTTGCCACATTTTGAAAAAAGGTATTAAAAGCTACAAAAAAATTAATATTTCAAAAACAAATTAAGATACTGTTTTCAAACAAATTTCATTTAAAAGTACATTTTTCAACCTACGCGATGGCATAAAAACTGAAAATGTGCAATATTTGGAAGTTAATAAATATTTAGTAGCAAAAATTGCAATACCGAAATTTCATTTAAAATTTGAAAGTGTTGCCATGCGCAAAATGACGTATGGATTATGCACAGATACGTTTGGCCTTTATAATATAGATATTCTCATGCGTTTTTCTTTACACAGGTAAGACACTAAAGGCACTTTTATTGGCTGTAATGCCATGATATCATTAAGATGACTATAAATTGAATTAGAAATAAGTTAAGGCTGTTCTTAAATCAAAAAGGGCAACTTTGTGACACATGCTTTAATTTATTTTTGTTCGTAAATTCATGAAAATAGCAGGTGTTATTACTCAGAAACTGTCTAATTGCACTCAATTTTCTGTTTTTTTAAAAACACAATAGATTTTTCATAACAAGCCTTCAAAGTTGGCACTTTTGAGCACGTTTCCCGACGAAAGCAGAAAAACCGGTCGAAAAGCAGGAGAAAAACGAGTGATCAGGTGATCGAAATAGCTTAGAACTGGATTGGTAATTTAATTATCATAAAATGGAAAAATAAGTTCGATTCGAAATCGCTTCCATAGTCAGGCATTCCAATTTTATATCTTTCTGTTAAAAAGTTAATTTGTAAATGTGTCAAAACATTTTGCGCTTGTTGAGCGGAGCAGTTGAGAACACCCTTAAACATGGAAGCAAGGCATTTCAGTCATTTGGAATTTATGGGTGTTTATCGGAGAATCAAAACACATGGTCATTGGCAAAATAAAATTTATTCTAAGGAGAAAAATTAATAATAAGATAATAATGAAATGAATAACTAGAACAATGAAAATTTTGTACGTTATGATCCAAAATTGTTGGGTGGGCTCGGGCCCCACGGGCCCATATAAGTTGGCGCCACTGTTCGTGACATGGATCGGAATCTTTGAACCTGTTTTTCGCTAGAGAGTCTCAATAAGAGAAGAAAAACTAAAGGATTACAGACGTTAAAAATGAAAAAATAAATAAAATGCGGAAACCACAAGGTCTATGTTCTGGACCGAAAACAGCAAACCTTTTCCAAATGGTTAATAAAACTTACGTCATAAATTTGCTCTTTTGGATTTGAGAACCGCTTTAAAATAATTTTGAAGACTCCTTGTTAAATAATGTGAAACTTCCTGCCAATTTACTAACTCAATTTTTTAAAAAATATATGAAATTGGTAAGACTGAAGCAGTAACTAATTAGTGATACTGAAGCTAATTGAAATGAAATGGTGTTTTCCCTTTCTTAATAAATAAAACACTTATCGAGTTATAAACGATTTTTTGTTACGTGACGACTAGTCTTTTACCTTTTTCTCCGCTGCCGCCGTCCGGAAATTCAATTAAAAACTCCAACTTTGACAATATTTTCTGAAATATCTTCCGTTTTTACCCAAATCGAAAACACCATTCGATTACATAGTTTCTCAATAAGAAAACCTGCCAATTTCAGGTGTTTCAGAAGAAAAACGAGTTGAGAAATGCGTCAGAATATAGCTTATTTGGAAAGAGGAAAAAAGAAATATGCTATTAAATTTTTCTATGTCTTTCATGCAGTTTATTCGCAAAAAAATTAATTCAGAGGTACCTCAACAAATGAGTTATTCAACGCTGTGTTCAATTCAAGGGGTGCCCTATTCCCCCTCCCCCAGGAAAATTTGAAATTTTGTGTTTTCAATGGTAAAAAAGTGCACTTTTCTGGAACTATGTAATCAGTGTTGAATTCAGACACTTTTCTCCGGGAGGGACTTCAGTGGCTCCGGGGGGGGGATTATGGACTTGCGGGGGGGGGGGGGAATTGTACTCTTTGACCGTTGAAAATGCAAAATTTCAAATTTCTTCGGGGGCACATTTCATTAATCTGGGGAGGGAATGTCCCCCCCCCCGGTGCCATCCCCCTGAATTCAACACTGCATGTAATGCCTCCTGTGAAGCCACAGAAATTCCTCCCGGGGGAAAAGTGTCCGAATTCAACACAGATTGAACGGAGAGAAGAAGGAAATACACCCTTGAAATAAATCACTGCGTCAAACGTCCACTGGGGCAAAAGTAATCCTCTATAAGGTTAGTGTTCTTCCCCTGTCTCTGCTGCAATTTAAATCCTCTTTAAACCCTTACAGGAAAGTTTCAGGGAAATTCTTATCTTTAGAAATTGATACTGATCAGGAAAGGATTGCAATAATCAGGGGCCCATTTAGCTGTCACAGGGGCCCAATCGTCAGGTCAGTTAACTAATTTCACAGTTTCACGACTTTAAGCTGAGAATTAGTCTTATGTTTGCTGAAATTTTCTGTGCACTCCAATACACATACACACACACACACAAAAGAAAAGAAAAGGTCCATGAAAAAACAACAGTCTATGAATTTAGAATTCCGATTTGGCATAAGTATATTATATTTTTACATGTAGTATAGCACTTGATCACTTCATCACTCCCCCTGGGGTGCCAACCAAATACGGCAGAAACAAGAATAACCCAGGTGAAAACGCCCTCCTCAATAACAAAGCCTCAACCACTGTAACTGACCTGGAAAAATAATCAGAGACAACTACATATAAAACTGGGCCCAAAAGTTAAGTTCGCAGGTTTTAAGACAACTGCACATTTGTCTACTAACTGTTACTAACATATGTGTTACTAACATATGTGGGGAAAAAACAAATCTGGAGCACATAGCTCAAGAAAGAATAAATAAATAATAAAAGTAAAACTTAAAATTACTAATTTAATGTACAATGCTCAATTCAACGTTTTAAAAGTTCTGAAAATCCAGAAATATATTTTGAAAGTTTTAAGTCAGAGTATACAGTATTACGAAAGTTCTCACGTATGAACTCATTTAACCTCTTCCCTGATTATCCCGAGTTATCTCGAGTTTGTATATGAAAATGAATTATTATCCCGAAAAACTCGGGCATGGCATAATTTGTCACTATAATTTGTTTTATAACGTTTCTACTTGGTCTCAAGCCTAAAAGGAAAGAAAATTTGTTGTATAATATAATAAATTATGTAGAATAATTGATTCTGAGTTTTCTAAATTTTGGAGGTAGGAGATGCAACAATGTAATTGCAAAAAATTTAATGATTTGTTCAAAAAAAAAAAAAAAAAAAAAAAATGTAATTTAAGAAATTACACCAACCATTTGAAAAATGTTTCACTCGAAACATTCATCTATCATTTTAAGCTAAATACCAGTTGTTTTATTGTGTATTTATCCGTACCACTGCTATAAATGACTTTATATATGCTGCAATTTGAAGGTACGGTTCGTTTAATTCCATTGTCGCCAAGCATAAAAGTTGGCGACGAAAAAAACATTTCAAACTATGTAACATTGTTGGTGCGAAAGTAATCATTATTAAAATACAGCTTTGGCATATACTGTTATACTTGTAAGACTTTAGCATATACTGTTTGATTTTACAGAGCAGAATTTTGGTGATGGAGGTTTTAAACCAAAGTCGATCGCAGCACATGCATCTGTGAATGGGTCCATCAGACCATAGCCGGATTAAGGGGGCGGCTAAAGGGGCTGCAGCCCCGAGCCCCAACCAGTCAGGGGCCCTCAGCAGAGGCTTAAGTTGTACCAAAATTTCGTTTAAAACAATTACAAGGGTGTAAGAGCTGCGCGAAATCGCCGTTTTTTTTTGCAACTTAACTTGAATTGCCATTTGACGTCATTGCTGTCTGTATCCCCGAAAATTTCCAGATTTAACAAAAGTGGCGATGAAAACGAAACGAAAAGGGCCGCGTAAAAAAGCGCAAATTTCGCCAAAAAAAGAACGGATTTAATCAAGATCGCGGAAAAGCGCAATTTCCTTCAAAAGGCCGTGGAAAAAGCGTTAATTTCATCAAAAGGTCGCGGAAAAAGCGCGAATTTTGTAAAAAGGTCACGAAAATAGCACGAATTTTGTCGAACGGTCGCGGAAAAAATGCGAATTTCGTCTAAGGATAGCCCCAAAAACAGCGATTTTGGCAAAGAATCGTAAAAAAACGCGAATTTCATCAAAGGGAGGAAGGAAAAACGTGATTTTCTTTAAAAGATCGCAGAAAAAGTGCAAATATAATCAAGAGTTCGAGGAAAAAGAGCAAAATTTGTCAAATCGGGAAAAACGCGAATTTCGACAGAGGACAGCAGAAAAACGCGAATTTTGTGGAAGGGTCGTTAAAAAACACGAATTTTGCGAAAGAATCGCGAAAAAAAGCGTGAATTTTGTCAAAGTGTGGCAGGAAAAGAGAGAATTTCTTAAAAATTTCTCGGGAAAATGTGCAAATTTTGTCAAAGGATCGCGAAAAAGGCGTGAATTTTGACAAAGAACCTCGGAAAATTGCGAATTTCTTCAAAGGTTGGCCAAAAAAAAAACGTAAACTTTGAGAAAGAATGGCGAAAAAACGTAAATTTTGTCAAAGTGCGGCAGAAAAGTGAGAATTTTTTGAAAAGTTCGTGGGAAAAAGGCGCAAATTTAGTCAAAAGATCGTGGAAAAAGAGCAAATTTTGACAAAGAACCGCTAAAAAACGCGAATTTCGTCAAAGAATTGCCGAAAAAATGCGAATTTTGAGAAAGAACCGCGAAAAAAAAGCGCGAATTTTGTCAAAAAGTGGCAAAAAAAGCAAAAATTTCATAAAAGAAAATTGCGAGAAAAGCGCAAATTTAGTCAAAAGAGCCAAAAGTCTCACCGCCGAAAATAAGCGAATTTTGACAAAGAACCGAGAAAAAGCGCGAATTTCGTCAAAAAATTGCCGATAAAATGCGAATTTTGACAGAAATACGCAAAAAACACGAATTTCGTCAAAGGACGGCAGAAAGATCACGGGAAAAGCACAAATTTAGGCAAAAGATCGCGGAAAAGAGCGAAATTTGTCAAAGAGGCGCGGAAAAAATGTAAATTTCTACAGAGGATCGCTTGAAAAAAACGCGAATTTCGTCAAAGAGTGGCAGGAAAAACGCGAATTTCGGAAAAAGTTTACAGGAAAAGCGCAAATTTTGTCAAAAGGTCGCGGAAAAAAGAAAAATTGATTAACATTATACATATTCAAAATCTAACATTTGTATTTTAGGATTAAAAAAATAAAACAAAGGTGTGTGTGTGTATTTGAGGAGGGGGTTACATTCAGTATCGTGGTAGGAGGCTTAAGATTTCCAATAGAGTAAGGGGGGGGGGACCCAAAATTCCCAGTAGCCCCGGGCCCCAGAAGGGCTTAATCCGGCCCTGCATCAGACATTGAATCAAAAAAGTATTTTTCCAGTTTTTCCCAAGCCGATTGCTTTTTAGTTTTCTTTTTAGGTGGTGGAAAATCAAGAGTAATAGCTATAACATTTTCCGGCTTGTTAGAATCACTATTGGCACTCAAATTTTCCTGGTTAGAACCGACTGATTGTAAAACGCCATGGCTAGTGGATTGGTCGCCATCGAGACATGATGTTTTACAATTAATCGGTTCGGCATTAAATTGCTTCCCTTTTCGTGATCGCCTTTCAACACGTAATTGGTTTTCAGCGGCTCGATAATCTTTTGATTGTCTCGTTTTCTGCATTAAAAGACGTTTTTGCGCCAAATCAAATACAGTACTATTTAGTTATCCCGTCGACTAATTTTGCCAAATGATACGAATCGCCAAACTAATAAGCAACTTATACATGTTGACTAAATTTTTATTTTAAATAACAAAAGAACAAATAAATAAGTAAAACATTAATAAAAAGTCGAAATAAAAATCACTTTATGATTGTTTAAGTACGCGTATTGTGTTTAATGTCATTGAATACGACATTCACGGTCATTAATTTCTTTGGCTTCGACTTTTTCCGTATCTGTTAACTTTCGTCTACCCATTTTTAAATTTGTTAGTTTTCTCCTTTATAACAATGATTTTAAACATTTTAATTTCCTATTCAAATAAAAATTCTTCTAAAAGTAAAGAATTTAATTTAAATAAGTGACCACGTCATTTTGTCAATCCTCCACCGAAAACAACAACCATTTTTCAATGGTTAAAAAAAAAAAAAAAAAAACTCAAAGAGATTGGTGAGAAAAGTGGTTTAATGTCAAAATTAAACAAGTGTTAAAGTCTAAAAACCTTATTGAAGAAACCAGGAATTCGTAAGAGAAATAAGAAAGTATAACCAGAGTTATTCACATGATCCTCACCTGAAATTGAAAATTTAAAAAACGTATTAATATACTACTAAATTCTTTAAATGTAAAAAAGCATTATCATATCTCACGTCAGTGATGCAAATTCAGAATAAACAAAAACAAAATAAAGCTGAATAAAAGACACTCCAAATGAGAAAAACCCACTTTTAGATATAAGATTATCAGATATCTGTGTACAAAATCCGGGACCAGGATAAGTGGAAGTGTTAACAACCGCCTTCTACTTACTCTCACAAGTAACGTGTTCCCCTCACAAAAAAGCTGTTTTTAGGTGCGTATATAGTTATAGATATTCATAGACCTATAGTCATCGTCTGGTCCATCTGCTTGGTTTCATATAACGTCACAAAAACTACACAATCAAATGGTTTGAAATATAATCTGTACTAGCTTCGGCAACTAGTGAGCCCCTCTTTTTTTTAAAACACTCGAAGCGTACGAACTTCGAACCGTGTTCCCGCTGCCTACGGCATCACATAGCAGGTGTACTGCGCACATACCGCGAATCCCTACATTGGAGTCTTTGAATTCATATAAAATGTAGAATCGAACGAAACTCGAAACAGGTCCCAGCTGCCTACGGTACTGTATAGCAAGTGTGCTGCACATTCAGTGTTGGGTCCCTCCTTTTAAACGAATCACTACTTTATATGTAAATCTGGAAATGAACCATTCTCTAATTTATACGCAAATTCAGAACTAAACTAACCTCTAATCGGGTTGACGCTGCCTGCGGCAACGTATAGCATGTTTTCCAAAAAACTGTTACTTGAATGGAACTTCGTTAAACAAATTGTATCTAGGTATATTAGTCGAGGTGGCTGCGCTTTAAAGCAAGAATATAAGATTTTTGAGAAAAATAATTTCCTATAATTTCGAAAATAGTGGTATTTGTTGCTGCATTGTTTTTCATTAATTTTTATCACGTTATAAGGTATCTCAAAGTTTTAAACAGATCAGTTAAGAATTTATGATTTTTGCAAAATAAATAATCGAAAATAGCGGTATTTGACCGGGATACTTTTTTTTATATAAATTTATATAAATATAAATTTATATAAATATTTATATAAATTTATATTATGTGTTGTAAACTATCTTAAAGTTTAAACAGATCAAGCAAGATATTTTTTATTTCTCCAAAAATTATTATTCGAAAATAGTGGTATATCACACGGCATCATTTTTCATAACTATTTATCATATATTAATATTTATCGTATATTATTATATTATTAATATTTATCGTATCGTATAATATTTATCTTATCATAAAATATCAAATAAAACACTTAGTTAGATTTCCTAATATTAATAAATTCGCGTTCTGTTAGTTTCAAATTCCACCACCAGGGAGCGTATTCCATTCTTAACAAAACTACGTTTGAACGAAACTCAGTTAAACAACCTATCCGTAGATACATTACTTAAAGGGGGGGGGGGGGTGATGCTTTAAAGCAAGAATTTCAGATTTTTGCGGAAATTAGTGTTCAAAAATAGTGGTATTTGACGCGACATTTTCTTTACAAATTTATATCATGAATCATGATGCACGCACTGCTTAATGTTTGAAAAAAAAAAAAAAAAAAAATTCGAAACCTCGAACCGTGTCTTCGCTGCCTATGGCACCGTATAGCAACGCATGCTACACACGCATTGCAAATTCGTGTAATCCCCACTCCCTCCAAAAGAGAGAAGAAAAGTGCAGCTCCTGAGAGGGGGGAAATGGGGGGGGGGAAACTGGATGTTTATAATATAAATAAGTATTCACATATTTATCTAAAGTTATGTCACATGAGGGGTCATGATTTGAATATTCAAAATTTAGAAAATTACCCCTCTCCCTATCTTGCCCCTAAATTTTCTACTTAATAAAATATTTAATGTTAAAAAATACTTTTCTAAGCACTCAGTAAACAAACAAACAAACAAAAAAAAAAAAAAAAAAAACGCATTTAAAGCAAAATAAACAGAGAAAAAGAGGAAATGCCGCCCATTTCCTCCACTCCCACTCACTAAACATTTATTGTTTAATATGAAGCGTTCACAGACATACCTAACGATATGTCACATGAAAGGTGTGTTGAAAATTTTGAAAAATGCCCCTTCCCGGACGACCCTGGATATCCCACTTTATAAACTATTTAATGTTAAAAAATATTTATCTGAAAGCTCAGTGAAAAAACGCATTTAAAACGCGATAAACAGCTGATTTTTAGAAAAAAGAGAAAATTGCCTCGCTCTCTCCTCCCCTCCCCACACCATTAAAAATTCACGCATCGTAAATTTATAAATTTCTTGTTATGTGTTATAAACTATGTCAAAGTTTAAAAGTGACAGAATATTTAGTTTTCTTATAAGAATAATCTTGCACCAACTGTCTGTGCGAAAACATATATCTGTTATGAATTAAAATCCCATATCTGTATTATAAAGGCCAAACGTATCTATGCGTAACGAATTCATTATTTTGCGAATGGCAACACTTTCCGATGAAATTTCAGTTTTGCAATTTTCGCTACTGAAAATTTTACACTTCTAAATTTCGCACATTTTAAATTTTTATACCGTCGAGTAGAGTAAAAAATTTACTTTTAAATGCAATTTGTTTGAAAGCTGTATTTCGATTTATTTTTGAGAAATTAATTTTTTTATTAGATTTTAGTACCAATTTTGTAATTGTGGCAACAGAATCGCCCCATTTTCTCTTAAAATTGAAAAGAAATTAAAATGCTTATGTCAAATATATCATCTGTTATAAAATCCGGTGAATTTCAGTTTTATTTCTTTTTTATTCATCAATGATCGTATTAAAATACCATTCTTTTATCATGGTGAATATCGAAATGAGAAGTAACGAATGTAAATTTTATGAGAAGATGAAAATGATGACGGGTTTAGATTTCAGGTGAAATTAAATGATTGTGTCAATTTGAAATAGATTTTGTTTTTTCATTCGCGTTTATACCAAACATAAGAGCTTCAATTAATAAATTCATCATAATAACTGATCTTTTTTATATTTTACTGTTTACATATGCGATTAAAGTTTAATGTTAATAATTTGGACAATTGAGTTTTATAGAAATAATATTTTGTTAATTTTAGCTTAAAATAATTTTTATTTGAAAGTTAGACTGACCATTCTTTACTGTAACTAATTTTGTAGATTTATTATAAACTAGCAGCCTTCGCCCGCTACGCTGGTCAGTTTTTTTAAAGAAACTTTGAATCAAACGAAATTTTTATATCATAGTAATTTTTAGTTTTATATCGTATTTTAGACTGTCTGTCATCGGTGAAAAGTCAGTCATCTAAACGGAAAGTTCAGTGTTAGTCACCAATGAATGACGTAGCGCTCAACATGTTAACAATTTTGATCACATAAAAATTCATTCAGCGGAACCTTTAAATTAAAGCCAACCTTTTGTAATTGTGTTCATCTGATTTAAAACATCTCCATAAGTATTCAATTAAACAACGTAGAATGCTATATTTCACTTGTTACAAAATTTCTGAATAATTATCCAACTAACAATGTAAGTTCCATTAAAATCTATCTAGTAGAACTTAAGTTATAAGCTTCCGGAGTGAAATTTCACTTTGCGTTTTATATATATTGAGATAATTAAATGTAGCTTACATAATCACGTTAACTGATTATAGAACTCACTTTCAAAATTTTAGGTTCAATAGATTTTTTTGTACGATAATTAATACGAAATCCAGACTTTCTTTTATATATATAGGTTGAAAATTACCGCTTTTTTGCGCCGAAGACATCGCCAAATCAAAAAAATATATGGTATCTCACGAACTACTGAACTTAAAAGAATTTGCTTAATATCATTCGATGCAGCATGAAAAAATACACTAAAATATGGTATCAGTTAAAAAATAACTACAAAATCTGATCTATATACATAAGGATTGAAAATTTCAGGTTTTTGCGCCGAAGTCATCGCCAAATTAGGAAAATATGAAGTAGCTCACGAACTACTGGATTTAAAAGAATTTACTTAGTAACATTCGATTCAGCATGAGAAAATACACTAAAATATGTTATCAGATGAAAAATAACTTCAAAAGCCCATTTTTCAGGAATTTTTTAAAAGTTCGTTCTTTTTTTTACCCCCCCTTAGGGGTGGAATTTTCGAAAATCCCTTCTTAGAGGCACTCGATGTTATTAGAAGTATTTTTACCCTAATTTTCAAGATTTTTGGTTCGGTAGATTTTTTTGTGCTGTGATTAATACGAAATCCAAACTTTCTTTTATATATATAGATTATTTATTTAAATTAAGATCCGCCTCTGGTGACCAATTTGGTCTCCCTTAAATTTATGCTAAGCTTTGAAATATTTTACTTTTATTCATAATTTTATTTACTTGTGTAGTTTTACTAAATCTGCAGATTATGATAGAGAAATGAACAAATCTATGCGATCAAGGCAACATTTAGGGGAATATTCTGTTAATATTTTGTTCTGGTTGGCGCGATTAGCGAAGAAATCCCAAAATAGCGCCGAAAAACCATTTTTCATTTGTTAATTTAATGAAAAAAAGTGTTTTGAAAAAGATATTAAACGAATCCCTGTGTGCTATTGCCAATCACACTTATCCACTTTTTTTTTTCTTTTTTTTATACTACTTTGCTATCCCGTCAACCAATTTCGCCAAATTATACAAATCGCCAAACTAATAGCCCAATTATACATATGGACGTAATTTTTATTTTAAATAACGAAAAAAACAAATAATTAGTAGAATATTAAGAAAAATATTAATAAAAAGTCGAAATAAAAACCATTTAATGACATTTTAAACACGTGAATCGTATTTAATGTCATTGAATGCGACATTCACGATCATCCATTATTAGCATTTAATCTGATAGTTTGGGGATAATTTTTTGGTCGACGGGATAACCTAGTAGTACCTTTTTTTTATTAGAATGAATGATAAATTAATTGCAAATATTTTTTCATGACAATGATTTTTCCTTCACATTCAAAAAATTTCTTTTTTAGTGATGGTAAAATAACTGCAGATGAAAAAGATATAATAGTAAGGCTAAAACTCAGATTTAATGACTGCTTGGCATATGACTTGGCGGAGGCTCAATAAGTACGCTAATTCCAGATAGAGTGTAAAGAAACAATTGCTACCATTTGATTATTCCATCGATCAATTTCGCCAAATTATACAAATGGATATAATTTTTATTTTAACTAACCAAAGAATTAAAAAATTACTAAAATATTAATAGAAATAGAGATAAAACATCGGATTAAAATTAGTTGACGACGTAACAATTATGCAAAACATATTTAATGTCAAAAGAATGTGATATTTACGATCATCCATTATTGACATTTAAACTTATACTTTGGCGACAGTTTTTTGGTCGATGGGAGATCAATATTGCCAAATAATGTAAACAAATTATATAAACAATAATATTGCCAATAATATTTATGTGCAGATGTCATCTACGGATCACGTTGGCACGATTACAACAAAATTGCGATTTTATGCCTCACGTGGTAATCCAGTAATAGCCGTTTATTTATCAGTAAACTATTTCATTATTTTTCTTTTCTATTTTAAAATTATACAAATTGTTTTGTTCCATAATTACTAAGACTTAATTTATTTATTATTACTATTTCAGATTACATTTTCTTGGCAACGGGAAAGAAAATTGGTTATTTTTTATCGGAAAAATTTTAATTGATTCTGTATGAAAAATAATGAAATTTTGAATTATTAAGAAAAATATTTGTATAAATCAATTAAAAATTAGCCTATGTTCACCGGAAATAGTGTAGCTTTCCAACGGTGAAAGAATTTTTTAAATCCGTCAAGTAGTTTCGGAGCCTATTCAATTCAAACAAACAAACAATCAAATCTTTCCTCTTTATAATATTAGTATATAGATCAATGTAACAGTTCCTTCTTAAACACTTTCTTTCGTCGAATTTCGACGGGTTCCACCTCGTTATCATAAATGCGAAAGTTACTTATCCGATAGAAAAAATAAAGACACATTCTTAAACAGAAAATAAATTTACAACGGATGCCGAAAAAAATCAAAACTCAAAAATCGATATTTAAAAAAATTTTGGTCCCGTATAAAAAATTCGAAATCAATTTCTAACCTCAAAATGCAGACGTGTTGTCGCCTGACATTGAAATTAAAGCAGGAAATATAAGAAATTTTAATGATTTAGATAAAAATTCAGAATTCCGGTTTTAATTATTGAGATATGTACACGATTTTTCAAAAATATGAAAGTAGATTTTTTTTTTTAAAGTCAGCCGTGAAAGTTTCAAGTTTCTGCGATGCATAGAAAAAAGATACAGGCATATAAAAAATCTGCTAGAAGGCTCTTTCACGTGGTACGGAAACTCGTTATTTCTCGGCACAAAACTTTGAGAGCATCTATCAGACAGGGGCGTGCAAAGAGAAAAACTGCGCCCGGAGCGAAGTTTCAATCCGGTGTCCCTCTCTCTCAATTTTTTTAGCGACAGGCCAAAAATGACATTGGTAGTTTAAATATGGCTCCCCCTAAATTTTCGCACCCGAGGCGACCGCCTCCCCCACCCCCCTTTTCGCACGGCGCTGCTGTCAGACATCCGTCACCAATGGAAATTGTGAAAATAGATGAATTTTAAGCGATTTTTAGGATTTTTCGAGATTTTATGAAGCGATAGAAATCATTTTTAGAATGTCAGAAAGCTTATTTTATTTGGCACCCTCTCGTGTGATTTGCGAATTCGTCGCGTTTCTAGAACAACAGTAATCGTCCTTGAAAGAAGATGTTAGTAGGGGAGAGATGGGCACGTTTGAACGATAAAAGCTATGCAATAGCTTAAAAAAAAGGGGGGGGGGAGAATAAGAGTGCGATTAGATACTTTCTGAACAAAAATACTTGCTATAATTTCAGGAATTTCCGAATAAAAATAAATTAAAACTTATATCATAAATTTGCCCTGTTTGATTTAAAAATAGCCTTGTAAGAGCTATTGCAGCAAGATCTGAATATTTATAAAACTACAAAGTTATATTAAGACGCACGTCATTTGTATAATTTCCGAATTTTTTTTTCGTTTTTTTTCTTTTTGCTTTTTAAATTTGGAATTTACATTAATGTTGTTGAAAAACTTGACCATACCGTGAACTCGGGTCGGGGACTTTCTTTCTTTCTTTCTAATCGGTGGCCAGGCCCCTACCTGCCGAGTTATCTCAGCTTAACGGGTTAGATACGTGGTATCGGGGCGGACCATCGCCTAACTGCGGCGTAGCGGCAATAAACCTGATTTCTTTGCTTCGCATGCCATCATTTCTGCAGTACTTGCTTGTCGTTGAGCATACTTTGTTTCGTCTGTTATTTAATGTTACATCTTGTTGTTTGAACTGCAAATGGCTACTCAAGATGGTCTCGTAATTTAGAGCCTTGATCAGATGACGAGACCTTCACCTGGCAAGGCACCTCCAGAGGTATAACTCACAGGTAACTTGGAGGACTTTGCACCCACGACGGATTTTACATGCACCAGGTGCCATTAGCGTACATGATGGAATTTTAGCCGGCAAAGTGGCGAACCACTAAGACAAGTACCCTGGTCGGCTGTTTAGGTTAAGTGCTTTGTTGGTAATCTTTGTGGTTTATTGCACATTGGGTTAACTATGTGATTTGTTGCCGCGCACCTTATACTCATCATACAAGACGAGATGGGACTGGATGTTTTTGAGTCTAAACTATGATACTGAACTTAGCTGAAAGTTGGGGCAAGTTTAACGGGATAAGAGAAAAAAAAAAAAAAAAAAAAAACAGAGAATGGCCGAAAAGCTAAGTCGTACCGCTGATGGATTTTTTTTTTTTTTTTTACTCCGAATAGCAAGGCAGACGAGAGCGTTGCAGAGAGAGACAAGAACTCACCTTCCTACCGTACCCCACCGAGAAATACTGGCTCCGTGGGTTGCCCCATTAGAGCGGGTCTGGTATTTTGTGCGGACAGTGTCCTACTGCACCTAATAAAGAGGCGAGCTGTCAAAAATAAATAAATAAATAAAAAATAATAATAATAAATAATAAAATACCAAAATAATAATAATAATTAAATAAAAAAATTAATTTAAAATAAATTAAAAAATAATAAATGAAATGATAATAATAATAATAAAACTCCCCACTGTCCTTTCACTGACGGCCTAAGTCGACTGCAAAAAAAGAGGAGGAGGAGGGAAGCTTGAAAGGGAACAGCATTAATTACATGGTTATACAATCTTTATCACTATTTGGAGATAATACTACTATTGCTAACTGATATGCTAATTACTACTTTTCGTTAGACCGGGAGGCGGTAGCACAAACAATCATCTCATCGAGTACACGCATGGAAATCTAGGATTAGGTAAATTTCGATTCACATATTAAAATACAATCAGTCTGCTAAATCATATTTTGGTGGAAAACACCTAAAACCCCGATTTTAGCGGTTAACTCGTAGGTTTATCATTGTGCTTTCCTGTACCTAAAAGCATCAAAGCGTTTAGGGTTGATGACATGGCACCGAATTCGTTTTAATTTGCGAATCAAGTTTTAGGGATGTATTCCAGTCCAACTACTTATTACTTTCTTCTATCTTCAATAGAAGAAAGTATTGTAATCGAAATTTTTTTCGACTTCCGGTTTTCGACGGATTTACACGTTTTAGGGGTCAGAGATTCCAAAAAACATGTTTTTACAAAATGTCTGTCTGTCCGTGTGCCTGTGTGTCTGTCTGTATGTCGTCATTCTACCATCAAAAAGTGCATGAAGTTATGCATAGAATTGAACCAAATTTTTTGTGAATGTTTTTGACTGTGGCAAGCAGGTCCTCCTTCAGTTTTGAAATATTCCGCCGGAAGGGGGCGCTGCAATCGCGATTTTTGTGCATTTTCAAAATTGTACCGACCAAAAGTATATGAAGTTATGCATCGAATTGAACCAAATTTTTTGTGTATGTGTATGACTATGGCTAGTTCGTCCTCCCTGAATTTGAAAAAAATCCGCCGGAAGGAGGCGCTGTTTTCGCCATTTTTGTGCCATTTTCAATATTGTACCGACCAAAAGTATATGAAGTTATGCATCGAATTGAACCAAATTTTTTGTGTATGTATATGACTATGACTAGTTGGACCTCCCTAAATTTGAAAAAAATCCGCCGGAACGGGGCGCCGCAATCGCGATTTTTGTGCCATAATAATGTACCGACCAAAAGTATATGAAGTTATGCATCGACTTGAACAAATTTTTTGTGTATGTGTATGACTATGGCTATTTAGTCCTCCCTGAATTTGACAAAAATTCGTCGGAAGGGGGCGCTGCAATCGCGATTTATGTGCTATTTTCAATATTGTACCGACCAAAAGTACATGAAGTTATGCATCGAATTGAACGAAATTTTTTGTGTAAGTGTATGGCTATGGCTAGTTGGATCGCCCTGAATCTGAAAAAAATCTGCCGGAAGGGGGCGCTGCAATACCGAATTTTATGCCATTTTCAATATTGCACCACATAAAAGAGTATGAAGTTAGTTCTAGAACTGAACTAAGCATTTTGTATATGATTATTTTTTGGTAAGGCAAGTAGGTCCTCCATGAATTTGAAAAAAAAAATTCTGCTTATCATTTTATTGTTCATCGGCTCGTGCAGAGACGAAAATTCGTTTTTACTCCGATTAATTGACTGAAGCAGAAATTTAAGATGAAAATCAAAGTTGGTAAGGTATTAAATTAAAATTATTAAAGCATTAAAATGAGTAACTATTTTTTTTTTTAATATTAAAATGTATGTATGAGATAGAAGAAAGTTTTGGGATTGGCACATCCTACTAGTTTTTTGATTTATTTTTAAATTCACTTTTGCTCTTAAACTCCTCAAACTGGCAAATTCTCTTATTTAAAAACTATATAATGAGTCGCGCTTGTCGATTTTTCGATAAATGCAGAAAACATTACAAAAAAGGCTTGTATTTTGGCACTTTGAACGGAATTTTCCACTTAAGTGAAAAATTTGTAAACGAAAAAAAAATGTTCATACTGAGAGAATAATTGTCTGAGCGAAGCGAAGTCTTTATACTCAGAGATACGTAACGATATTAAAAGTCAAAAAAATTCTTTCGTCAAGCAAATCTCAAAAAGTACTTGTCGGATTTTGATTCTGTTTGTACCAATAGGTACCTATGAAGGTATTCTGGTGAATGCACCACCTACGAAAAATTAGTTCCAAATAGTTTAAAAGTTATATTAAAAAAACTGATAAAAAAGCACAATTTATTTGCATACGTCACAGAAATTTGGTGTGCGTGATTTTCATAACCTGGATATTTTCGTAGATAACCGAATCAGTACATGGAGTAAATAGTAATCATTTACGCACTCAGAAATATTGAATGCAATAAAATATTTTAAAATTTAATTATGCAGGAAAATAAAACTGTTATTTTTTTATATTAAAAAAATGTCATAAAAACTTAATAGCATTTTTTGATAGCTAAAAGAATATTTTATATATTTCGCGTGTGAAAATTAGAAACAATTACGTTTTTAAATAAAAAGTTTTTTTTATGACATCATTTTCCCTTTATATTTATTTTTATTGCATGTTTTCTTTTAACTTATATTTTGTTTGTGTGTGGAAGTAAATTCTGATCACTAATTTTTCGGCACGGATGCCACACGCGCATCAGACTTGACGCATTTTTTTTCAAAGCCCATTTGGCGAAAACTGCGTTTTCAAATAACGCTTACATACACATTTTTAAATTGTTTTCGATTATAAAAAGAACTTACAGTAAATAAAATAATAATAATAATTAATAACTATAAAAACAAATATTTTATATAATTTAAAAAAGGAAATGAAAGTAAATAAACATTTTATGAGTAAATAAACAAATAATAAATAAATAAAGCCGGGTTACCATCTCAAGTAAAATAACGCCATTTTGACGCCAATTATGAACAGCTTTTATGAACATTAAAGAGCTTTTTTCCACACTGGTGCATATGTCACATCTTTTCCCATTTTTCATCCATTTCCTGTTGGCATGCAACTTTGAAATTTGGAATATGTATGCATATCTGGGAGCAATACTGGAATTATACATAGATTTTTTTTTTTTAATTCGATCCAAAAAGGGGCAACGGGGGTTATTTTTTAAAGATTTATACAATTTATACTGCATAAAGGAGCCACTTACCTTTTTTTATATACAAGAAGAAGTAAGTGGCATGTAAAAACAATTATTGTATACATAAATAAAATTCTTGAGATAACATAGTAGAGATATAAGCACCGGGTTAGGTGAGATTTTTTATACCAATTAAAAGAAAACATCGTTCTCATTATCAGATACATATAGCATTCTATAATAACACGCTATTTATTTATTTCAAAATAAAAAAAAAAAGGAATAAACGAAATATATTCTGTATTTAAAAAAAAGAAATAACAACCAATAAATGATAATATTTTTAGAACAAACAATTTATTATAACATTTATATGATAACCATGTTAGGCAACTGAACGCCATTTTGGCACCAATTAGGTATCTTGGTGTGTATAGGACATATATGTGCCATATTTATTTGTAAAATTGAGCATGAACGTTTACCATGTGTGTTTTCATAGCCGCTTATATCTTTTTGCAACATAGCGCACCCTTCGAAGCCAAAACTGCACAAAAGAAAAAAATCAATATTTGCAGTATTTTTATTTTATTAATTTTTTTTAATGTAATGCACATTTTGTAATCAGTAGGTTCGATAATCAAACCTCGGTTTTTTTTTTTTATTATTATTGCTTTAAAAGATGATATTCCATACGACGTCTTTTTTGGATTCGTCGTTTTTCCATTTTCGATAATATGCGTCTATCCGTCTTGTAACTTTTTTTTGTAACTTTCTTCTTTATTAACAGCGACATTTGGATTTCCTATTTAAATAAAAATTCTTCTAAATGCAAAGAATTTTGTTAAAATAAATAAATAAATGAAATGCGGACATCTATTGCTCAAAGCACAAAATTTTTCCTATTGAGTTAATAAAAATCAGTAAAAACATAATTTTTATGATGATAAAAAGGTGACTTATGTAATAACAGAGTCATATATTATGTACGTTATGTATTAAGTATTAATATTTCTCCACCATTTATAAATAATAATAATAATAAAATAAAATGCGGACAGACCAAAGTCTATATTTGACTGAAAACAACAACCATTTTCTAAATGCTTTAAAAAATGGCCAATAAAAAGTGATATTTCAAAAGTATTATGAAATTAGTTAAAAACCATTTACTTTAAACTAAATGAATAAAAGATTTATATTTTTAATAAAATAAATGGGATTTGAAAAATTATTGGAAATTTATCACCATAGATGTATCAATATTACAATCGGTACCTTGTATGCAAAATGGAACAATTAGCAATACTTTTTGTACCCGAAAAATGGCCGTTGCTTTTTTAAGGTTAAAAAGTAGATTACGAAATATTCCTATACAGGGATGCCAAGCTCCCGCTTATTGCATAGCAGAATTTTCTTATAGGAAAAGTTATTTTTTAAATCTGTAGAATGTTCCAATTTAATAAAACATTTTCTGTATTAAAATACCGGTATCCAAAATGCCGGAGACTTGGCAGCTCTGCCTATAACATTTTAATTAATCGCGGTACTTTTTTTAATCGGATTCAAATTTAGTGGAGACTACGTTTTTTGGCCAAAAGCAGCTTTTTTCCACATGTGTAACTACGATACAATTCCTTGATGCTGAAATAAAATGTTTTGACTTATGCTATTATTGCTTCATCTTATTTATTTATTTGAATTTTAAATAAGATGACTCAAAATCGTATTTTTTAAATGTACGGAAAAAATCCATTTCGAGAGAAGGCGAAAAGAACAATATTTGGCGATTTATTATCTGCGCTTGGCTAAGTGTCTTACTACCTTGTATTTAATACTCTTCACAATACTTCGCTGTTATATGGACTTTGGTGCTTTTATAAAAAGTTTGACGTAATTCGGGCTTAAGAAAGTGAGTTTTTTACTGAATAATACAAAAAAATGAAAAATGAATATTAAGAAATACTAAGAAAAGAAAAATGAAGCATTATATTGATCTATGTATATTTAAAAATGCATCTGCTTGCACTAATTAGATAATTTATGTATATAATAGAAGATAAATAGCTTTTGATTCTATATTTCTATGCTATAAAGCAATAACGTTTGTGTGTTTTTCGTTATCATTGGGAGTACCTAGCCGATTTAAAAAACAATGTGGGCAAAAAATGTTGGTAACCATGTTTGTTGCAAAATATACTATATTTTGCGTAGGAACAATAATCACCATCAATGCACGAGCAAAAAAAGTTCTAAAATTGAGAATTCTTTAATGTTGATATGACTAAAAATTTATTTTTTATTTATTTATTTATTTATTTTTTTGTGGCAACTTTAAAGATATAATATTCTCGTTATGAACGATTTCTAAAACATTCGACAATTTAAATTCACAAATTAAACATTTTTTTTTTCTAGAAAAAGTTTTAAACCCAATTTATTGAGAATATTGCAATTTCTAGGATACTGTTGGGATTAGAAACTAGAACTTTGGCATCACAGTAACTTATATACGATGTAAATGCTCGTTTAGGACAAATTCTTAAAAAAGGATTCCTTAATTCTTATCGACAACCTTATGGCATCCATAGAAAACAGATGTTCAACAATATAAACTATTCAGACGGATCTCACACCATATAAAATACACTCCATTCTCTACAAACATGATAGTTTATGTTATTTATAGTTTCTCAAATCGGTGCGAAGCTTCTGTTTATGCTCATGACATCATTTCAAAAAGTTATATTTCCAATGTAGGAAAATTTGGTGTTTTATTTTCTGTATTACTTTTAACATTTTGCATATTTCCAATTTTATATCAATGTATGGTTTGTTTTCCCTTTTATAAAAATAGTATATGCAACTTTATATATAAGATTTTGTAATTCTATGATTCAATATGCTTATTTTCATCATATTTTATCTCAATGAATGACCAATTAAAGGTAACATCTCATTTTCTTTACTTGTCGCAAGTTATTAAATGTGTATTCTCAGCAACATCGCTCAGACTAATTCCTCTTAGGGAAGTCCTAGTTATTTATAAATCAATTTCTTATAAATTGAGTGAAAAATGAAATCACACGGCCTTTTATACATCTCTTCAAAAATCATCTCAGCAAGTTTCGCGCTTTTACATTTAAAAATCAGTCTGAAAATGTTTCAGTTTCGAGCTGTTGAATGTAGAAACATATTTTTTTGAATACACCCTTAACTAATTCTGGAATTTCAGCCGTGAACTCAATAAGATGATTGTGCAGACACCTCCTGGTCCAATACTTTATGTCTGGTTCAATGTGAACTAGTGTATTTCGTCTTAAGATTTTATTTAATAATTTTCCAATCAGATTTATCATGACATATTAATCAAACAGTGACTTAATAAATAAAAAGAAAAAAAATAATTTTCTTTCATAAAACTTTTTTTTCTTATTTTTTCTTTCTTTCTTCTTCTTCCTTAACGTTTTGGAAAATTGTTGTTGTTCTCGGTAGAGAATTGGGAAATCTGAAGTATATCTGAATCTTTTCATTGGTTGAATTCAGCAACTTATTTTATTTTATTCGTTTTCTAATTGATCCATGTTTAATGTCTAGAAATAGAATACTTCTGCTTTTTATTTTATTCTTGTTCTGATTAGTCCATGTGTTAATGTCCAAAAATGGAGTATTTTTGTTGCCACAATGTCAAATAAAGTAATAAAAACTACAAAAAAAAAAAATAAATAAAATAAAATAAATAAATAAAAAAAAACAAAAAAAAACATGTAATTCAAAAACAAATTTAGATACAGGTTTCAAACAAGTTGCTTTTTAAAGTAATTTTTTTTCTTCATATGACGGTGTAAAAAATGAAAATGTGCGATGTTTAGAAGTTTAAAAATTAAAGTACCGAAAATTGTTAAACTGAAATTTCATTTCATATTTGTTTGTGATTGGTCCAGGAATATTAACGTAACTCTCAATATCCAGGCATATTAATATGACTCTGTTATTATGTAAGTTGCGTTTTGATCATCATAAAAATAATGTTATTATTGTTTTTTGTTTTTAATATAGAAATCATTTATAAGTCTAAAATTATAGTCTTTAAAAATATTATTTTCCATATAATCGTTGTAATTTGCTAAATTACATTTTTTTTGTTTTTTTTTTTTTTTGGTTAGATTACAGAGAATGTCATCATAGTTTAAAATAATATCATGTATGACCCATGAAAGTCTACATAAAATCTTAATATCATGCATGATCCATGGAAGTCCACATAATCCCTTTTATATTTATTAAATATCTCCAATTTTTCTATGATTATAATAGGAAATTTTCAGTAACATTTTACTCTGCCTGTCAGGTTCTGATACCACCTCTGCTAAAGAATGGAAGTTCCACTATTTCTCTATTTTAATATCTTGTATTGTATGGCTGTGTACCAGAATTTCCAAGGTGACATTCCTTCTTTGTGGAAAGGGGAATTGGCAGATAATCCTATGCAGGTGGTGAATAAGAGAAAGAGAAGTTTTCTGAGAGGCATGTCCGTCTGTCAGTGAGGTATGCGGATGATCGGCAGTCAAGGAACATGTCACTAATCAAGAAAGGAATGTGGAATGTGCCCAATGAGGGAGCTCCAAAGGGGGTTGACATTGGTGTGACCCAAGGATTTGAGAAGAGCAAGTCTTGTCTCAGATTAGTTCAGTCCGTACCTGGGTTTCGTACCTAGAGGGTGCTCTGAGTTGTAGAGCGTAAGCAGTGCGTTTCTGGAGAGCAAAGGACACAGACGTCCTGGTGTTTAGTGCTCGGGGCCGAGAAGTGCAGACCGAGTATACCTGTGTTGGGAGATTCGAGCTTGATCTCCGATAAAGTGAATCTAACGTGTATTGAGTGTGAGGTGGAAAGTGTATTGGAATAGTACACAGCCAACCTTTACTGTATTTAATTTAATGTTGAACCGGATCACCTATATCCGAGTTGTAATTGTATATAATTGTAAATAGCGTATTTAGTGTGTACATATATTCTAAATAAACTGATAATTTAGTTACTTGACAGCGTCAGTGTTCATTTACACAATCCTCACAGTGGGTGACCGATATCACCTAGCAATATCGGTGGTGGCAGCTATATCTACCACAGACTTTCTTCAAAGTTGTGCGGACTGAGAGGAACGTCCGACAAATTGTGGCAGCGTCGGGATAGAATCGCCTGAAACCAGTGACCAGCAAGCCGTGTTGCAGTATGTTAGTGCCGGAGTACCCAGTGGAATTCTTGCGTGGTAATGCCGGATCGTCGAATGGGTGCTAAAGTGTCGTGCCGTATCGTCGAATGTGTGCTAAAGTGTCGTGCTGTATCGTCAAATGTGTGCTAAAGTGTCGTGCCGTATCGTCAAATGTGTGCTAAAGTGTCGTGCCGTATCGTCGAGTGTGTGCTAAAGTGTTGTGCCTGTGACATATCAGTATTAGAAAGAACTAAGTGTTGTGCCATATTACCGCTACATCGTGGAACTACCGGTGAATAGAAAAGTACCCCAGCAAATTAAGTATAAGGTAAGATGTTTTGATCATTTCCTTCTACTGACATCTCGAACCAAAATTTGTTGTTGTATAATTAATAGTAATTTAAGTAAATTGTCTATATTATTTATGTGTTTTATTTGTGTGTTACTTCCTACCTATAAAGTGTTAATAATCATATTGGCTATTGTTTTAAGGAAAGGTCATAATAACTTGAGCTAGTATTGACTGTCTATAATTTTTTTTACTAATTGTGGTAATAGCAGTTGGAAGGAATAATTAAATTTTCTTAAATTTAAGTTATTGTTAAAGTAATATTTAAATGAAGGAATAAGCGGGTGTGCATAAGATTGTGGTAAAAGAAAACAAAGAGTTACCTAATGGAGCTATTGTGGCGAGAATATCGGCAAAGGCCGAACAGAGAACTAATGTTATTGGTGAGAAATTAAATAAACTTGAGAAAATTGAAGTTAGTGTAAATGGGCAAAAAGCAAAGGGATTGGTTGATTCTGGATGTGAAATTAGTGTTGTTCATAAAGATTTGGTACCGGAAGAGAAATTAAAAGGAGCGGGTAGTATTTATTTACAAGGGTTATTTGGTGAAGCAGTTAAATCGCCGTTGGTTAAACTACCGTTAGCTATTCCGCAATTCGGACAAACTAATATAATTCATCAGGAAGTACTTTGCGCAGTGACTGATAATATTAATGAGCAAGTAATTTTACATCCCTAAGTGATTAATGAGTTGTCAGGTGTCAACCACGAGGAGCCATTGCTAGAAGCCCAAGAGTTAGAAAATTTGGAAATTATTGATAACTTGAATGAAAAGGAAGGTGTGAGTAACGATAGTTGTAATGTTTACGCAATAGAAGCGCGGTCGGAAAATGTACAAACTCTGAATACGGAAAAAACGGAAGTGGAGAAAGATAATGAAGCCATTGTTAGCAATTCAGATATGTTTAAGAAATCCCAATTAGAATGTAAAGAATTAGAGAAAGCTTGGGAATTAGCTAAAATGGATAAGGGGGATTATTATATTGTAAATGGCTTATTATATCACAAAGAGAAATTGTTAGGCGAAACTATAGCGCAATTAGTAGTACCCAAATTAAGAAGGGAAGAAATCCTAAAATTATCGCATAGTTCGGTATTTGGAGAGCATCATGCAGCCAAGAAAACTTTACTGAGAATCAGGTAGTCATTTTATTGGGAGGGGATGGCGAAAGAAACTAAACAATTTTGTGAGCCATGTTTAGAGTGCCAATTGATTAGAGGGGTTAAAGTAAATGATAGAGCTCCTATTTCCCCAGTATCGCGGCCGGAACTTCCATTTCAGGTGGTTAATGTTGATTTAATTGGGCCTATTGATCCTAAAAGTTCACAAGGGCATCAGTATATACTAACTTTAATTGATCAGCATACCAGGTGGGCGGATGCGATCCCTCTAAAAAGTTTAACTGCTAAAACCGCGTGTGATGCGTTACTTCAAATATTTATGAGGACGGGAATTCCGAATATAATTGCCTGTGATAATGGAACCAATTTCACTGCCGACTTAACGAAAGAATTTGAGAAAAGGTTAGGCGCTAGTCCAAGATTTTCGACCCCACAGTATCCACAGTCTAACGGGCTCGTGGAACGATTTAATCAGACCCTTAAACGTATGTTACATCATACTATTAGAGAAGAAGAAAAAAGTGGCATGAACAAATACCATTTGTATTATGGGCGTATAGGGAAGTCCCAAATTCCACGACGGGAATCGCACCTTTCCAGTTATTATATGGTAGGGCGCCGGAAGGTCCGTTGTCGATTCTCAAGTCATCCTGGGTAGGAGAAAATAAGGGGGCGCAGTTAGATACTACGCCGATTCATGAGTATTTGGATAAACTTAGGGGACGTTTAGAAAGAGCCGCAAATGAGGCAAAATTATCGTCCGAGGTGCAACAAAATAGAATGGCGTATCATTATAACTTAAGGTCAAAAGAAAAAACGTTTGAAGTAGGCGATAAGGTAATGTTGTTAATCCCTGATTCAACTAATAAGTTATATTCTAGGTGGCAAGGGCCGGCAACCATAGTCGAAAAACGAAATCAGCATTCGTTTATAGTTGAGTTAGCCGACGGGAGTAGGAAGCATGTGCACCAAAATAAAATAAGAGAATTTATTGCTAAATGTAATATAGTTAATATTGTTTTCGAGAGTGATGAGGAATTTGGAGAAGTTGGGGAAATTCCTATTTTGAACCGGGATCAGGAAGTAGCACGAGATATAGAGAGGTTCGAAATAAAAGGGTTATCTAACAATCAAGTTAAAGATATAAAGTCTATTTTGAGGGAGAATAAAGAGGTGTTTATGGGTCCTGTACGACCAGCGGATGTAGGAGAACATCGTATTGATCTTAAACCGGGGGTGGAAAGGAAAAAGGCCAAAGATATATAGTGTACCGGTAGCTTACAAAGAGGAAGTAGATAGGCAGATACAGGAGTTATTAGAATTAAATCTAATCGAAGTGTCAAATGCTGAAATTAGTCATCCAATTGTTTGCGTGGCGAAAAAAGACGCAACTGTTAGACTTTGTATAGACTATAGAGCTTTAAATGCCGTTTGGATTATCAGGGGCGGCTGCTACGTTTCAGAAAGATATGAATGAGGTTCTTCAAGGTCATCGGAGGTTTGTGGAAGCATATATTGATGATGTCATCATTTTCTCCGACACCTGGGAAGAGCATTGTGAGCATGTTAGGGCTGTCATTGAAGAACTTAAAAGCAGAAATTTTACGATTTGGAGAGAAATTGACTAAGTTCTTAGGTCATGTAATTGGAGGTGGAACGCATGCACCTGATGAGGAAAAAATAGGAGCAATAAGGGATCTAAAGAGACCAAAAACAAAAAAGGAAGTTAGATCTGTTTTGGGATTAATGGGATTTTACCGATCTTATATTCCAAATTATACCGAAATTGCTATACCTTTAACCGAATTAACCAAAAGGAAGGTTAAAAATACTGTACCATGGGATGAAAGGGCAGAAAAAGCATTTAATACTCTTAAAGATGAGTTATGTAAAGTGACGAGTTTGGCTACACCTATCGCAGGCCGAGAATATCAGCTCCACGCAGATGCTTCCGACCTGCCAGTAGGATGTTGTCTTACTCAAAAAGATGAAAAGGGTCAGTATAAACCGATAGCTTTTGCCAGTCAGAAATTGTCAGGGGCTCAGCGTGCTTGGCCGAGTATAGAGAAAGAGGCTTGGAGTGTTCTCTTCGGGTTGCGGAAGTTTGAAAAGTGGACCTATGGATCTCAAATTGAGATCATTACGGATCAAAATTTATTGAAATTTCTCACCGAAACAACCCCAAGATCACCCAAACTCACTAGATGGGCTCTTGCCTTGCAACGCTGGAACCTGAGTATTTCTCATCGTCCAGGAGTTCAACATTTGAATGCTGATGCAATTTCTAGGCTACATAGAAAGAGCTGGGAAGAACAACCAGTTGTTAGCCCATCAGCATCAACGACCCAGTAGTGGGCAACCTTAAAGGGATGTCATCACACGTTTAATTTTTTTTTCTGCGTATGTGTAAATATTTTTGAATTTTGTGTTTATAATAGTGTATTAGTACGTGTATTGTTTATGTAATATTAAGATTAGTACAAGGTTCAGTAGAGATGTCAGTAGATAATGTTCAGACACCTGGAAATACCTATGTAATAAGCATAATGAAGAAATCTGTAAAGAGACTATTGAACTCTTCTGCGATATTACTATATGTTTGGGGAAAATTAGCCCCTAAAAGGCATATTTTCCGCTAAGGTGGGGGGTGTCAGGCTCTGATACCACCTCTGCTAAAGAATGGAATTTCCACTATTTCTCTATTTTAATATCTTGTATTTTATGGCTGTGTACCAGAATTTCCAATGTGACATTCCTTCTTTGTGGAAAGGGGAATTGACAGATAATCCTATGCAGGTGTTGAATAAGAGAAAGAGAAGTTTGCTGAGAGGCATGTCCGTCTGTCAGTTAGGTATGCGGATGATCGGCAGTCAAGGAACATGTCACTAATCAAGAAAGGAATGTGGAATGTGCCCAATGAGGGAGCTCCAAAGGGGGTTGACATTGGTGTGATCCAAGGATTTGAGAAGAGCAAGTCTTGTCTCAGATTAGTTCAGTCCGTACCTGGATTTCGTACCTAGAGGGTGCTCAGAGTTGTAGAGCGTAAGCAGTGCGTTTCTGGAGAGCAAAGGACACAGACGTCCTGATGTTTAGTGCTCGGGGCCGAGAAGTGCAGGCCGAGTATACCTGTGTTGGGAGATTCGAGCTTGATCTCCGATAAAGTGAATCTAACGTGTATTGAGTGTGAGGTGGAAAGTGTAATTGGAATAGTATACAGCCAACCTTTACTGTATTTAATTTAATGTTGAACCGGATCATTTATATCCGAGTTGTAATTGTATATAATTGTAAATAGCGTATTTAGTGTGTACATATATTCTAAAAAAACTGATAATTCAGTTACTTGACAGCGTCAGTGTTCATTTACACAATCCTCACAGTGGGTGACCGATTTTACTTAGCAATATCGGTGGTGGCAGCTATATCTACCACGGACTTTCTTCAAAGTTGTGCGGACTGAGAGGAACGCCCGACACTGCCATTACTGAAATTATTGCTCCATGTTTCTTAATTGGCTCGTGTTTATCACTTGTTAACTCATTGATTTAAAAAAAAAAGAAATATATATATTCCGCCATTCAAATTAACACGTGCTAAATTTTCTGTTTTTTTTTTAAGGTTAGCCAAATTAGTCGAATAGTTTTTAATTAACACTTATCAAATTTAGTTATATTACTAAAGATATGGAGAATGGAGATTACAAGCCAGAGATTAAAATGCTTTTTTCAAAGATGAGTACAGATTGCAAAATAACTACAAACGGAATGAATTTAATTAATGATCTTCTACAGGATCTCAGCTCAAACCTTGTCGACGAAGTTTTGGTTATTGCTAACGGCGCATCGAATTTGATGGTAACAGATGCTAGAAAGGGCGTTAGTGCTCTGTTTAAAAACAAACTCAAGCGTTTGGCTCTTGCAGAAGGAAATCGAGTTGTGAGTTTGTATGCTAATGGTCTCATTCAGTTTGAATATAAGAAGAAGGATGCTAAGCCCAGAACTTTCAAGATGAAAAAACAAAGGAGAAAAGATTTGGACACTGCAGCGTTTGAATATGAAGCGACAGACATTAAAGCTCAAATTGTCAAGCCGAAGAAAAAAATCGAAAAAGCTATAGATTCTGCAGCATTCGAGTTCAGCAGGGGAATACGTAATTTAACGCGTTTGATTTTTTCTGGAGCTTCTATTCCATCTGCAGCTGTAATGCTTTTATGCGAAATTATTGAGGAAGTGGCCGTTAAAATTTCGGATTTCGCCCAAAGAAATGGAAGAAACTGTATCAAACAGGTTGATGTGAGAGATGCAGCAGTAAACTTTTTACCAGTTCGGATGTCGAAGCACGCAATAGCTGAGGGTGCTAAAATGACATTCTTATATGCAACCGACATGTTGTAAGGAGATTTGCTGACACCAGAAGAAGCATTCTTCCAGGAAAAAAAAAAAAGTAACTTCAATAGAGAGCAAATTCGCTGTTTAAGTAAAGCATACGAAGTTTAATTTCTCAACAATATAAAATAAAAAACGTTTTCATTCAGATGTGTTACAAAATTGAAGCTTTCCTGTTATAATATTTGTTTGGCACAGATGTCATATACGCACCACATTGGCCAATTGCAACAAAATGCTGATTTTATAATCACATGGTCGATTTTATGGTCACATGGTAACCCGACTTTGTTGTTTATTTATAAATAAACTGTTTCTTTTTTTAAATGGGGTAAATTGTTTTGTTCTATAATATCTTTTGTTCAAATTAAACTTTTTTATTTATTATTATTTCCTTTTTAAAATAATAAAAAAATAACTAAAAAATGTACATGTAACTGATTTTTGAAAATGAAATTTTCGCCAAATTGGCATCAGAAAAAATCGTGCCAATGTGGTGCGCATATGACATCTGTGCCATTTGTTGTTCTGCTATTACTTTACTACAATCAAATTTTATTTAATAAATTTGGCTAATCATCTGCAATTAGGTCCACAATCATGGTTTGTATCAAATTTGTGCGACGCTTGCAACAGTGCAATTTAAAATAAATAAGGTTGCTATAGTAAAGTTCCTTGTGCCAAACGACACTTACCAGGCATTCGCAGGTTGGTAATGTACATGATCGCTAAAAACTACTCACAAATTTTTTTTAAACTGATTTTATGCTATGCTTGCGTAATCCGGTCCATTTCCAAAATTGGCGTTCAAAATATGCAAGGAAATGAGGCACAAATATCATATACGCGCCACATTGCCGCGATTACAAAAAAAAAAAAAAAAGAAAAAAAAATGGCGTTTTTATGCTTTACATGGTAACCCGGCAATTGTTATATATTTATTAATAAACTGTTTATTTACTTTTATTTTCTTTTTCAAAATGATACATAAATTGTATATTTCTTTAATTATTAATTAAACTTTTTTTGTTATTATTTCCTGTTTAAAATAATAGAAAACCATTAATATATATATATATATTTATATGTAATTGATATTTGAAAACGAAGTTAGCAAGAAATTGGCGTCAGAAAAAAAAAATCTTTTCAATGTGGTGCGTATATATGACATCTGTGCCGGAAAAAATAACTTAGGAAGAAACTAAACGTTCACCTAACAAAAAATGTTACTACTCTTACTCTGTTAGCCCATCGACCAATTTCGCCAAATTATGCAAATCGCCAAACTAATAGCCAAATTATACATATTGACATAATTTTTATTTCAAATAACGAAAGAAACAAAACAAATGATTGGTAGAATATTAATAAAAATATTAATAAAAAGTGGAAATAAAAATCGCTTAATGACGTTTTAAATACGTGAATCGTATTTAATGTCATTGAACGTGATTGAACGATCATCCATTATCGGCATTTAATCTTATAGTTTGGCGCTAATTTTTTGGTCGACGGGATAACCTAGTAGTACCCAAAAAACAAATCTGATTGTTGGAATTTACCTAATTTTACACCAAAATATGTTCTCCACTTGTCTTTAGACCCGATTGCGGAAAATTGCACCGATTATACATTAAAAAAAAAAAAAAAAAAAACAATGGTTACTTTTATATTAGTCGTGTAAAAATCTTATCACAACAATTTTTTTTTTCTGTACTAGGGGGGCCCCGCCCCCCTGCTCGCTATGCTCGCCAACCCCCCGTGTACTCGCTTCGTGATTCCAAATTATTGGCTACTCCTGCTTGCTGCGCTCGCCAATACCCCATGGAATGAATAAGCAGTTACAGACCTTTCAAATGATGTGTCACACGACTGGTGTTGTAAAGAAATTAATAATCTGCCCCCCTGGGGGACAGAGTGGGAGGCAGCACAAAAGACATCCATAATATGAATAAGCAGCTGCAGACCTCTCAAATGATGTGTCACACGACTGGTGTTGTAAAGAAATTAAAAATGTGCCCCCCTGGGGGGCAGAGTGGGGATGACACACAAGACATCCATAAAATGAATAAACAGTTGCAGACCTTTCAAATGATCTGTCACACAATTTGTGTTGTAAAGAAATTACAAAATGCGCCCCCTCTGAGGGCAGAGGGTGGGGGTTACACACAAGATATCCATAATATGAATAAGCAGTTGCAGACCTCTCAAATGATGTGTCACACAATTGGTGTTGTAAAGAAATTAAAAATGTGCCCCCCCGGGGGGCAGAGTGTAGGATGACACACAACACATCCATAATTTGAATAAGCAGTTGCAGACCTTTCAAATGATGTGTCACACAACTGGTGTTGTAAAGAAATTAAAAATGTGACCCCCCCTCGGTAGAGCAGAGTGTGGGGGTGACACACAAGACATCCATAATATGAATAAGCAGTTGCAGACCTTTCAAATCTTGTGTAACACGACTGGTGTTGTAAAGAAATTAAAAATGTGTCCCCCCTGGGGAGCAAAATGGGGGATAACACACAAGACATCTATTATATGAATAAGCAGTTGCAAACCTCTCAAATGATGTATCAAACGACTGGTGTTGTAAAGAAATTAAAAATTTGGCGAAATATTACAGTTATCGCCAAGTTGGCGTCACTTTTGACAACTAATTTTGGTCGCCAAATTTGGCGATATATCGCCAAGTTGGCGACAAACTTGGCGATTGTTGGCGATGGTAACCTTTCCTCTCTTTATGGTAACCCATACGGCGATGCATAGATGGAGTCCTTTCCTGATTGGTCTATTCGACTCATGGAAGGAGTGGACAACCCGGATTCGTTAGTTCCGGAAATCTTCCACATCAGCATCATTCCAGGAGTCATTCCTTTTAAGGCTAGTTTTTTTTTACTGTAGAAGGATGTGTAAATTAGAAACAATACTTTGATGATGAAATGAAATATTTTGGGACAAGTTCCTTATCCTGCTATTTTTTTGGGGGGGGGAAGGGGGGGCGAGCTTTTTTGGCATTAAATGAACCGATGTGGTTATGATTTTCAGCTTTTTGAGTTACCCTTTTTAATTACTGGAATGGATTTTATCCATATTTATTTTCCTTTTGCACAGTTTTGGAAAAATATATGACTTTTGTTTTATTTTGACATATGTAATAAATAAATCTGCGCATAGAATTAGCCTTCAGTATTTCCTTTTCATATATACAGTCGAACCCTGCTATATAGTGAACCATCTTCGGACCCAGCGATATGTCCACTATAACCGATGGTTCAGTACATCTAAATTCTTTGAAATATTTTTAGAATATGATTTAGTATTAGACCAGGAGCCGGCCGTCGATTTTCCTATGTATCGAGTACAAGGACCGGACATACATCAAAATGTAGGTTTCAATGTGCACATTAAGAATATCACTGGCTGCCAGGTGCTATCCTGCCGAAACCCGGTGGCAACCGCACTTTTATGACGTCAATTTCGAGTGTTTACCTATGTATCGAGTACAAGGACCAGACATATATCAAAATGTAGGTTTCAGTGTACACATTAAGACTATCACTGGCTGCCAGGTCCCGGACATACATCAAAATGTTGGTTTCAATGTGCACATTAAGAATACCACTGGCTGCCAGGTCCTATCCTGCCGGAACCCGGTGGCAGACTCATTTTTATTATGTCAATTTTGAGTGTTTACCTATGTATCGGACCTAGCAGACAGTGATATTCTTAATGTGCATTTTGATACCTACATTTTGATGTATGTGCGGTCTTGAACTCGATACGTAGGTAAACACTCAAAATTGACGTCATAAAAGTGCGGCTGCCCCCGGGTTCCGGCAGGATAGGACCTGGCAGCCAGTGATATTCTTAATGAGCACATTGAAACCTACATTTTGATGTATATCCGGGATTTGGCAGCCAGTGATAATCTTAATGTGCACATTGAAACCTACATTTTGATGTATGTCCGGTCCTTGTACTCGATACATAGGTAAACACTCAAAATTGACGTCATAAAACTGCGGCTGTCACCAGGTTCCAGCAGGATAGGACCTGGCAGCCAGTGATATTCTTAATGTGCACATTGAAACCTACATTTTGATGTATGTCCGGTCCTTGTACTCGATACATAGGTAAACACTCAAAATTGACGTCATAAAACTGCGGCTGCCACCGGGTTCCGGCAGGATAGGACCTGGCAGCCAGTGATATTCTTAATGTGCACATTGAACCTACATTTTGATGTATGTCAGGACCTGGCAGCCAGTGATGTTCTTAATGTGCACATTGAAACCTACTTTTTGATATATGTCTGGTCCTTGTACTCGATACATAGGTAAACACTCAAAATTGACGTCATAAAAGTGCGGCTGCCACCAGGTTCCGGCAGGATAGGACCTGGCAGCCAGTGATATTCTTAATGTGCACATTGAAACCTACATTTTGATGTATGTCCGGTCCTTGCACTCGATACATAGGAAAATCGACGGCCGGCTCCTGGTCTAATTGTTAAAATAAATGATTGCAGTAATACGTAATTTGTTTACAAATTAAAGTAAATAGATAATATATCAAACATTAAAAGGAAAAATTGTTGCTTACTAAAATTTTATTTTATTTTTACATTCTATGGAAGAGTTAATAACTTTTGATTGAGTACAATCCCATTTTAAGTTGAGTTAATCAACTTTCTTATCACAATTAAAAAAACTATCCCAATATTTTCTGGTCCCCTTCCCCCGTAGAAAAAATATTTATGTTATTCGTTTCCGCTGTCTTTTCCGAAATAAAAGGTGTCGAATTGTCGAGTTCTTTTTTCAAAATTGCCTCCTAAATCTTTTTCAGCATGATTTTTTTTTCTTTTGTTTAACTTTAGATATAATAAGGAGGAAAAGGAGAGATACTTGCTTTTTTAAAAACTTATTCTCCCTCATTCACTCGAGGCAAC
>OZ025296.1:208155765-208214765 GCA_964019185.1 Maratus speculifer
TTTTTAATGGAATGTCTTTTTAATTTAAAATATAAAGTTATTTAAGCGTATTTATAATGGTTGTAAATTATACATAAATTACTCTAGTTCGTCAGCATAAAGATAAAAGTCCGGTTCTTTAAAAAAAATTATGCTAAATAATCTCTTTTTATCACTCATCGAATATTTTTTTTTTTTTTTTAATTAGTGACGTTTCTAGTATTTTCCATTTGTTACGGGAAAATTTTAACAATGAATTAAACTTCCATTCAAAAAGTGTAAAATACAGTAAAGTCATGTTATTTCAAAAATCCGCCTATTTCTTACAGAGTTTTGAAAAAACACCGATTTTTTAAACTGTGAAACAGAAAATTTAAAAAGTAGTTATCGTAAAAGCGTACATTTATTGTTATACATAGAAGTTAAATAGGGACAGACATAGAACCTAAACTTTATGAAAACACTTGAATCCAAATGGTGATTGGAATAAAAGCTAGTTACTTATAGTAGATGTCGGCTCCATTTATATAATTCTGTAGAATAATTATAATCACTGTTAAATACAAAAAATTACAAATTTACACAAACTTAAGAAATCAGTGTTTTTTTTAGCACTGAATAGACTAAGTAACTTATTTTTGTAATAATTTATTCAGATTTATATGTGAAGAAAAAACGTTTTTATTGCTATGATACTACAGTTGCAGTTTTTATTTCAAAAGTCTGTTATATGTTAACAGTGAATTTTAAATTAAATTAGAAATAACAGATCCTCTTCACCATGGCTCGACCAACGCTGTACAGAGCTGACACTAGCAAATGTCCCCACACTTAATTTACTCCTTAACAAGTCAACACGTTGATTATTAAGAATGAAATCTGCTTATTCCGAACGCCCGCTAAATTGAGCAGTGTTCAATCGCAATTAGTTAGGAATAGCAGGCGGGACTCTTCTGCATTGGAAAACATTTCTTGCGAATAAAGTTTTAAAATGATGCTCATCACATTTTTACTGTTATTTCCTTTTCGTATTGTTGAAGATTTAAAGATTTCAAAATTGACAAATTAATCATGCTTTGTGGAAAGAAAATGCTTTTTCAATTATTTTTTTTATATTGCTGGAGTACAGCCAACTGAAGTCTTTTTTAAATTACATTATTCGTATTCTTTGTAATAGAAATTCCGAATGAATAGTTCTGTATCACCTTTCTCGCACTATAGCCATTATTTCATTCGGAACCCAAACTCGTATATTCTAAAATTGTCTAGCACTTTCAAATCACTGAGATTAATAAGTAAATGGTATAACATTTATTTGAATAGTAATAAATTTTGTTTTTCTTTTCAAATGGTTAATTTCTTGTATTTCAATGATCAAGTAAAAGGACATGTTGCAAAAATAAGTAAATAAATAAATAAAATAACATTTTTTGCTCTTTTTCTTAGTCCACACAACTTCGAAGAATAAGCCTTTATTTTTGGTATGCTGCCACCATCGATATAACTCACGTGATACTGGACACTTAGTGAGAAGGGTTGTCAAAAGAATACTAAACTTAATCAATTAAAATTAACGAATGTTTTGGTTACACCTTACTTACATATAACAAAACAATATTTACTATAGAGAACTCAGATAATCCGGTCCGACATTAAGTTAAATACAGAAAACCTTCTGCGTGACCTTCTGCGTACTGGGTCCACTTATTAAAATGTGTATATCCCTCTTACACTAGGCTATCTGAATAGATTTATCGTAGTATAACTCTTGCACCAGCTATAAATGCCAAGAGCCTCAAACTCTTGTAAGCACCTCAATACAATACATTTTTTGTCCGAAGACTACTTGAGGGAAAAAGCGACCACGTGCCTTGGCGTCCACACTAGATCTGTCTCTCTGCGCTATCACATTGAATATTTCAATTCCGCAATGATGTAGCTTTTGATGTCCGTGACTTCCGGACTATAATTCTAATTAGTAATTTCCATTTTAAATTTTTACAATATTTTGCAGGCGAAATCTACAACGAAGATAATTGTTCGTAAATACTGGTGACAAAATAGTCACCAGAGGAATTCTTCAAATTCCCTGTCCAGAAAAACGGTGTTTTTTGCTGTTGTTGTTTGTTTTGTTTTTCTTGTCTGTTTTGTTTTGTTTTTTCTACGGCAGCAATATGTAAAGTCAATCATGTATATTTACGAGTATAACGGTTAATTATCCATACTTAAAGCGCTCTCATTTGTTAACACATAGATGACAAAAGCAGACTTTACCAAATTCAATGCAAAAAAAAAAAAATAATAATAATACTTTTGTAAATTAGTTATGCTGCTATTATTTTCTAGATTAAGGCTCCTGTCCCTGCAAGTGAAGACACACGCGAGCTAGTGCTTTTCCTATGAGAAGGGGTTCTAAGGACTCATTTTCATTTTGACATTTATGTATATATATATTTTCTTTTTTTCCATGGTATAATTGAGGTCCCTCTCTACATCGCTCCTCTTATAATTTGTGGATTTTGATCGCAGGTATTTTTAGAATGATACTTTCATTTTCGTAAAAAAAATTGAAAATGTAAGTAACTTTATGAAAAATATCTGCAACCAAAATCGAAAAAATACATAAAAAAAGCAAAGTAGAAATGAACCTCAGCTATCGAACGCAAAAAAAAAAGATATTTAAAAATGTCTAAATGTAAACGAGCTATTAGAAAATAACCTCCTCATACAAATAGCATTTGCTCGCGAATGTCTTCGCTTACAAGGACAAGAGCCTTAATAATAAAATATGATCATTGAATCATTATTTAACGATAAAATTTTAAAAGTGAATTACAACTTATAGCATTAGCTCACGAGTGTCTTCACTTGCAAGCACAGGAGCCTTAATGGTAAAACAGTATCAATGAATGATTATTTATCGGAAAATTTTAAAAGTGAATTACAACTTCTATTCAAAATGTGTAAATACAACATACAATGCACATCACGTTATTGCTATTATTTGCTTTTCGTTTGCTGGAGCTTTAAAGATTTCAAAATTGACAAATTAATCATGTCGTGTACAAAGAAATGCTTTTTCACTTTTTTTTATATGTATATTACTGGAATATGGCCAAACTGCGTTTGTTTTAAACTGCACTATTCTATATTATATTTCTCTTATATCTTGTTCTATATTACAATATCATATTCAAATCCAAAGTCGTATTTTAAATTTGGAAATGTGCTCTTTCAAATAAATCAGATTAATAAGTAATTGAGAAATATAATACATATCTGGATACTTTTAGAAATAAATTTGACCGTTAAATAAACACTTATATGAAACCAGTAAAATAATTTCCATTGTTAAAACCATCTCGCAAAATGTAAAAATTACTGTAGAACATTTGTTTTCATAATGTTTTAAAAGGACTCACTTCGCAAGAATTCTTTTGTTCGACCCTGTAAATGAAGAATAATTACTTTCTACAGTTTTACCACATTCTACAGTAAGCGTCTTCTAGTCCTGCACGTCGTGTATATCATTTTGCAGGTTTTTCAAATTGTACAACATCATTAAAATACATTGCAATCGATGTTTCTCTTCAAACCATAACACAACGAATTCTTTTTAGTGCATCTGTAAAGAAACTATAAATGCTACACATTTCATTATTTCATTTTCAATATTGAACATACTATACCTCAATCAGAAATATCAATTACTTGACAATCTGATTGTATGCATGTAAGTTAGAGAAAGGAACAGACAAGTCGAATACTTAGATAAAATAGAGTCTCGCAATTGTGAACTAATTTTGACCAAACACTTTGATTTAGCAGGAATTTGGAAAAGTGAAAGTAACTTTACAAAAAAAAAAATCTACAATGGAAATTGAAAAAGTAAAAAGGGAATGATGATGGGAGGGACCTCAGCTATCCAATGCGATTTTTTTTAATGTTGAAATGCAAACTAGCTGTTAGAAAATAACCTTCTCATAGGAATAGCATTAGCTCACAAGTGTCTTTGCGTACAAGGACAAGAGCCTTAATAATAAAATATAATCAATGAATCATTATTTATCGGAGATTTATAAAATAGAATTACAACTTTCATTCAAAATGTGTGAAATATTGGAAAACGTTTCTTGCCATTAAAGTTTTAAAACAACGCACATCACATTACTATCGTTATTTACTTTTTGTTCGTTGGAACTTTAAATATTTCAAAATTGACAAATTAATCATGTCTTGCTAAAAGAAATGTTTTTTCAATTTTTTGATATTACTGGAATACGGCCAAACTGTGTCCGTTTTAAATTGAACTATTCCCTTTCTCTGTTTCAGAAACTCCAAATAAATCGTTCTATATCTCATTTCTCTTACTATATCCATTACCATATTCCAACACATACTCGTACTTTAAAGTTAGGAACGTGCTCTTTCAAATCACTCAGATTAATACGTTATTGAGAAATATAATATTTATTTGAATGCTTTTAGAAATAAATTTCACCTTTAAATAAATATTTATATGAAACCATAAAAAAAAAATTCATTGTTACAACCATCTCGCAAAACGTAAAAATTGCTGTACTCCAAATAAATATTTTTACATTGCATTTCCCATACTATGTCCATTGTCATATTCAAACCCAAGCTCGTATTTTAAAGTTGGAAACGTGCTCTTTCAAATCACTCAGATTAATAAGTAATTAAGAAACATAATATTGATCTGAATGCTTTAAATAACCATTTATATGGAACCATTAAAATAAGTTTCTTTAAAACCATAGATGGCAACATCTCTTAATTATTCTTGAGTCTGATCGAAAATTTGCACTTCCAAATCAGAAAAAAATATACTACCTCTGACAAAAAAGTTCGGTGAATGAATTCAGAACGGCCGATCTGGCAGCATTGGAAAACAAAACGCTGCACCTGAATAGAGGCAAGTGGTGACCATCTTCCCCAACCGTTGTTCAGTTGAGCGTTGTTTATGTTCAGCGTAAAACACAAAGTGCTTGTTCAGTGAGTTGGTTCTTAACTGAAGCACAGGAAAATGAAAGAACAAAAGATCAGTTTAAAGTTTGGTTTTAAGATTTGCAAAACACCGAAATAAATTCATGAGGTGTGGTGCAATTTGAACATCCACCATACTCACCAGATTGCAATCCTCCAGTTTTCTTCCTTTTTCCGCGACTCAAACTCTCTTTGAAAGAGATTTGACCATATTGTTGACATCCAACGAAACGTGACGAAGCTTTTGAACTCCATCCCAAAAGAACACTTCCTGTGAATTTTCCAGTGCATGCATAGCAGATCTCAGCGGTCCATAGTTATGGGAGGTGACTATTTTGAAGGATGGTATGGTAACTTTCGTTAATATTTCATCTACATTAATATTACAGGACTATTCATCGAACTTTATTGTCAGAGGTAGTATAAGAAAATGTGTCTTTTTTCTATGAGGTACTTTAGCGATTTCATTTTGAAATTCTTGGTTAAATAAAATTTCTGGTTGAAAATATGTTCATCTTGGATCAGACTCCGGAATATTTAAGAAATTTCGGCATCTATCTTAAAACATTCCGCAAAACGCAAAAGTTACTTTAAAGGAGGCTTGTTTTTGTGATGTTTTAAAAGACTCACTTCGCAATAATTCTTTTGAATGACCCTGCAAATGAAGAATAATTGCTTTCCACATCATATTCTACAGTAAGCGTCTTCTAGTCGTGCATGCTATGTTATAAAATTTTCGATTTCTTAAAATTGCATAACATCATTAAAATACGCTGCAAACAATGGCTATAACACAAAAAATTCTTTTGAATGCCTGTGTAAAGAAACTATAAATACCACACTTTTCATTTTCAATACTGAACATACCGTAATATACCTTAATCAGATATATCAATTACTTAACAATAGTGCTGTAAAAGTAACGTACTACCAATATACCTGCGATGACTTAAAATTTCTTAAAAAAAAAATAGGATCAATGAATCATGATTCACCAGAAATTTTTAAAAGTGAATTACAACTTCCATTCGAAATGTGTAAAATATTGGAAAACATTTCTTGCCATTAAAGTTTTAAAACAATGCACATCACGTTATTATCGTTAATTAGTTCTCGTATGCTGGAGTTTTAACGATTTCAAAATTGACAAATTAATCATGTCTTGCAGAAAGAATTTATTTTTTGAATACAGCCAAGCTGCGTTCGTTTTAAATTTCACTACTCATTTTTTTTTGTTGTTGTTGTTGTTTCAGGAACTCCAAATAAATAGTTCTATATCACATTTCTCATACTATATCCATTATCATATTCAAACCCAAACTCGTACTTTTAAGTTGGGAACGTATACTGTTTCAAATCACTCGGATTCATAAGTAATTGAGAAATATAACATTGATCTAAATGCTTTTAGAAATAAATTTAACCCTTTATCTACCAAATTATGAATTGATGAAAATTTTACTTTCTAAAGCATTTTACGTAAATCGTTTAGACTAAATTAAAAGATTTACATAATCATTTAATACATTTTTGAAGGTTTTGGAAAAATTAATTAAATTTGAATTTACAAGGATTTTGTGAAATATTTACAACGCCACTCAAATCTTTTATTTTAGATTGTTTTCTTAGCATTTTGTAGAATTATAAAATATACAAATAGGATGTTCTTACAACATAAAAGAAATATTTTCCGAATTTTTGAAATCCTCATCCCTCTCCTCTGCGCCAAAAAAGCTGAAAAAATACAAAGGCAAAAGAAATAATCCCTTTAAAAATATTTTTGTGTATATGTAACCAATAATGCTTTTGGAACAAAATAATATATCTCTAACTCATTCTAAGCAGTATTACAACTAATTGATGTATTAAAAGAATTTTATAATAAGTAATTTTAACGGCACTTGTAAGTACCGTCGGTAGATAAAGGGTTAACCGTTAAGACCCCACACTAGTCACATCAAAAAAACCCGGATGATACACTGAAAAAGATTAAATACTCGAAAATGAGTACATCGATGTACTCATACTGAATTGAATATGTTTGGATAAAAAATGATCACACTGCTTTCTCAATTTTGAAACATCTCATGTTATCAAATCCAAACTAACGATAATTTTGTTTCCTGTAATACAGAGGTTCCCAAAGTGTCTCCGCGGAGCCCTTGGGGCTCCGCCTGAAATTTCCAGGGGCTCCGCGGCGTTCCAAAAACAAAATAAAACAAAAGAAATTAGCATGTTGCAAGTGAAAGAATTTCAAAAGTATGTAAGATTTTTTGTGTGTGTGTGTGCGTGTGTCAGAAATAAATACACCTATACCTGGGTTGAATAACAGAATATTACAAGTCAAAACGTTTCAAGCATTTGCATTATACTTCTATCTACTGTATAATATTTTTGATTTGAATTGCTTTATTTTATATTTCTGCATTTAATGCTTTATTTTGTTTCTGCATTAATGTGTTTTAAAAATTCGATTTAAAATAAGCTACAAGAAATAGCATTCTAAATAGAATGCACAACGTGAATCTAAATAGAAAAGGCCCGCCAGTGTTATTAACTCTGCTTGCTGAACAAAAGGGAGTACAGTTTTATTCTTTGAAGCTCCGCCTATTCACCTATTTATACTTAATTCTTTTTTGTTACCTCTGATTTTGATAGCTCTTGAATGTATGATAATCTGAAGGATGTCATAAAAAAAACTTTATTAAATCAAGATCGCTTAAAAGTAGACTTTTCAAACTATTTTGCGAAAATATCTGAAACCTGCATCAGTCCCTGCTGCATACAGAAGCAAGATGATTAACCCGAGGAAAAGTGTTAACACATTTGCTGAAGCTGTGTGCAGAGGTTGAAACTTTTTTGACAGATCACTACCCTCAATTAACAACAATTTTAAATGATTAAGATTGGTAATGTAAATTGGCATGTTTGCCGGAACATTTTTAGTAAAAGGAATGAAATGAATTTATCGCTGCAAGTCTTACTGTTTTTGATGCAAACTCCAAACTGTCGGCATTTAAGAGGAAACTTACGTTCTGGTCTGAATATGTAGGAAAGGCTGATATAAGTTGCTGTTTTCTTAATAAAATGTTCTTAAATGACCATAACATCAAGTTCGAAAATAAACTTTAGAAAAGTATTCAAGATCATCTCGAACTTCTGAACTTCTGATAGATTCATTTAAGCATTACTTTCCAGCTGCTTAAAATAAGATGATGGATGGTTTTAAATAGGTACAAAATAAATTCAGTGTAAAAGCAAAACCTCACAGGTTAAGCTCTGAGGAATACGAAACTCTCATTGATTTAAAATCTCATAGTAATCTCGTAATCTCTTTTCAAAGAAAGCGTATTACTGAATTTTGGTGTCATTTGACAGATTAATATAAAATATTGTCAGTCAGAGCAAAATTAATTTCTCTCTCATTACAACCAGATATCTGTGTGAAGCTGAATTCTCCACTTATACAAATATCAAAATAAAATACAGAAACTGGTTAAATTCAGAACCAGACATTCGCTTACAATTGTCGAAAATTGCACCAGATATCAAATATCTGTGCAAAACAATTCAAGTACTTTTTTCACTCTAAACTTTTATATATTATTGTTCGTCAAACTTTATGCAGAAAAAAAACTATCAGTATTTAATATTTGTATATATTGCATATTGTTTTATTTTTATTTTTATAATTTTAATGCAACTAAACTGTTTATTTTATTTTTATTAAATTTTACTTATTTAAATCTTCTATTCTAGTTTTCAAAATCGTATTTAATTAATAAAACAATGTCTGTCGCTTAAAACGTCTTCTTTAAAAAGATCTTGTATCATTTAAAATCCCTCACTAGATTCACTTTTGTGTAATGTGTGTATACATTTCTTTTTATTTTTATATCTTTGATTTTTTTAAAATCTGTTTATGTTATTTGATATAATTTTTAGTAATTTAATTTTTTTATACTGTTTTTCATAGTAAAATAATGTTTGTCACAGAAAACATATTACTTACCCATCATACGTAGTATAGGGTAAGTCTTGCAATCGTTTTGAAAATCGAAAAATTTTTTTTGACGGATTTACACGTTTTAGATAGTGGAGATTCCAAAAAACATATTTTTAGAAATTTTTTTTTGCCGTCCGTCTGTCTGTCTGTCTGTCTGTCTGTAAAGGCTCTATCTCCCGAACAAATTGAGATAGAGACTTGAAACTTTGTATGTAGTTAGTATGTAAGAATGGGACGAACCCTATTTAATATCAGCAACCTCGATTATCCGGAACTATTTTTTTCGGACTCTCGAAAAATTCGTTCTGATGAAAGGTATATAAAAATTTAATTCTTTTGTTCTAAGGAATGGACGTAAAAGGCAATAAAATAACACACATTTTGCATATAGAACGAAGTCGATCGGATTATTAGTTGCCGAGATATTTGTAATCTTGTTTTCCACATTCTTCGATTTTTCATGACCCTGTATTTCATTCAAATTTCAATTCAAAAGTATATTTTAATTGGAATGAGACGCTTAATCCGACTCAGTTAATTGTTAGTTAATAGAATTATTATTTTTGGAGTTATAAGGATGTTTCTTTCAGGCAGTTCGGTACTACTTCAGTAGTTTGGCGTTTTATATAATTTGTCGAAATTGGTACATCAGCAGTTCTTTAATATAGCATTACTATGTATATTAACAATATTTAAATTTTGTTTATGAATTGCAATGCATTGTATAAATAGTTTCACATGTGTTATTTTCATATACATATCCATGATGGGTAAGTATTACGGTGGCCCCCAACGACTAGTTTTTTTATTGTATCTTCAATCATTTAAAGCGACTCATTAGATTCATATTATATTTGTGTATATTAAGTATATATATTTCTTTTTTTATACAGGGTGTCCCCTCTCAACAGTGGCCAATGGCTAATTTCTAAACCGTTGGTCATAGACAAATAGTTCCAATTGCAAAAATGCTTTAAAAAAGGTAAAGAATTATTTTTTAAGCGATTTAGGTCAAAAAAATGTTTTGCTAAAAAATTACGAAAATTAAATTTTTATACGGTCCCCCGGTCCTATAAGTGATATTTAGAAAATTTTTACCACTACTCTAACAAGTCAGACAAAAAAAGTCCCATTCCTCTGCGATCAAAATTGACCGAGTTATAGCTGTTCAAAGTTGAAGCATATTTTTTTCTGCAAAATAGGGATCAGTCACAAATTTACTGGAAATAAAAATAAACATCAGATAGAAAATTTAACTTTAAACATTGAGAGTAAAAAAAAAAATTTACAATGTTGTTTCTGAATTTATGTTGACATTTACATGTTAAAGTAAAATATGCAATGTGTGCTAAAAATATAAGTAAAAAAATAACAGAAATTTTGTTAAATTAAACTATGAAAAGCAACAGTCACAAATCGTTACAATATGATATATGTTCAAAGCTCTATTAGATTACTCAACCTAATAGAATTTGATGTAGTCCTATAAAATAAATAAATGGAACGCACCTAAAATCGTATTAATATTATATTGTCATCGGGTTTAAATAAGTATGGGAATTGAACCTCAATCAGATATTTGGAAGCGAGTTAAAATTTGAATATAAGTTTTGAACTAGGAAAATTTACATACGAAAACTATGAACAAAATAAAAGCTTATCAAAATAACATAGGGGGAACTGGGGTACATTGATACATGGGGCACATTGATACACCCCCTCTACCGCTCACAGGGTCATTACAGGAAATTTCACAACAGCTCCAAAAGATGATGCTAGTGTATTCAACTACATACAGAAAATCTTGGAATGATTCAGTAGTTTGATGAAATGGGACGGGTGATTTATTGTTTTTGTTGTTCAAAAGTAAATATGAGTTGTACAATTGAAATGCTATTATATAACTGTTCCAGTATTTTCAACCAAAATGAATACTCTCCCTGGTAAGTACAGCTACTCTTTATCAGTTCTTCATTATTTATTGTTAGATATATTGTGAAGTGTTGGATTTGAGACTCATTTTATTCAAAATCGCTGTATGGGGCACATTGATACAGTCTATGACGGGGCACATTGATACAGCCTAAATCCTTTAATAGTTCATATTTTCATTATCTTTTATTATTTTTTTTACCATACACTCCTTAATCCAACCTTTTTTTTCACGAAAAATTTCTAATATTAGTTTTTATTGAAGTGAAATAGCTCTAATTTCTTTATATTAGAACATTTTATAGTATTTTTGAAAACAGAAGACGTAGGAACTTACCCAGCATCTAGTGCTAGTAGAACAAATAAAAGAAAAGGACGCCATTCTGGCAAATCTCGAATTTATATCGATTCTCCAGAGAAAAAAGTATTTTCGACATGCGAAATGTTAAGTAAGAGAAACAAACTGCAGAACAGAAAATGATACTTATATTATAAACAGAATTTTTAATATAATTATCCTTTATTTTCGGTTTATGAACCTATTTATAAACAGAAAAACTGGTAATTTTTTCATCTTTCATAAGAAAGAAGATAATGCTGGGGTTGAAATGCTAGATATGACAAAGTTACCACAGCCAACAATCAGACAAGAAACAGACAGAACATCAGGTCATAATATATTTAATTTTGATTGCTTTAATATTGCTTAAAAATAAATTGTGGGTGATTTGAATTTTTATAAATAAATATAAAATGGTTTTCTAATTCCTTTTCTATGAAAAATATGCATTGGTATTATTTTGTCGTCATTTTTCTCAAACGTATCAATCTGCCCCGGGGATGGGGCACATTGATACAAATGACTTTTTTTGATTTTTTTAAAATTGCATGCAAAAATACTATATAAAACAATGATTGTACATTTTTATAACATACTACACAAGTTTTGCTGTCACCTCATGGAAAAAAAACTTGAATTTTCTACTTTCTTGACACCAAAAAAAATCTTAGAAAAAAACTGCATCAATGTACCCCAGTTCCCCCTACCTTTTTAAAATAAAATCACGAAAAGAATCAGCTTCATTTGCTTCCAAATTAAACATACGTAAAAATACAATTGAGGATATGAATTTCAAAACTCGATTTATCGCTTTTTGATTTTTCTATCAGTCTATACAAACTTCCACTATTGTAACAATGCAATCTCAAAATTTATAATGAAAACCAATAGATGCATTTAAAGTTTTTCGCTATTTCCCAAAATTCGATTTTTTCGATAAAGAGAATTTTGAAATTCATGTCTTCAGTTATTTTAATAACCAATCTAGAAGTTAATTAATTATAATTAACACTACCGTAAAACTTACACGGTGACAGCGCCTTCAATTAAATCGCTCATTTAAAACATTTTGTGATTGGAACTATATGTCTGTGACAAATAGTTTAGGAAGTAGCCTTTGAACAGCGTTGGAAATCGACTCCCTTTATAATACTTTAAGCACTTAGAGTACGTTCCCTTAAAGCTCAATCGAACTCATCCGTTTTCAGCTATAGATAAGTGGTTTAAGTCATGAAATTTAAAGTTTCATAACTCGGTCAATTTTAATGTTACATGAATGGGACCTTTTCTGTATTACTTGCTAGAGTGTTGAAAAAATTTTACTAAATATCACTTATAGGACCGGGGGACCGTATAAAAATTTAATTTTCGCAATTTTTTAGTAAAACATTTTTTTGACCAAAATCGCTTAAAAAACAATTCTTTGCCTGTTTTAAAGCCTTTTAGCAATTGGAACTATATGTCTATAACCAACGGTTTAGAAATTAGCCATTGGCCACCGTTGAGAGGGGACACCCTGTATATAAATTTAAGTTCTTTAATGTGTTTATGATATTTGTATATTTAAATTTTCTACACTGTTTTTCATTGTACAACAATATTTGTCGATTGAAACGTCCCTTTTTTGTAATATCTTGTATCATTTAATAAATCCCTCATAAGATTCATTTAATATTTATATACATGTATAGTTTTTTTTCTTTTCCTAACTTTAATTGCTTTAATCTATTTTATTTTTATAATTGATTAGTTATTTCAATTTTGTATGCTGTTTTACATAATTGTACTTAATTTTATAAGCAATGTAGGTTGCTAAAAACACATTTTTTTAGTATCTTGTATGCTTTTACAACCCCTGTTTAAAATTTTCTTTTAATTGGTCTCTGCCACATTTTCCAATCAGATATAAGTCTGTAGCAATTTAAAAATATATAGTGGTTCTTTACATTTATCCTCACACTAAGAATTTAAAATTTTGCTCATCTCCACCCTTGCTTAGACTTTTTGTAAATGGCCCCTTCCTGATATAAATTTAATCCTACTGTAGTAGGAAAGTGCGAAAATTTTAGGGACGCTGCGACTCCTGCTTACAAAAAATTATTATTATTTATGGCGAAAACCACACACACAGAGAAAAAAGGTAAGTAGTGCAGTTTTCGTTTGCAGAGAGATACTTCTGTATAATTCCAATAGGCTACTCGCGAAAAAAAAAAAAAAATGAAAATTCGTAGTTCCAGTCATTTATGGGTAATTATGCAACATGTTTTCGCTAGTCCTGCCTATCCGTAACAGAATTATGCGATTATGGAATATTTTTTTTGGCCTTCTTTAAGTTTCTAGCACTTCTAAACATGCATCTAAAAAATATTGCCCCTCATCTTCTTTTTTTGAACAACTTAAAATATATATATTTAGAAGCAGGTCATCGTTTTAGTGTTTAAGTGGGCGGGATAAAATCTATAAGCTGCATTGTTAGGTGCAGCATTGTTTACTTTTTTGGATATTTATTTAAAATATTTGGCTATTAATTATATTTTTGAAAGAAACTTTCTATCACCATTGTCTTTTAAAACTATAATATTTATTGTATAATTTCATCGTAGCCATTAAAGGAATCTGAGAAGAAGATTTTTGATTTAAAATACTGGTAGAAAAGTGCGAAAATTTTAGGGACGCTGCTATCCCTGTGTAAGTTCCAATGCAATGCATAATCCCAACACTGTTATCATTTTGATTTTTAATTCCGAGTTCATAATGGAAATCCCAAAAGAATACTTATTATTTTAAAAATTGATGTTATTAACTCCTTAACAGTGTTGCTTGAACATCGCTCCAGTAAAAAAGAATTTGTTTTCCTCGTACTAAAATCTTTCAGAAATCACAAATTTTTGCTGTATTTGAAGGTAATATCTCGATTATACAAGGTAGATATTTTAATACAAAAGAAGAGGGTTTTAATCCTCCATTTTATTTTATTGTGTCCAATAATAGTTATATTAAATAAAATTGTTAAATGGTTATGTAATAGAAAATTTGATTTTAAAAATTTCTAGTGTGAATTCAGAGTTTCTGTATAAGGAAAGGACCAAACTGAGAATCTTGGTCCAATGTTGGAAATCCTGGCTCGAATTTTTATCCTGCCGATTTTTCTCGGCTTCATACGCACAAAAAACATTAATTTTTAAACCACAGTGTATGTTGGGTTCAAGGGCTCCGCCTTAGAAATTCTTCCCAAAAAAGGCTCCGCGAGCCCAAAAGTTTGGGAACCGCTGCTGTAATAGTTTATTTAATTTACGGTGGCATAAAAAATGCTTATTAATGTAAATATTAAAGTATACACAGTATTTTGAAATAATTTAAAAGTGCTTGCAAATAGTGCTCTTGCTATAAAAATATTCGATTTGGGTACTTTGCAAATATTTTTTCTTATTTTTCGTAATAAACAATCATTTAAACTTTTATTGTTAACAATTTTGAGCAAAAAATAAATGCTAGTATATTTTTACTTTAATTTATAAGTTAAGGGGACAGTTCTTAGCGATTTACAATTGAACACAACCATTGAATCAAAAATAAGTACATGTGTTTCTCAGTTTTGAGTACATTTGGATCGGAGCTATTTTGAGTATGTGAAGTACTTAAAATTGACTACTTTTTGATCAATTTTGAGAAGCCATTCTATTTCAGTGTAATGTTAAGTCTAAGGGGCGTTATTTTCAAACATCTCGCTCAAATTTTAATATTTTCATATGTTTTTTTTTTTTTTTTTACTTTTTTCTATTTTTAATAGAAGAAAGTACTGTAATCGAAATTTTTTCGACGTCCAGTTTTCGACGGATTTACACGTTTTAGAGGTCAGAGATTCCAAAAAACATGTTTTTACAAAATGTCTGTCTGTCCGTGTGTCTGTGTGTCTGTGTATCTGTATGTCGCCATTCCACCATCAAAACGTATATGAAGTTATGCATAGAATTGAACCAAATTTTTTGTGAATGTTTTTGGCTGTGGCAAGCAGGTCCTCCTTCAGTTTTGAAATATTCCGCCGGACGGGGGCGCTGCAATCGCGATTTTTGTGCCATTTTCAATATTGTACCGACCAAAAGTATATGAAGTTATGCATTGAATTGAACCAAATTTTTTGTGTATCTGTATGACTATGGCTAGTTGGTCCTCCCTGAATTTTAAAAAAATCCGTCGGAAGGGGGCGCTGCAATCGCGATTTTTGTGCCATTTTCAATATTGTACCAACCAAAAGTACATCAAGTTATGCATCGAATTGAAGTAATTTTTTTATGTAAGTGTATGGCTATGATTAGTTGGATCGCCCTGAATCTGAAAAAAATCCGCCGGAAGGGAACGCTGCAGTTGCGAATTTTATGCCATTTTCAATATTGCACCACATAAAAGTGTATGAAGTTAGTTCTAGAACTGAACTAAAATTTTTGTATATGATTATTTTTTGATAAGGCAAGTAACTCCTCCCTTAATTTAAAAAAAAAAAAAATCTGCCTATCATTCTATTGTTCATCGGCTCGTGCAGAAACAGAAATTCGTTTTTACTCCGATTAATTGATTGAAGCTGAAATTTAAGATGAAAATCAAAGTTGCATGGTATTGAATTAAAATTATTAAAGCATTAAAATGAGTAACTATTTTTTTTAATATTAAAATATATGTATGAGATAGAAGAAAGTTTTGAAATTAGCACATCCAACTAGTTTTTTTTTTTTTTTTTTTTTTTTTCAGTCTAGCTGAAGACGATCCGATTTACATCCGGGATAGCTTCCATTTTTTCGATTTTGGCTTCACATTTTTCTTAAAAAATTAATTTAAATTTTCGAACCGGTTCAGAAATTGAAACTATTATAATATAAAAACTATACAGCCAAAATCGAAAAGATAAAAACTACCCCGATCGTAGATAATCCTCAACTATCATATAAAGAAAATCATGTAAAAATATTAAAATTTGTGCGAGATATTTGAAAATAATACTTCCATAGACTTAACATTATCATGTGGTCTCTTTGAGTGACTCGAGTGACATCTTAAATAAACACTTTTATGAAACCCTTAAAATAAATTTCATTGTTATAACCATTGTTAAAAATTACTGTAAGGCAGCATTTGTTTTCATATTAGTATTTTAAAACGACTCACTGGTGACTGAATTTAAGCAGCCAGAAAAATTCTTAAAAATTCCTTTCTAGAAAAACAATATTTTGTTTTCTTTACGGTAGTGAAATGTAAAGTCATTCAAGTATATTTATAATGGTTGTTTAACCATAAGGTATTTGTACCCTATACGGACAGGGCTCTCAATATGGACACCCCTAATTTTTTTTAATGTAATAATTTTGATAAAGAGATGGTTCAACATTTTTGGAAAGAAAAGCAGTTGAAAAGATAATTAAGGCTAGAAAGTATAAAAAAGCGCGCTGTTCGCCATTTAGGAGGAAACTTGTTGTTTCGAGATGTGCTGATCTTAATTATTTGTAAGCTTAAATTCTTATTAGATATGGTAAAAATACATTAAATGTTGAAAAGTGAAGTATTTTAGAAAGCTAATAAAACATTTTTTCGATTGCTATTGCATATTTTGCTTAAAAATATTGACTTGCTACGGCATAGTGGAGACACCTGCTAAGTGTCAGCTTTATGCAGTGTTGATCGGCTCGTAGTGAACAGGTTCTGTTATTTTTAATAACTTAATTTAAAATTCACTGTTAATTTATGACAGACTCTTCAAATGAAATCCACATTTGTAGTAGCCTAGCAATAAATACGCTTTTTCTCCAAGCATAAATCTGAGTTGAGGATGACAAAAAACAAATCATTAATTAATCGATTCAGAACTCTTTGTCAGAAAAACAAAATCAGTGACTTTACTTCTTAAGTTTGTAAAAGGTAGTTTTTTTGTGTGTGTGTGTGTGTGTGTCTGTGTGTTTAACAGACATTAAAAATTATTCTACTGAGCTATATAAATGAAGCTGACATGTACTGTAAGTAAGCAGCTTTCATTCCAGTCTGGTTTCAAGCGTTTCCATCACATTTAAGCTCTATATATGTCTGTAATTTTCGAATGGAGCCGACATGCACAGTAAGTTACCCAGCTTCCATTCAAGTTTGGTTTCAGGCGTTTTCATCAAGCTTAGGCTTTCTGCATATCTCTATTTAACTTCTTAGTACAATAATAAATATACTTTTTTTCAGAACATTTTTAATTTTTCCTGTTTGTAAATTAAACAAATCGGTATTTTTTCTGAACTCTGTTCGGAATAGGCGGATTTTCAAAATACCGGGGCTCGGAATAGCGGGACTCTGCTGTATACCAATTATGCTATAAAGCATGTGAATTCAACTACCTCTCTTTGCAAGAATAATTAGCTGAAAAGATGAGACTTTTTTCCATTTTGCAGGTTGAGTTTGACAGAAGATTGAAATAGGACGAAAAGTCCAAGAGCCGACCGCACAAAACCCTAAGCCATCGAGCACAAGAAAAAAGCCTTTATTTTATGAAAGAACAGTAATAGAGGAATCTAATGATACACGTCCGTCGGAAGTGAAGTATTGCATAAATGAAAAATGAATACCACTAGTGGCTGACTCGTAGACTTATCATTATGTTTTCTTGCACCCAGTTTTCCGCGTTTTCATACTTTTGATTGTAAGGCAAACACAATTATAGACCTACCAGTGAGCCACTAGATGTATTATTTTTTGGCTTATGCACCACTTCAATTCCGGCAGACATATGTCATTAGATTCCCCTATGACTACTCTTCCATAACATAAAGGATGTTTCCTTGTAATCAATGACTCAGGGTTTTGTTAGGTCGGCTCTGGGACTAGAAGAGAAATTTTCTTTCTTTCTTGCAAGAAGAAGGCATAATAGCCATATCTTATTAAAAATCCAAACCCGGATCACATGTTTGGATATGACCTCATTCAAATACAAGCGTTTAATAAACAAGAAAGAAAAAAATGACGGACGTCAAACATCGATTAATGAAACACTATCCAACATATTCAGATTAATTTAACAAAACTTCACCGTTTAATAAGGTGAAATAAAATGACTGATTGAACCATTTGGTAACACATAACACATTTGAAAATTCAATTTCTATCCACAGTCCCATTCATTTTGAGTAGCCCTGTATATGACATATAGATTTGTATCGATAAACTGCATGCATGCAAAAATTTAGTCCAGTTAGGAAATGCATACCGCAATTGAGACTTTCCCTTCAGCAATCATTGTTAGCAAGGAGAATGTACGTGAATTCTTTTATATAGTCAGGCATACGAGGTATGGAAATTACACACAACGAGTAACATGCGAAACATTAATTAAATTAAATGCACATACCGAAAATGAAAATCAAATTCTAGCAATTATTGCTGAAAGACAGTACTGTAACCGATTTCTTTTGTGTATTCCTCTAAATGATGGATGATAAATGATTTGAATGCACTACTTTGTAGTATTCATCTTGTAGTGAAATTCAGTGACTTACATCAATTTCTATATATTTCAAATAATGTCGTTAAGATAAACTGCAAACGGTTTTCCCCATTGACCATAATTTAACGGAATTCTTTTGTGTGCCCCTGTAAATGAACAATAAATGCTATATACTTCATATTCAATACCAAACATACCATGGTAAACATTATATATATATATAAATTGTTTGGAAATCCGAGCTATATATCGACGCAAATTAGAGCTTGGAGATACGGCCAGACAAACCGAAATCTTAAACACTTTTCAATTATATTGGAAAGCGTTAAAAAGCAAAAAATATAACTTCCATGCGAAAGTCTTTAACAATAAATTTAATCTCCATATAAAACGCCTAAAATACTGAAAAAGTTCTTAGAATAAAGTCGTAAAATAAAGACATATAATTTACTGAATGCCAATAAAGCTTAGAAATGGAATATTACAGTTATTTGCTTTTCATTTATAGAAGCTTTAAAGACTTTAAAATTTCCTCTTCAACAAATTAACTATGTCTTATAAAAAGAATAAAAAAATTAAATTCTTTGGCCATACTGGAAAGTTGCCAACCAACAGTAGCATTCGTTCTAAATTGCGCTATTCAGTAAACTCTTTGTTATGAAATCTCCTGATGAATAGTTCAACATATTTTGGTGCGGAAAAATATGTTAACAGCTATATCTTATTCAAGCATAAATTTTAAATTCAAAAATATACACAATCAAATCAATGAGACTATAGGACAAGCGAGAAAGATAACAATGATGGGAAAGACTTTAACAATAAATTTAGCAACCACAATTCAAGATGTATAAAATACAGAAAAACATTTGTTGCCAACAAAACTTGGTGTCGATGTTGAAGTGTAAAGGCTATTAGCGGCACATTAACTGTAACTTTACCATAGAAAAACAGAGTATCATCCATCTTAGTGGGTGGCGCATGAAGCCTAACACCGGAAAAATCATAAATAAAATTAACATCCCCACTGGGTGTACTTTTATTTCTGCTGTCATATTTCGAGATGATGCGTTTAGAATTCTTTTTGTTTTTATTGGAAGATTGCCACGTTCTAAAAAGTTTTCTTTGCCGCCGATTCTTGTTAAGCAGACGATTCTTAATGGAGCTAATTGTTCTGAAGAGTCTTCGTTTTTCTTCTTTTACATCCGATGAACATGCTTTTCAAGAGGTGGGGGTGAGGGAGGGGGATATTGGAAAATAGAAGAAGCCGCTAAGAAAAGTGATGGAAATGGTCGATGTCACATTGAAAAATTCTACAAGATCTCGCATTAATTAAAGTGAGGTTTTATTGATTTTTAACTACATTCAGCGTACGGGGGATAAAAACAAAAAGCTTAGATGGTGATCAGAACGACTAATGGAATACTCTTTTAATCAGAAAAGTACTTTGAAGAAGTTCATTAAGGTAATTAAAAGCAGCGTCAAACGTTTTTTATGTGATCTAAATTAAGCATTCAAAAGTAAAATAAGAAATGTAAAATGTAGATGCTTCTAAAAGGTTATGACCTAACTTGTTGGAATATCATTATTTCATAGATCATTAATAACGTTTTCAATTAAATTTGTTTTGGTAATAGTTATTTTTTATGACTTTTGTAACATTTGAGAAAATATTTTTTTTCAATCTTTCTCAACAAGAAAGGACAGTAAAGTGAAATAATTTGAAATTATTAATGGTAAATGTTTCTTTTTGTTGGCAAAAGGGTTGAATGAAATCCATTCTGATAAGAAATTTGAACTTCTTTGACTTTTAAATCTGGAAAATATTTAAAGAATTCATTAAGATAATGCAACTTCAAACGTTTTCGTGCTATCTAAATACAGCATCATAAAAAAAATATGCGAATATGAAGATAATGTTACATAACCCAACTTGTTGGAATATTTGTATTTTTTAGTTTCTTTAAAAGTATATTTTCGACACTAATTTGAAAGTGCGGTATGAGGTTAAATCGAAAAGCAATGCCTATATTGTTCTATTTTTTTTTTCTTCAGTTGCTGGACTATCTATGTATGATATTATAGAGGTAGCCTTACTCTGCTTATATAATATTTTCCTTTTCAGTTTGAGTGATTATAAGTATGAAATTGAAGCTAATAGAAAGAATCGTCATAGAATTTCTGGCAAAAGAAGGTTATGCACCTACCCAGACAACCAGAACTGTCCTTCGGATGTCATACAATGATTATATAGATCCTGTAGTTGTCATATATCCCATGCGAACTATCCGGTGAATGCGCTGAGAATGATAACGAACGGACGGACGGTCCGATCACATTGAACAGCCGATGAATAACTCTCAACGAACTATCCAACCAAATTGTCCCCGAAACGGCCGATGGATGTCCTGTAACCGTCAGTGAATTTTTTGCAGCTGCTTCGCCTTTTCTGAACTCAACTCGCAATAAGTTTTCAGTAATTGCTTAAAACAATATATTTTTAAACATTAACATATTTTAGACTGTCAATCATTGGTGACTGGCATTGCATTCGACGTGTTAATAGAATAGAGAAATTCAAAAACAAGCTATCGAATTAGAAAGTGCGTTTGCTAGCAGTCACTCATGGGTGTCTTCGAATGTCTACATATATGGATAAAATAATGCTGAAGATCGTACTTTTTTATGTACATGCAGAGGTCGATCCAGGCAAAATTTGAGGCCTGTTTAGGGTCCTTCACAAAAATTAATTTAATAAAATGGGCCCCTTCACAAAAATAAGTTTAATATAACTGGCATTTTCACAAAATTCCATTTAATAAAATAGGAACTTTTATAAAATTCTTTTTCATAAAAACTGTTTAAAAATGCATAATTCGTAAATAAAACCACGTCATGAAAAACAAAAACTTTAGCAAAAGGGTTTAAAGATGTTTTTGTTAATGTATGCTTCGTTCGAATTTGAGTAACTGGGTTTCAAGTTTCATTATGATTTTTTTTTTCCACAAAAATAATTTTAGTTTTCACAAAATGGGTCCTAAGAATAAAGATCTGGATCAACCCCTGATATCTTAAAAAAGAAAATTAGGCTGCAAACTGAATTTGGGCGATCCAGAGGGTATCTGCAACTGTCCTATAACTGTATAAAATGTGTAGTAAAATGCTGTCCACGAGACATTGGCAGGTTTCACATTTCGGATTTCAGGGGATGTCCTACAACTGTCCACAAGACGAATTCACTCATCCAGGATATCAGCTTATCTTGAATATGACATTATTTGGATAATTTTAGGATCGTCCAGAGGATATAATATAAATGGCCTGTGACCGTCCCTAAGGTGTCATGAAGTGACATCCAAAGGATGTTGACAGATGTGACATTTCGAAACCCAGGGGATGTTCTGTAACTGTCGACAGTAACAATTCATCGGTCCACAGGATATCACGCACATCCGGAACGTGACATCTTTAGGATCATTTTAGGATGTGTTTGTGTTGTCTGGGCAATAAAAAAAAGCTATAAAAACTTGAAAAATGGGTACTTTTTTGGTTAGCCGGGCACTAATATATATATATATATATATACATATACCGGGTGTCCCAAAAATGACTGATGGATTTTAAAATTCAATGACTTGCAAACAGTGACAGCTATTTTAAAAATTTTTGCAGGAGGGTTATGTATATGTCAGAAGTTTTTTTACCGTGTTTTTTATTTTAGTTCGCATCTCAAACATTAGGTGGCGCTGACGGCGATTGAAGGGCAGGTCGACGCTTCACTCAGCACTGATCACCTGGTCATACTACGCGTATCGTTCAAACGCCAATTATGATTTTTCAACGTACTGATGAATTTGCACAAGAAAAAAATTATGTTAACCATTCAAAATTTTCAAAATGTTTTTAACTGTAACTGTAACACGCTCTATTGTTTCAAATCATCACGATCTCGAGCTCGTACCTTCAAATAACTAAGTCTGAAATTCCCTTTCGATTGGCTGCGCGGTTAGGTCGCTAGGAGTATATACAGGGTGTCCCAGAACTTCGTGTACAAACTTTGAGGGGTGGTAGAGAACATCGTTTGGAACCACAATCACATAGGAAAGCTGGGCGGAAACGTCACCCGTTTGTTAACCCGCTCACAGACGCATATTCACAGTATCCGCAAAGAAACTCTTCGAGAGGGTTGAATTCTGATAGGGATTGGCCGACGCGTTTTCACGTAACTTGGCGATAATTATGCTTGGCGAGCGATAGATGCTTCCGTCGAGGAGTTTGATTTCCTTCCGAACCGAGTACAAAGTAACTTTTCTCTTGCAGCATTGCATTGGATGGAACGTGTCTTACTGAAATCTGTACTCTTTAAAAGTTTTTAAACACAAATTTTTACTTTGTACTTGGTTTACTTTGTACTCGGCTCCGAAGGAAATCAAACTCGACGGAAGCATCTATCGCTACGCCAAGTATAATTATCGCCAAGTTACGTGAAAACGCGTCGGCCAATCCCTATCAGAATTCAACCCTCCCGAAGAGTTTCTTTGCGAATACTGTGAATATGCCTCACAGACAGCGGTTTGTCTATGAAGCTACAAAATTTTTAATACAAAATGAACATTGACACTAGAATTTTAATATGATTTTTCCATTTATTATGTATGTGAAATGTCTCTTTTTTCTTCTTTTCAAACACATTTTTCAGCAATTTCTGATCTCATTCATATTTTTCCACATTTTAGCAATTTCTAATAGCTACTATGATACTTGATTTTAAAGATACACAATTTTAAATTTAATTTAAAATTAAATCATTTCCTGTACTTTTTTCTGTGTAATAAAGCATTCTACACTGCTTTCTGCACAGTGTCATAACTGTGTCTTTGTGTTTCTTTAAGCTTTTCACGGACAAAGCACTTCCGTTGCTAGTGGACGAACTGCTGTACTAACTAGTGGATTTATCGACAATGCTAAAGAAATAATACCAAACAACAATTAATTTTGAATAATGTCCTATAAAAACCTGGGCAAATTATTGGTACAGATATTTTTTATCTAAATAAAAATAATTATTATCATTTTATCGAAACATTTGGGTTTACATTTAGTTCAAATACAGAACCTATTCAGCGAGTAAAATCAGCGCCGTAGCTAGGGGGGTGCTACAGGCGGCTCAGTCCCCTCCCCCCCCCCCTAAAACATTTTGAGCCTCCCCTGGAAAAGACTCCAAGGTCACTAAATGAATTTATGTTAAGAAAATCCAAATGAAATTCTGTTCAAAAATTTCATTTAATTTTGAGGACCTTTCACACTTTTGCAAAAATACTAATTGTAACTAAATAAGTGTTTCAACACTCACACATCTTACTTGTACATATGAAGCTAACATGATGTTTAATATTGCACTAGTTATTCACTCGAATTTTTCATCATCCTGTTCTTTTCTTAGCATAAAATGAAGTATTACAACCTTTTAATGAGAAACATAGTAACTACAGTGTGAATATGCACTAATTTATCCTTCTGCGCCACAGAGAGAGAGAAAATGAGCCCCTCTCCCCTATATTATTCACTTCAAGCTACGGCCCTGAGTGAAATGATCATATTAGCCACAAATAATACCTTGACAAAAGTGTCATAGTCAGTTGTAGCATTTCAATAACTGAGTAACGAACTTCAACTGGGAGACAGCTCCTAAAATACGTTCATTTTAAAATAATTAATTTCTCTTAAACTAACTAGCTAACCCGCCCGGCGTTGCCCGGGTCCGTATTAACAATATTAAACGAACTTGAAATTTGTATTATTTTATCATTAACTCGAAACTTGCAGAAATGCATTGTCAGAAATACGTGGCCACTGACTGTTGTTTTTTAAAAAGAACTAATCTATCGCTTCACCGGTAAAAAATATTAATCTATATATATAAAAGGAATTCTGAGGATAATTGAGGCACAGGGGAGCAAATCTTGGCAATGCGCCAACTCGGTCCAGAGGAAGCAAATCTTGGCAATGCGCCAACTCGTAAATATTAATCTAAAATATAGATTTCTGACTGCAGACGATTTTAAGATATTAACAAAAGAATGTTATATTTTCAAGCAAAACGTTAAAATAATTTTCTATATTGATATTTAAAACACATATGATAAAATAATTAATATTTTTTACCGGTGAAGCGATAGATTAGTTCTTTTTAAAAAACAACAGTCAGTGGCCACGTATTTCTGACAATGCATTTCTGCAAGTTTCGAGTTAATTATTTTATCATATGTGTTTTAAATATCAATATAGAAAATTATTTTAACGTTTTGCTTGAAAATATAACATTCTTTTGTTAATATCTTAAAATCGTCTGCAGTCAGAAATCTATATTTTAGATTAATATTTACGAGTTGGCGCATTGCCAAGATTTGCTTCCTCTGGACCGAGTTGGCGCATTGCCAAGATTTGCTCCCCTGTGCCTCAATTATCCTCAGAATTCCTTTTATATATATAGATTATTTTCACGTAAATGTTCTTATAGAATATGTAACTGCAGTGCATTTAAAAAGCTTACTTTATGCAATCTGATCTGGTGTAATAGCATAAATTATTTCTGTGGCTTTCTAATTCCCCCCCCCACCCCCCACTGAAAAATTCCTGGATGATAGTGTTAAGTCTATGGGTCGTTATTTTCAAATACCTCGCTCAATTGTTATATATATATATATATATATATAGAACCATTAGATAGATAATACTACAAATCAACATCAAAATATGGAATACTATATCAAACATAGGAGTTGGCAAAAATTGGAATAATATTGGAAAAGCTCGTTATCAAGGGCAATGTTAAATAGACCAGAGTTGGGCAAAATACATCAAAAAATCATTTTCGATACAAAATACAAAATACATTCGTTTTAGAACCTAAAATACAAAATACAAAATACTTTCCTATAAAAAAAATTCAAAATACAAAATACATGTATTTTGAAAATACATTTAAAATACAAAATACATTTGAAAATTTTAAAAGTTTGTGCATAACATTAGGGGTTTTCACAGACCGTGTCCGGCACGATCTGCAGTCCGGTTTCGGAGATTTTTTTTATCCACAACACTCTTGCCGGGCCGGCCCGGACTTGCTGTTCAGTCGTTCCGGGCTGGTCCGGGCCAGATATCCGGTTTATATTTTTCTGAAGGATAGTCTCAAATGGACCTGTTCATTAGTCTTTCGGGTCCCGGCTTTACTTTTTTCTCTGCAAATTCGGGCCGGACCTGATTTATTCTGTCCAGACCGGATCAGGACTAGACTTTATCCTTCCTAGAGGCCTGAATTAGTCAAATATTGGAGTATTTTTTTTAATCCAGTGAATTCCAATAATGAACTATCCAAAAATCAGTACAATGTTGCCCGACCCAACAGTTTTTTCCAAATAATGTATGTATTTTTAAATTGCTATAATTTTACAGTTAAAAGTTTTAATTTTGCCATTTTTAAAGGATGGTAAATATGTTTCTGGACAATAAAATTAAAGCAAAATATAAAAGGAACTCTAAAATTGAATCTGTCAAGGAATCCTGTCTTAAGCCTGTTCTCAAATCCAAATGTTTAACTTTATGAAATAAGTTTTGATTTATTTTTTGTTCGAAATGGATGAAAGTAGAAAGTGTTGTTATTCAATAGTAATGGAATCGCACTCATTTTCCCGTGTTTTTACAAACACAATAAGTATTTCAGAAAATATTGTCAAAGTGGGCGTTTTGAACTGCATTTGTGCACGTAAGAAAATTAACCACTCAAACAGAAACAAGAAACGTGTTTGTCGCATGAACAAAATTGCTTATGTATCAATAAGTAATTCATTGATCAAAAAATCGAAAACACAGTTCGATTCCAAATCGCTTCCATAGTCGGGTCTTTCAATTTATATCTTTCCGTTAAAAAATGAGTTTGTAAATGTGTCAAAATGTTTTGCGCTTGTTAAGCAGAGTAGATGAGAACAGCCTTAAATGGCAAATGTTTTAAGTCATGCAAAATGGGTTTAATTACACGCAAAAAGAATATAATAAATTTAGAGAAAACTGTGTATCAGCTGAAAGGAAATCTGCTAAAAGATTTTTTTTTTCCTTTTAGATTTTTAGAGCCAAGGGCGTGCGAAAAAAACTGCGGCTGTTTCAATTTGGCGCCCCCCTCCAACTTTTTCTTGTGACAGGCTAAATGATGTTGGTAGTATAAATTTGGCACCCCTTGAATTTCCGCACCTGGGGCGACCGCTCCCTTCACCCCCCCCCCCTTTTTTTTTTTTTTTTTTTTTTTTTTTTTTTTTTTTGCACGGCGCTAGGTAGAGTGCCCACAAAATTTTTGTCACTTACAAACAAACTCACAAGATGGACACTTTATAAAAACAATCAAATGATATTCAGGACCTTCTAAAACATATAAATCCATCAAAAACTTGAAGTAGATTTTTTTGCGAATCCAATACTTTCTTATTGTAAAGATAGAGGAAAGTAAAAGGAGCGAGAGATTGAAAATCAAAGTGTCAGTTCAGTAGTTATTCTTACACGCATATAGAAACACACATATATCAAAAAATTGTATAATCTCTTTCGGTGGAAGTTTTTTAAAAAGTATATATAATTCGATAGAGTTTCGATCACTATAACGCAGATATAAGTATATTTCCCATGAATAATAAATAAGATAAAATTTTATAAGAAATATTAAATAAACATCATGTTAAACATTTTCATTTAAATCCTGGAACTATCATAACATATAACAACACGACGTTCGGAATATCATGACACCAAAAACTTTTTTGTTGTTTTTAAGTGATGGTGTTTAGTGTTTAATAGATAATTAGTGTATTCCATTTGTGCATCGCTCTTCTTCATGGTCTGTTTCAATACTTCGAGGGACAAGAAATTGTGTCTCTGTAATGTTAAATTCACACCGGAATAATCGATTTTTTTTAAATTAAAAAAGCAATTTTGAAACATTTTTGAACTAAAATTAAGTATATAAAATTTAGTTAAAAGTTTATAGCGAATCTTGATTAAAATTAAGTGAAATATAATCAATGTTGAATTCAGACATTTTTCTTCAGAGGGAATTCTGTGGCTCCGGAGGGGGACATTATAAAGTTCCGGGGGAATTGTACTTTTTGACTATTGAAAACGCAAAATTTCAATTTTTCCGGTGGGGGACATTTAGTTGCTCCGGAGGGGGATGTCCCCCCGGGCAACCACCCCCTGAATTCAACACTGGATATAATATATTTCACTGCCCCTCAAGAAGTTAAAGACCCTACAATCTTGAACTGATCATAGCATTAAAATTACTTCAAATACTCATAACGTTTTTTCTATCATTCATATTGTAAAACTGCATTAAAAACTCATGCATACAATATTTGTTATAATGATTGCAAATTAAAAATTGCTACTTTCTTTAAGCATGAATACACTACTATTCTCTTAAAGAATCTTTTATTGATATTTCTGTTTGATTAATTTGCAAACCAAATGTTAAACATTTTAGAACTCTGTACAATGAACATCAATCTCGCTTGATACATAAATAATCTCAGAATATACGGGATACGTAAATAATTGCATAATTAATAATGTATACTTTTGTGCTTATAAAGCGGTACAAAATAATGTTTAATTATTATTATTATTTTAATTTTATTCTAAAAAAATAATGCACATACCCAGAGCCTTGCAAAAGGGGAAGGGAAGAGGGTGGTCGCCCTGGGCGCGGAAATTCAGGGGGAGGGCGTCAGATTTATACTACCAATGCCATTTTTAGCTTGTCACAAGAAGAAATTGGCGCGGGGTGGCGCGAAATTGAGTCTTTGCCCCGGGAGCGGTTTTCTCTTCAGATGCCCCTACACATATCCACACATTTAAAACCATAAATATATATCAAAATAAATACCAAAATCATAAATATAGAACAAATCTGCTGTAGGGGAATAATTTTGTAATTAATTTGATTAATATTTTTATCAATAATAAAATTTTCATCTGAGAAATTTTTGTTTGAAAATTTCGTTTCGAAGTTTTATTACTTATAAATTAAAAAGGAATAAAACTTCGGTTTCGGACAGCAACTTTCGTTTCGGTCGGACACCATTTTATATTTTATATCTTCACTAAAAAAGCACTATTAAATAAAACATTAAAAAAAAAGAAAAAAAAAACAAGAGAAATTACACTGTATAAACATGTATCTCCATTAACGGCAGGTCTATAGCCAAAACTCCGGTATTTAACATACTCAATCGTAAATACAATTATTAAAAATCTGATCTCAATAACAATAAATAAAACTATTTATATAATAAAATTATCTCCCAATTAAATGAATATCAGGGTGGGTTAAAATATGCCCGAACTTTGATAAAAAGGATACAAAAAAAACTAGATAAAATATTGCAATCAAGGTATAACGGTATAAAACTAAAAATTTTACCTTTAAATTTGTTTTAAAATGCGTTGTTGCGTCGAAGGTTCCACTTATAACGGTAGACTTTGTTGTACACATTTGGCATGCAGCTTTAACTTTGCCGTTACTATCAACGGAAATTAGTTTAAGAAATTTCCCATCTAATATAGCGCAACGTGCACTATCGCAATTCATTGATATATTGTTATCCGGAGATGGGGCAATATCAACCATTCTTTCACGAGATTTAAACATACATTACATTTCTTTCTGCTACCGCAGTAACTTTCTTTCTATGGTTCTTAAAAAGTACTATACACAGCAAAACTCTGAATGATTCTTCCTGTTTTGTCGTTCTGACAGCAAAGTTATAATTATAAAAACTACAACGTTAGAATTGTACACGTACAGTTCAGCAAAAATGCTTAAGTAAAACAGAAGCATTCATTCTAATCCTTATCATAGCAATAGTTGAAAAAGTATGTTTACATTAGCTTCTAGAAACGAATCCTATCAGACAAAACAAAACAGAGAGGCATTTGTTTTGCTTTTGTGAATCTTACATCTGCAGTGGTTTAAACGAAGCAACTTGAAATCTACAGAAATGTATTTTGAGTATGAAATGTATTTTCAAAATACAAAATACTTCGGAAAAGTGTTTCAAAATACATTACTAAAATACTTTCGTTTCGTTGGGATAAAATACAAAATACAAAATACAAATGTATTTTGAAAATGTATTTCAAATACATGTATTTTCGATACTGCCCATCTCTGAAATAGACACATTAATTGCGATTAATTTCTGATTAGAAATCAGGATAAACCTAAAAATGATTTCTAAATTGCCCGATTAATCGCAATTGAAAACATAGTTCAAAGAAAAATATTAGAAAAATAATAAGACAATAATTGAATTATCAAAAGATTAATTGCAATGGAAATATATATTTATACATATTTGCATAGGATAGCTGAGGACGATTTACAACCAGGCTAGTTTATACTTTTTCGATTTTGCTTTCAGACTAAAAAAAAAAAAAAAAACTGTAACGTTCAGAACCGGTTTGAACAGTTTCTGAAAATGAAACTATCCTAATATAAAAAAGAATATAACCAAAATCGAAAAAGTAAACACTAGCGCGGTTGCGGTTGTGGGTCGTCCTCAGCTATCCTATGCAAAAAAATAAAAAATCATGAAAAAATATTAAAATTTGTACGAGATATTTGAAAATAACGCCCCCATAGATTTAATATTAACATCTGGGTCTTTTTGAGTGACTAGTGTGGGCTCTTAACGTTTTCCCATTATGATTTATACTCTATTAGATGTATAATTAATCAAGAAATGTAAAAACGTGTTTAATAAGATACGATCATTTAATGAGGATTTGGAATGGGGTTAAATCGCTTTTATGCTAATTTTTCAAATTATTTATAAATTATTTTAAATTAACCTTAATTATATAGATTAAAAGATACTTAACGCCATTAATCTATTTCAAACGAATTGAGTTAGTTATACTTGACCTCACATATGTATGAAACAACAGCCGGAATTCTGACAATTTATCCTCTAGTTGTGATTACGCGTTAGTGGCGTCATCTATGGACAAATATTCAAAATAATTTAGCTTCTTAGAAACATTTAAATATGAGTTTTTATTTATTTAAAGGCAATAATAATAACAGTAATAACAGAATATATTCGACTTTAAATTTACGTTGAATTTTTAAATTTAAGGAAAGACCGCCAATATCTCTTAAGAGGACTTATAATGACCTAGGTGGCGATAACCTCGTGTACTATTTTTTTTAGAAGAATAAAATAAAAAATACATTCAGAACTTGAGTAACCTCTAGGAAGGGAGCGTAATATTTTGAACTGTCCTCTGCTTTCAAAACAGCTATAGCCGCTTTAACATGAAATTAATGAGTTTCTCTTAAGGTTGTTCTTAAATCCAAACTGGCTACATTCTGGCACATTTCTGAAAACATTTCCACCCCCTCCAACCAAAACGAATGAGATGGTCTGGTGAATTAATCCAGAGACCATACAATCGAAAAAAAATGTATTTTCAGTAAAAATAGAAGATTTTTAGGAAAATGATGCCAAATTTGACGTTTTGAACCGAATTCCCTACATGGCAGCATTCAAAAGAATGAGGGGGGATTGCCGTCATGGCGCACAAATTTTTTTGTAATTCAAAATGTATTTAATTTTGAAAAAAAGGGGGGGAGGATGTGCGATTACAAACAAAATTTCATTGCACTTCAATAATCATGTCTTTAAATATTATGCTTTTAAGTTAAAAAAATTAGCCTGTAACTGTATCGGGATACCGAAAGCAGGGATATATTTCAGGGATATATTTCAGGGATATATACATATAAAAGATATTTCTTCTGCTTTTTGAGCTGGGAGAAATATACTTGAGATCTGTTTTAATAATCGCTTCAGCAATCTGAAATAAATAACTATCACTTTAATATTAATTATTAAGGCCCCAAATTGGCACTGAAAAAAACCCGGATGATAACGTAAAGTCTATTCTTTCCAATTATCTCGCTCATATTTTAATATTTTTACATGATTTTTTTTTTTTTTTTTTTTTTTTTTTTGCTTAGGATAGCTGAGGACGATTCACAACCGGCCTAGTTTTTACTTTTTCGATTTTGCTTATATATATTTTTATATTATGATAGTTTCAATTTCAGAACCGGGTTAAACCGGTTTTGAAATTTAATTTTTTTTTTTTTTTTTTTTTTTTTTTTTTTTTTTTATCCGAAACCAAAATTGAAATAGTAAAAACTAGGCCGGTTGTGTATCGCCCTCAGCTATCCTATGCAAAAAAAATCATGTAAAAAATATTAAAATTTGAGCGAGATATTTGGGAAAAAAAGCTCCCATAGACTTTATGTTATCATCCGGGTCTTTTTCAGTGACTAGTGTTGCGTCTTAAGGGCGTAGAAATAACTTGAAAACAAGTTGAAAACAAGTTAAATGTAGATTCTGCCATTGCAGAATTCAGTTTCGCCTCCGATTAAAATAAATAAATAAATAAATAAATAAATAAAAAATTGATAGAGGTTTTTTAGAAGGGCGACTTCGTTTAGAATACAATGAACTAACTTCATTTTTCTTGTGTTTATCAATATAATAGCAAACAGAACGACGTGAAATACCCAATTGATTAGCAATTTCTCTCTGAGACATTGGAATTGCGGATAGATACAATTTGACGTGCTACTTCGTCATTGACTAGATTCATCAAAAACGGATTTTCTCTTTAGTTTAAACGCTTTTTTATAGACTCTGAGAAAAAGGAAATGCATTTTAACAATAAAATAGTATGAATGTCTCGTTTTAATGGCCAGATTACGAAACTAGTCGTTGGGGGCCAACGTAATACTTCCCATCATGGACATTCATTATATAATATGTGAAAACTATTTATAAAATGCATTGCAATTCCAGAACAAAATTTAAACGTATATTTAAATATGCTTAATATACATAGTAATGCTCCATTAATGAATTGCTGATGAACCCATTTCGACAAATTATGTAAAATACCAAACTACACAAGTAGTACCGGATTGCGTAAAAGAAACAACCTTATAACTCTAAAAACAATAATCATATTAACTAACAGTTTACTGCGTCAGATTAAGCGTCTCATTTTCAATTAAAACATATCTTTGAATTGAAATTTGAAGAAAATACAGGGTCATGAAAAATCGAAGAATGTGGAAAACAGGGTTTACAAATATCTCGGCAACTTTTAATCCGACCAACTTCGTTCTTGATGCAAAATTTGTGTTATTTTATTGCCTTTTACGTCCTTTCCTTAAAATCGAAAAAAATCGAAAATATTTATATACGTTTCATCAGAACGAATTTTTTGAGAGTCCGAAAAAAATAGTTTCGGATAATCGAGGTTACTGATATTAAATAGGCTTCGTCCTATTCTTACTTACTAAGTACATACAAAATTTTATGTCTCTATCTCCCTTTGTTCGTGAAATAGAGCGTTTACAGAGAGACAGACGGACAGCAATTTGCTTTCTCTAAAAATATGTTTTTTGGAATCTCCAGTATCTGAAACGTGTAAATCCGCCAATTTTTTTTTTTTTTTTTTTTTTTTTCCGATTTTCAAAACGATTGCAAGATTTACCCTATACTACGTATGATGGGTAAGTAAAAGTGTGCCACAATTTTTGACACGACACTTTTTAGCTTGTCTGAAAGAAATAGCATCGGAGGCTAAAAAGCTATTGGGTTTGGGTATCTTACTTACATTGAGCGATATATAACTTTCTGTCTTTTTTCAGAGAGCCTGCGAAGGCCTTTCGATATTTCATGGTGCTGCCATCTATTGATGTTATGATAAGTCTATTGGTTAAAATTTTTGTCTAAATTTTGTCTTTTTTTCCTTTTTTTTTTCGCTCAAAACACTATTAATATTTAAAATTGAAAAAAAATAATTTTTAATGCATAGAATTACTCTAATTTAACTATAATCATTAAAAATAATAATGATAATTATTTGCCAAGTTGCTTTGAGTTTTAAAAACACAAGAAAAGTATCCGAAATTTTATATTGAATGATTTACATAAGGATGTATTTCGATTCAAACCGAAGCAATAAAACTTTCCGTTTTATTTTAAGGGCCCCACCAGTGGCCGAGAGGCTCTAACCTCTCAACTGGTAGACGGCAGGTGCTGGGTTCGAACCCAGTCGCGGCTGTCGGCCTGACCGTTCGGAGTTTTCGTGGTTTTCTTCGAACCTTGCGTATATACGGGTTAGGTTCCCTTAGAAAGACCCTCACGAAGGGCACTCCCCCCTGGGCCTATATCCCTAGTGTAGATAATCGGCCGACAAAAATACACTAAATACACCGTTTTATTTTAAAATTCATTTTTGCTCTCATATACATAAAACTGGCAAGTTGTCTTATTTAGAAAGTACATAATGTGCCGTGATTGTCGATTTTTGGAAAAAGTCAGAAAATATTACCCCCCCCCCCCCAAAAAAAAAAAAAAAAAAAAAAAAAAAAAAAAAAAAAAAGCAATCAAAAACGGGATTTTGAACTGATTTTTCCGAAACTGAGAAAGTAATTGTTTATAAATCGAATTCTAATTAATTGAGCGCAAAATGACATCACACGGCATCTCATGCGTCTCTTCAAAAATTACCCAAGCAAGTTTCATGTTTCTACTTTTAAAAATGTGTCTGAAACTGCATCGGAAATTTTCAAGCTGTTGAAGGTGGAAAAGCGTATTTTCGAATACACCCTTAAAAATGCGATTTAACGTCATAAATTTGCATTAAATTAGAAATTTAATCCTCGACTTTGTACAGTCCTTTTGAGAATGTGAAACGAAACCATAAAAATGGTCTCACACAGCTACATTATTTAGAAAAATTATATACAGGGATGGAGTGGAGGGTATTCGGCGGGGCGGGGAGGTATGCCGTATACCTTTCGGATCTTCTAACCCTTTTTTTTTCAAATATCTCGTTCAAATTTTAATATTTTTTCATGATTTTTTTGGTAATATTCAGGCTAATTATGAATTCATGAAAATTTTACATGCATTTTACTTAAACTGTTTAAACTAAATTAAAAGATTTAAATAAGCATTTAATAAAATTTTGAATAATTTTAGAAGAATTGTAGGATTTAGAAAGGTTAATTAAATTTCAATTTACAGGAATTTCGTGCAATATTTATAACTCCACTCAAATATTTTATTTTAAATTGTTTTCTTAGTATTTTGTAGAATTATAAAATGTACAAACATGGTGTTCTTACTATATAAATATAGAAATACTTCCGAATTGAAAAATCCCCATCCCCCCTCTCTCCGCGCCAAAAAAGCTGAAAAGATACAAAAGAAAAAGTAATCATCCTTTAAAAATTATTTTTGTTTTGTGTGACCAATAATGATAAAGTAATGTATCTGTACCTCATTCTAAACAGTATTACAACTAATGGACGTATTAAAAGAATTTTATAAGTAATTTTAATGGTACTTATATGTACCATCGGTAGATCAAGGGTTAAGGAACACCCTTAATTACTTAACCCTCTCTGTCTAACCTTCCTGCCTTGTGCGAATACCCTCTGCTTAGAGGATATTTACGGAATTTTACAAAGGTTAGCTTACGGCTCGGCTTACGGTGTCTGATTTAAGGCAGGGCATTCGGGTCATGAGCCCAGGGCCTGATTACAGCACAGGCCAACTAGGGCATGGCCTATAGTTCCAAAAAAATAGTTTCAAGTGAATTTTAATGATGTTATACTCAACAACAATAACATATTGGAATTTATATGCATCTATGAAGTATATAGTAAAAAATACATTCTACACAATCTGTGATGCAAAGAATATCTGTTATTAATTTACAGGGCCACACAAAAGATTTCATTACGCAATGGTATAGGGAAAAACATTATTTGGAGCGCGTTTAAATACTATTAAAGTATTTAACATTTTTATGAAATTATATACATTGCTGAGGTTTACTACAAGTTACTTCTTGTATAATAAAAATCATTTAGTATTTACAGAGACACACAAAAGATTTTGGCCACTATATTGCGTCCGATGTACTTTATACTATTACACCAAGATCTGAATATTTTAAAACTTTGTTATAGCACAAACGCACCACATTTGCTACGCTTGGCGTGAAAATTTCCAATGTGTTAATTTTTGTTTAAACTTGTTTTCTCTCTTATTGTTCTCTTCAGATTGTTTGGCGATTGATGAGCATAGTTCGTAAGTAGCAGAGATTCCTGATATTTTAAATATTTGTACCTTGGTACTGCAGTCAGTTTACTATTAATTGTTGCATATTTTATCATTCCGGGCTTTTATGGGAAAAGATTATCAATCCATACAATTTATTATAAAACGTCTATTCATTTAACTTTCTTAACTGTGAAATTATTATTTAAGGCTGTTCGCAACTGTTCTGCTCAACAAGCGCAAAACGTTTTGACACATTTACAAATTCATTTTTAACAGAAGGATACAAAATTGGAAGGCCTGACTATGGAAGCGATTTCGAATCGAACTTAGTTTTTCATTTTATCATAATTAAATTACCTATCGTTATAAGAGAGTTCGATCATGTGATCAATTATAAGACTTATCATCTATAAGTGCGTTATAAGACTAGTTTTTCTGCTTCCGTCAGGAAATGTGGTTGAAAACGCCAACTCTGAAAGCTTTTATTTACTATTTATTGCATTTGCAAAAAAAAAAAACGGAAAAAATGAGTGTAATTAGATAGTTTCTGAACACCTGCTAGTTTCATGCATTTCCGTACAAAAATAATTTAAAATTTATGTTACAAAACTGCCTTTTTTGATTTAAGAACATCCTTAAAAGTAAATTAATGTACAGTCGACTCTCGTTAATTCGAAATCGTATAATTCGAATCTTCGCTTAATTCGAACTAAACATGAGGTCCCGAAATTTTCAATGGCAGAATAATGTTAAAATTTTTCATTAATTCGAACTCATTTTCTCTTGACTTCGTTTAATTCGAACTAACAAGAATTCCGATTTTTCATTTTTCTTTTCTTTCTTGTGGATTTCAGATCATTTGAATAACTTTCTTTCTTTTATTTTTGTGAAAATTGTTCCGAACGAGCATACATATAATCCAATTCATTTGATATCCACTTTCTTAGTGCCCCGTCTGTCCATCAGTGGCGCTTTAAATTTTTCTTCCATTGTGTTTGTTTCTAATCTTTAAATAGTTTATGAATTTATACATTCTAATTTAATAGTAAGTTATATTCTAATGATAACAGACGAGATAAATAAAAAAAACACTACGTCATTAATTCCTTTGTAATAGTACCATATTAAGCATGTTTTCATTTCATATTTTCCATAATTCGAACTTCGGATAATTCGAACATTTATTGTGGTCCCGACGAGTTCGAATTAACGAGAGTCGACTGTATATCAAATTTAATTTTTTAAAGTAGCTTATTATAAGAAGTCGATTCATTTAAATTTCATAACTGTGAAATAATTATTTAAAAATAAATTAATGATTATCAAATTCACTTATCACCATTTGTTTCCTTTCAATATCCCTGTAATTTTATGGGTACAAAGTAAGCACCTGTGTCGAGCCCCCAAATTTACAAATCGGTTCCTGGGTGGTGTTAACATATATAATCCGGGCTCGATATAGAAAAATCCAAGAAACGGAATGCCATTTTAATATTATTGTTGACTAAATCTTATTTGAATTATAGAAAAATTATATCTAACAATACAAAAATAACTTAAAGTTGTTGGATTTGTCAATTCTAAAACTTTCTTCTATCACATGTACCTTGATATTTCAAAAAATAGTTACAATTATAAAAATTTGAAAAATTGTGAATTCAATGTTTCAATATTATTAGTTCAATATTATAATACCAAATTTAACTTTCATCTTAAATTTCTGCTTCAGTCAACTAATCAAAAGAAAAAAGAAGTTAATCTCGATCATGGTATTTATTAAAATCAATAAATTCCATCATTCTATTGTGTATCAATAGACAGCACAAGCACAATAAGCTATACAGGGTGATTAAAAAAAACGTTGACAAAATTGTATGACGAATCAAGCATACAACAAGGATAAAAAATTACATAGGAACATAGGATCACAAACTACTTATTGAGTCACAAATATAGAGTGTTTCATTCTAGCTCCACCCGGTTTGACTGTAATAATTTTAAGGAAAATAAAATCATTGTAATGAAAATGCAACGATATGTACGTTATTTTGTGTGAAATGTGATTACATTACGTAAAGATATGGAAAAATATATTTCTCAAGCAATCGATGATACCATGTAAACTGATTATCACAGTTCAAAAAGTGAGGTGTCAAGTGCATATTGCTAGCGCGCATAATGCAAACTTCTGCTTCTTTTGTTTGGTGTTATCACATTTAAAACAAGTCTGTAAGTAAATCCTTACAAACTGTAAAAAGGTAAGTAATCCTTACAAACTGTAACAACAGTAAAAAGGTTCAAACAAGTAAGAATGTCTGCCAAATGTTTTACTATATTATACTTCAGTTTTCTGAAACTTATTACCGTCAACCCAAATTGAGTTAGGATGAAACACCCTGTATTTGTGATTCACTGAGTGGTTGCGGCCCTATGTTTCTGTATGATTTTTTATCCTTGTAGTATGCCTGATTTGTCATATCATTTTGTAAACTTTTTTTAAATCTCCCTGTATACACCAAACTGTAATAATATGTTTTAAAATTTTCACGAACTGGGACAATATTGGTCATAATTTACGTACCGGAACATCGTTCCGGTTTGCTCCGGTACATTTCGTATTTCGAGCCCTAGTAATGATAGTAGAAAGTTTTGGGATTGTCACATCAGAAGTTTTCTTTTCTTTTTCCTTTCCAACACTTTACTTATTGTTCAAACAGAATCTTTGCTGCATCAGTTAGCAGTCTCAGAAACCTAGTTGTCATTTATATTGTGGTGAAATCTCTGCGATCCATCCTATGCAGAGGTAATCTTCTAGAAATTCTTTACCTGTTAAACCTATTCAAATTCAGAGCAACAACTTGGATTATACGCCCAAATGGGTTCAATTTTTGTTGTAAAATAACTTCCCATAAGTACTTATCTTTCACCACAAGGAGTGTCAAACAAACTGGGATTTAAAAGTAATATTGTTTTCTAAAGAAAGGACATGTGCTACCGTAGGTTTTGTTAAATAATGTTTAAATATGAGGAATGTGGGCGTGTCTAAGTCTCCCCCCCCCCTCCCTGGAAGGTTAGAAGCACACTCAAAACTCATGTTACAAGAATATGTGGGTAATAAAGTATTTTTCTGAGAATCATTGAGACCAATCTTGAAAGTAAAAAAAATCTAATAAAGAATCTGTGAAAAATGATGAAATTGTGCCTACATATATTTGGATAATTTAATCTAAAATCTGTGAAAATGATAGCAATTGTGTCGACCCATGTTAGGATAATTTAATCTAAAATCTATGAAAATGATTGAAATTGTGTCGACCCATGTTAGGACAACTTAATCTAAAATCTGTGAAAGTGGTTGAAATTGTGTCGACCCATAGGATAATTTAATCTAAAATATGTGAAAATGGTTGTAATTGTTTCGACCTAAGTTAGGATAATTTAATTTAAAATCTGTGAAAAAGATTGAAATTATGTCGACCCATGTTAGAATAATTTAATCTAAAATCTGTGAAAATGATTAAAATTGTTTTTGCAAATATTAGGATAATATAATCTAAAATCTGTGAAAAAGATTGAGATTGTTTCGACCCATGTTAGAATAATTTAATCTAAAATCTGTGAAAAAGATTGAAATTGTTTCGACCCATATTAGGATAATTTAATATAAAATCTGTGAAAATGATAGAAATTGTGTCGAACCATATTAGGATACTTTAATCTATAAAATCTGTGAAATTGTTTCGACCTATGTTAAAATAATTTAATCTAAAATTTGTGAAAATTACCAAAACTATGTCGACCCGTGTTAGAATAATTTAGTTTTTAAACTTAGCAGTGTAACGCGTAGTAAATCTCAGCAATATATATGTATATCAGTTTCATAAAATGTGTAATTATATGTTGTATTTAAAACTAGAAGGCTACGCTGATCACAAAGGCCTCGCGAAGACTTTTTATTGATGGGGGAGAGAGCCTTTAATTGCCAAATCAAAATTCAGTATTTGCCAACTCAGTGAAAAGCAAACATAAATAGTTCTCGGCGTTTACCAACTAGTTTTATAATTTTAACAAGTTATCACAATTAGAAAATGTAACATAGTTTTTATTTGTAAACAGCTTAATATTATTATTAATATATATTTATTCTAATTATATTGGTAATTTTTGTCAAATCTATCAGAAATAGAAAATGTATTATGGTTTTTTTTTATCAAAGTTTTGAATTAATTTGCCAATTCAGTATGCAAATTTTCCAACTGTAACAGAATTTTCAAACGTTTGGGAGAAGGGGGGGGGGGGGGGGCTCCGGCTGGTCCTATTTTTTAAAACAAACCTTGAATCAAACGAAATATAATAATGGATATGACGTATTTTAAGGCAATATGGATTACTACTTGTAATATATTTTCTGATTTCGGGATACGAAGTAAATGCCATTGCGGATTATATTTTTCAAATGTATTGGACAAAATTTGAGTTACTTGATTTGATATTCCAGATTCGTTCGGAAAAGCTTAGTTGGCAATGCATTGATACCTTCAGCTAGAGCTCCTGTTTCAGATATTTTTCGCCCAGTTTGAAAATTACAGCTCATCCGAATTATTTACCAATTAGAATAACTGTGTTAAAATTAATATAGTCTAAAATTTAAGTTATTATGCATCAAGTATTTTAGTGAATTCATTACAATAAGACTTAGTAGACTTACAATTGAAGCATACTACCTCGATCAGACTGCAGGTTTTTATCTTTCGAATAACATTCAGATCGTCGAATACAGTTCGTATTGAAATATCAGTTCGTAAATATTAAATCTATATTATAAAGGCCAAACGTATCTGTGCGCAACGCATACGTCATTTTGCGAATGGCAACACTTTCCCCTGCAATTTCAGTTTTACAATTTTCGCTACTGCAAATTTTACACCTATACATTGCATATTTTTAATTTTTATACCGTCGTATAGAGAAAAAAATGTACTTTTATATGCAATTTGTTTGAAAACTATATCTCAATTTATTTTTGAGATATTAATTTTTTTAATAATTTTAGTACCAATTTTGTAATTGTGGCAATAGAATCATTCCATTTTTTTAAATTGAAAAAAAAAAAAATAGAATTTAAAATGTGCAGTACTTTCAAATACGATTTCGGTTTTGCAATTTTTGGTACTGCTAATTTTATACTTCAAAATATCGTAAATTTAAAATTTTTATATTGTCATATAGAGAAAGAAATGTACTTATAAATGCAATTTGTTTCAAAGCTGTATCTCAATTTATTTTTCATTTATTTATTTATTTATTTATTTTGTAATTTTTAGTCCCAATTTTGTAATTGTGGCAACAGATTCTCTCCATTTTCTCTCTAAAATGAAAAAAAAAAAAAAAAAAAAAAAAAAAAATGGAAATTAAACTGTGTTTTTTATAAAATCCGGTGAATTTCGGGTTTATTTCGTTTAATAATTTGAATAATTGAGTTTTACAGTGTTTTGTTCATTTTAGTTTTAAATAATATTTGCTTGAGAGTTAGACTGACCAATATAAGATCTATTTTTTACTATAACTAATTTTGCAAATTAATTATAAATAAATAAAACAGTTCTTTTTTAAATTTTTTCTTTCGTCGAATTTCGACGGGTTCCACCTCGTTCTAATAAACGCACTAAATCATACAACAGCTTCAATTAAATTAACTTCAGATTTAAAAAATGACTACTTACATTTTATTTACCTAAAGAAATATTAATTATTATTACTCAATTCAATTATTAGTTCAATTATTACCGACATATTTCAGTTCAAAACATTCAGCATCTCAAAGAATAAAATCGTCTGTCAATAACAACAAAAGAAAAAACTTGCAAACTGTCACTTGGTTGGTGTTAGCAACCTTGTGACAAAATTGGCTTGCAAACATTCCTCCCCGTCCCCTCTTCACCTCTGAACACACATGCACTAGAAAAAAAAAATTGCATGTGTTATTTTAATCAAACTTTTTTGAGTCCACCTAATATTTTTCAAAAGTTGGCAGCACAAACACAAAATTAATCCCTTGATGACAATTTGAATTTGGAAAGTAAAAGATCCTCAAGTTACTCACGTGAATTAAGATTGTGAACGATCACTGAACCATCATGTTTGAAAAAAACCTTCCTGTCTCAGCATTTGAAGTGATAAATGTCTAAAATGGGGATATACATATATTAACGATATCAACTTTATGGTAATTTTGGGCCCCCTTCTCTTTTATTATATCATACGTTGTCGTTCCTCGGCCTCCCCCCCCCCCCCCACCTTGCCGATCCTAATGATATCGTTACTTATTGTGTTTATTAATATTATATTAATTAATAATATACTATGTAAATAGTAAGTTATTATAATCACATTTGTTGTATTTATTGGTAAAATAACGAGAGAAAATATGTGGTATACCTGTTTTGTTGATAAGGAGTTCTCCTGCAAGAAAAAAATATTTTATGTTGAATGTTTTATGTCACAAAAAGTTATTATTAAAGGCTTTTAAAACGTAACAATCTCTTTTAAATTCTGTTATAATACTTTACATATATGCACATAAATTACTTCATTCCAAAGTATGGGTTACCCCAACGTTTGGCATTACTGTTCTTCTTCCAAATGCGCATGTAAGCCTTTGGTCAGAAACAAGATACGAAGGAGGAAGAAGCGGATATTACTTTTGGTATCAGTATCATTTTTTATCCAACCAGATTTTTTTTTTTTTTTTTATTTAAACTTATTCTTTACATCGAAATAGTTTGTTACTATATACTTACTTTTTTCCAAAATATGGGATACCCCAACGTTTGGCTTTTCCATTCCTCTTTCAAATTTACATATAATTCACAGTTACAGAAACAAGGTACGAAGTTTAAGAAGGAAGAGATTGAATTTTGATATCATTATCATTTTTTATCCAACCCAAACATTCATTTTTTTTTTTAACTTTTTCTCTGATAAAAATAGTCTGTTATTTTTTCACAGACTCTTTTGTATTTTTATCAAAATACAAAGTTATTAAAAAACCATTAAATGATTATTTAATCATTTCACTCCAAAATGTAATATATCCCAACGTTTGGCATTCCTATTTCTCTTCTAAATGCAGATATAATCTGGAGTTGCAGATTTAAAAGCAACTACAGTGAAACATAAAACGGCCACTTCTAAACAATGAGAACCTCTGAATACCGGCAGTAGAAACAAACATGTTCCATTGCATTAACATTAGTATGAACCTCTAAATGAGAAACTCTGAACAATGATCGACCATTCAAAAACTACGATTTTTTTTTTTTTTTTTTTTTTTTTTTTTTTTTTTTTTTTTTACACCTGTAGGTATTATTTCAGAATCATTTGCAAATGAAATGCGAAGCAATTCAAGCAAAATTTACTTGATATGTCAGCAAACGAAGACATTAAGAAACAAACAAAGGCATAAAGACATTAAGAATGATGGGAGAAATTTAGATATTCTTAGAAGGACAGGTTATATAATCTATATTATAAAGGCCAAACGTACCTGTGCGTAACGCATATACGTCATTTTGCGAATGGTAACACTTTCCTCCACAATTTCGGTTTTGCTATTTTCTCTACAGCAAATTTTACATTCTAAACATCGCACATTTTAAATTTTTACACCGTCGTATAGAGAAAAACGTACTTTTAAATACAATTTGTTTAAAAGCTGTATCTCAATTTAATTTTGAGATATCAATGTTCTTATAGTTTTTAGTATAATTTTGTAATTGTGGCAACAGAATCACTTCATTTTCTCTTAAAATTGAAAAAAAAAGAAAAAAAAGAAAAAAAAAAGAAAAAAAAGAAAAGAATTGAAATTAAAATGCGCAACACTTTTCCATGCAATTTCGGTTTTGCAATTTTCGGTACTGCAAATTTTACACTTCTAAACACCGTACAAAATTTTTACACCGTCGTATACTGAAAAGAAATGAACTTTTAAATGCCATTTGTTTCAAAAGCTGTATATTAATTTATTTTTAAGAGATAATTTTTTTTTAATAATTTTGTGTACCAATTTTGTAAATGTGGCAACAGAATCACTCCATTTTCTCTTAAAATTGAAATATATATATATATTGAGTTTTGTCAGTATTGAGTATTTTGTCAATATTAGCCTAAAATAATATTTGTTTGAGAGTTAGAATGACTAATATAAGATGTATTTTTTACTCTAACCAATTTTGTAGATTTATTATAAATCGATGAAGCATTTCTTTCTTAAAGATTTACTTTCGTCGAATTTCGACGGGTTCCACCTCGTTAATATAAAAGCAGAGAGTTTCTAATTCTGGACGAATACTGTGCAGTTGTGTGTGCTACAATTGATTCCATACAGCAAATATTGGAAGATAGGAAAAAGGAAGAGGAAAGGGATTGTAGAATCACCCAAAAATTTCCAGCATACAGAATACCATATGTATAGAAATTTTGATGAGCCTTTGTGAAATCCAAAATTTTGCATTAAACCATAATGATGATGAGTTGTATAACAAAAATCTCATAATGTTATTTCTTTGCAGAAAGATATTTTCAGTAAAAAACAAAGCAAATGCAAATCAGTGTTGGAAATCTAATTTTTTTAATGTATTAAAACTATGAGGATTAATTAAAATGAGTGTGAATTTCTAATTAAATTTATGTAATTTTGATTTTAAAAAAATAAAACCTCTCAATAACACACAACTCTGAAAAGCGGTCACTTTTCACCGGTCCTACGGATAACCTTTATTCAGTGGTTACATTGAATCTCTTTTAAATTTTAATTGAATCAGTAAATTATAAGACAAATAAATGTATAACCATGTCTGTATATCACTGCAAACATGAAAAAAAGCAAAAGGCATTGTAAAAATAAAACGAATTTTTAGACACAGATAAAAATATCATTAAAGTCGGGAAAGGGGCTGTCGAGGAATTCTAATGTATGGAAAATGTGGAGAAGTCCAAAATTACTATAAAATTGATAACGTTATACATTTACAGCCCATATTAAACATTTATAAATCTTGTTTTTACTTTTTTAAATCGTGATTCAAACTGCTTATTTTCCGATTTATTTTTAAGATCATTTTTGCTCTCATATGCATCAAACTGACAAATTGTCTTATTTAGAAAGTATACAAGGTGCCATGACAGTCGATACTTTGATAAATGCAGAAAATGTTGCAAAAAACGCAATCAAAAACGACATTTTGAACCGATTTTTCCGAAGCGAGAGATTTGTGAACGAAAAAAAGGGTCATACTGAGAAGATAATTGTTTATAAATCAAATTCTAATGAATTCAGTGTAAAATGACATAGCACGGCACCTTCAACATCTCTTCAAAAATCCCCTCAGCAAGTTTCATGTTTCTACTTTTAAAAATGTGTCTGGAATTGTATCAGAAAATTTCGAGCTGTTGAAGGTGGAAAAGCGTTTTTTCAAATTAAAGAAATAAAGAAATACACCCTTAAAGAAATACACCCTTAAAGAAATACACTCTTAAAGAAATACACCCTCAAATACACCCTTAAAGAAAGTTGTGACGAAATGTTATAGTTATACACTGAGCTAGTTATGCTAAGGTAGGGAAGGTTTTTTGAAACAGGTGTATCCAGTGATCATTCACAATCTTAATTCACGTGAGAACGTGAGGATTTTTGACTTCCCAAATTCTTTATTTAAGATGAAATAGGACAAATTATCGCCAAGGGATTACTTTTGTACTGTTGAAATGAATATCTCTATCTCCATTTTCAAACATCCATCCCATTTCTCTGTTTATATCATATTTGACAGGGTTTTTTCAAAGTCCAGTATTTCTGTGTTTATAATATAATCTCTTTAAGTTCCTTATAACATAAGGTATTCTATATCCAAAATGTATTATTAGTCTCAATTTTTTCCAAAAATGTGATTTTTTTTTTATTTTTTTTTTTTTTTTGCCTCCGATGCTATTTTTTTTTCAGACAAGCTAAAAAGTGTCGAGTCAAAATTTGTGGCCCACTTTTTCCTAATCTGGACGTTAAAACGAGACATTCATACAATTTTATTGTTAAAATGCATTTCCTTTTTCTCAGAGTCTATAAAAAAGCGTTTAAACTAAAGAAAAAAATCCGTTTTCAGAACTTTCCAACAAAGTTGAAAAGTGCTTATGCATTCGGTTTGTCTGTCCGTCTGGCCGGATGGCCGCGTTCTAACTCTCGTAAATATACTCGTATTGCCATGAAATTTTTGGACGTTATTTAGATTTACCCTAGCACGAACCCTATTGAAGATGAAGTTTCTACCGTGATTAATTTATTTACAGGGACAGTCAAAAGTTTTCCATTACATTACGGCCTATCGGGAAAAATCGTTCCAAATGAATTTTAACGTTTATAACACTTTCCAAAAGTTTGAAAAGTGATTATGCATTCAGTTTGTCTCTCCGTCTGCCCGTCTGTCAGTCTATCCGTCTGTCCGCGCCCTAACACCTGTAAATGTACTCGAATTGCCCTGAAATTTCTATATTGACATTTACCCTAACACGAACCCTAGAGAAGATGAAGTTTCTACCCTGATTAATTTATTTACAGGGAGAGTCACAAATTTTCCATTACATTATGGCCTATGGGAAAAAATCGTTTCAAAGACGTTTTAAAGATGTTACACTCTGTCAAACATATTAAAATTTACATGCATTTAAGAGGTGCACTAAACTATGCATTCTATAAAATATGCGGCGAAAATATAGTATTATTCCTTTACAGGGCCACACAAAAGAATTCCATTGGATAATGGTAAAGGGGGGAATAGTGTGCGACATTTTTAAAATATGTATAGCAAAATTGATATATGTGTCACTGAGGCTTAATATAAATTATACGATACTGTCTTGCATAGTACATTGTATTTACAGGGACACACAAAAGATTTCAAATAGTATATTCCTTCCGACGGACTGTATATGTATCCGATGATAGCTGATGGATGGATGTAATACATTTTAATTATGATATACGCATTTAAGTTTCACTAAATCTTTGTACATCATAAGTGTGTGTATAAATGCTATAGTTGATATACAAAGCTATCCAAAAGAGCTCGCCAACGTTACTGAGTATGAGCGTAAATTATACTTAGAAGTGGTTCTTAAATAAGGTATACATTTTTATGCTGAACTCCATTCAATTTACATAGAAATGTTTGCAGAATATAGATAAAATTATATACAGGATCTCGCAAAGAATTGTGTACATGGACACCTATGAATGATAATTTATAACAATATGATTTCAGTTGTTTTAAGAGTTTTAGTTTAAAATGAATTTTAGCTCCTTACTGACGAGCAATAAAGGTACAAGGTAAACTACAGGGCTGAACAAAAGTTTTCAAGTATATTTCGCATTTATTAGCACAAATTGCTCAAAAAGAAATTTTAAGCTTTTTTTTCTGGCTAAACTAAATTTTCCCATTTTATAATATGTATAGCAACAGACAGATCAAATACAGCGCTGTTGAAAAGTATTGGAATACATATTTGGCTATATACCCTTATTTCCCTAATTTAAGAAGTTTTTTGAAAGATTTCATGAAGTGTTGGAAAGTGCTTCATAATCTATGCTTAACGCATGGTTTTTCTTACTTGTTGCTGAATCTGGTCAATGAAAAAGTAGCACATCAAATTGTATCTCTTTATTATTCCGCAATTCCAATGTCTCAGAGAGAAACTGCTAATCAATTGGGTATTTCACGCCGTTCTGTTTGCTATTATATTGATATACACAAAAAAATGAAGTTAGTTCATTGCATTCTAAACGGAGTCGCCCTTGTAAGACCTCTATCTTTATATATATATATATATATATATATATATATATATATATATATATCGGAGGCGAAACTGAATTCTGCAATGGCAGAATCTACATTCAACTTGTAATTGAATTATTTTCTTTAATATTATTTGGTGCGTATAAATTCTACAAATCATATTCAAGGCTGCGCAAAAGTTCTCAAGTGCATTTCCGTGTATTCATAATCACGGAATGGAAATTTTCAAATGGGTGATTGTTTAACTTAGCTAACTTTTACAGGTAACATCCTGTATACATTAAACAGGTTTATAGATCATATACAGGACTAAAAAAAATAGGATATTTTTTGAACTATTGATGGTTATTTCGGAAATTAAGTTTTCAAATGCGTTATTCGTTTTTCAAATTGTTTATTTAGACATCATATTTCATTTAATAAACTGTGTGTGCTTATTTTAATAAACTTAGTGTTATTTCAGTATTATAATTATGCTGGGGGTAAAATCCGTGTCAATTCAGACAGAAGGAGTTATCTTCATAGTCTCAGAAGTTCTTTGATTGAACATATATTGAAACTCAGGGAGAAATAAAATTCCTGTAATTTTTGGTTTTGCCCAAAAAATTTCTGGAGCGAGATAAGTTCCAGTAAAAGTCTCTTAATTTTTAGGTAGATTTCGTAAGAAATACTACCTATTGCAATCGCACCAGTTTATATATCTATCTATCTATCTATCTATCTATCTCACTTTTTTATGGACACGATAACTTCTATAATTCTCCACCAAACTCGTACATAAAATCAAAGGGGATAAAATCTCGGCTAAGTTCGTTAATGGGCAAAATTGGACCAAGGGGGTCGAAATAGGGGGCGTTTTTGTGAAAACAGAAAAAAGCCCATAACTTCTTAATGAAAACAGATATCGAATCAGTTTAAAGTTTATATTACTTCTAAATAACGGGCCAAAAGTTTATGCATGACAGATTTTTGATAAAGTTAAAAGTGGGCTCAAGGGGAGAAAAAAATAGGGTTTTTGGGAGAAAAAAAATCATAACATTGTCAATTCTCAAGATATCCAATCCATCTAAATTTTTTATAAATATTCTCAAAATTATCTAAAACTTTTGTATTTGCAAGTTTTGATAGGACTAACTCTTACCGGTAAAAAAAAAAAAAATTAAAAACGAAAATAAAAAGGGCTTTCGAAAAAGAAAAAAATCCATAACTTTGTCAATTCTTAAACTATCAAATCCAATTAAATTTATTTTACAACTTCTCAATAATATCTACAACTTTTATGTTGACAAGTTTTTCATAGGATCAATTCTTATAGCAAAAATAAATTAAACAAAAATTGGAGAAAAAACCTCTAATCCAAACTGCTTACATTCTGAATCGTTTTATAAATTCATTTTTTATTTTAAACTCATCCAAATGGCAGATCCTCTTATTTAGGAACTATATTATGTGAAACATTGGCCAGATTTTTGATAAAGACAGAATATATTTCAAAAAAGGCTGCCAAAAAGGGTATTTTGAACAGAATTTCCCGAAGTGACAGTGATAGGAAATTTGAAGAAGTATTCAAATAACAAATTGCGTTTTTCTTGACTCATTTTTAAATCCATTTTTACTCTCAAACGCATCCAATTTACAAGTCCTCTTATTTTGGAACTGTATAATGTGACGCGTTGGTCAATTTTTTTATAATGACAGAATATATTTCAAAAAAGGCTGCCAAAAAGGGTATTTTGAACAGAATTTCCTGAAGTGACAGTGATAGGAAATTTGAAGAAGTATTCAAATAACAAATTGCGTTTTTCCTGACTCATTTTTAAATCCATTTTTACTCTCAAACGCATCCAGTTTACAAGTCTTCTTATTTAGGAACTGCATAATATGACGCATTGGTCAATTTTTTTTTTATAATGACAGAATATATTTCAAAAAAGGCTGCCAAAAAGGGTATTTTGAACAGAATTTCGAGAAGTTGTGATTAAAAATTTAAGGAAGCATTGAAATAACAAATTGCGTTTTTTCTGACTAATTTTTTAAATTCAGTTTTGCGCTCAAACGCATCCAATTGACAGGTTGTCTTATATAGGAGCTGTATAATGTCCCGTATTGGTCAGTTTTTTTATACAGGCTAAATATATTTTTTAAAATGCTGTCGAATTGGGCACTTCGCGCAAAATTTCCCGAAGCTATCATGATTAATAATTGAGGTTATATTCAAAATTGGTTATTTTATAACTCATTTTTAAATTCAATTTTGCTCTCAAACGCATTCAATTGGCATTGTTATTTAGGAACTATATAATGTGCCGTATTAGTTGATTTTTTTAATAAAGTCAGAATTATTTCAAAATAGGTTGTCAAAATGGGCATTTGATCCGAATTTAGCTTAAGATGATTCTGATAAAACCAGTCCTTACAGAAAAATGAAATTAAAAATTTTTCAAAAGAGGACAAATAAAGTTGTCAAACTGGGTTTATCTGTAATCAAATTTATTTTTTTGTTGTTGAAATGAGCACTCTTCGAAATCTACCTCCGCTATAGGCAGTGGCGTAGCTAGGGGGGGCAAGGGGGCGTCCGCCCCGGGCGCCGAGGCCTAGGGGCGCCAAATTGAGAGAAATTGCTATATCTATATTGGGGTGGGGATGCAAAATTTCTTGCTGGCCACGGGCGCCAAAAAACATAGCTACGCTACTGCCTATAGGCCAAGCCGACAGGGATTTTGTTTATTTGTATCATATATATAGCCTACTGCATATCCTAATATAATTTTATACTCCATATCATTGAATTAATTATGTATGATAGGATTTAATATAATGAAAAAAACATTTATTAATATTTTTTTAAGTTTGAATTTAATTTTCATAATATTTGAAACGGTATCAATTATGATTATCAAAAATATTTTTTTCTCAAAAATGCCATTTTTAAAAATTTTGTACTATTTGTGATGCAAAGAGTAATTATTATTAAATTACAGGGCCACACAAAAGTATTCCTCTACATAATGCTATACGAGGGAACATCATTCGGGACGTGTTACAATTATTTTAAACTATTTCGCATTTTATGAATATGATATACGTTGCTAAGGTGTAATAAAAGTTATTTCCTGAATATTTACAAGAACACAAAAAAGATTTCGATCACTATACTGTATCCAAACTACTATCTACTATCACAGCCACAGCAAGATTTGAATATTTTAAAACTTAATTATAGCACAAACAGACCTCATTTGCTACTCTTCATGTGCAATTTCCAAATTAATCCCCTGATTTATTTTCTAGGATGTACAATTTTTCTATGTCTACAATTAACGGCATTTTTTAAACCAATATTATGACACTCCTACTCCAAAAATAAAATAAAAACAAGATACTACTATCAAAAATAAATTTTACTCACAATCTATATAAACAGTATGAAAGAACTTAAGGAAAAACATTAATTTATGTAAAACAGAGATGAACTTTGTATTTTTTGTGAGGTTGTTCTTTAAAAATTGGTAGCTTGTTGCAAGAATTTAATTTATTTTTCCCTTTATGATTTTATTATCTCTTTGAAAAGTATTGTGAATATAAAGGCTAAGCGTGTATCAATCAATATATCGAAGCTTATGATATGCACGCATTTATTAAAAAGATTTAAAAGTAATTTTAACAATTCTAGAAGGATTTAAATTAATTTAAAGAGTGTTCTTTAATGTCGCCTACAGGCGACATCAGGACTGAAGAGTATTAAGATGTTCTTTATTTTTCTTAAGGCTGTTCCTAAATCAAAAAGGACAACTTTGTGAAATAATTTTTAATCTACTTTTGTTCGGAAATCCATGAAACTAGCAGGTGTTGTTGTTCTTCAAAAACTATCTAATCCCATTCAGTCTCCCGGTTTTTTTTTTTTTTTTTTTTTTTTCAAACGAACTAGATATTTCAGGAAATACTTTCAGACTTGGGGGTTTTGAACCAAATTTACCGACGAAAGCAGAAAAATCAGTTAATGGAGGTAGAAAAACGATATGCTACGTAATCGAAAGAGCTTATAACTCAATATGTACTTATTGATCCAAAAATGGAAAACTTAATTCGATTCCAAATAGCTTCCCTAGTCAGGTCCTCCAATTTTATATTTTCTACGCTAAAAAATTAACTTTTAAATGTGTCAGAAAGTTTTCCGCTTGTTGAACACAGCAGTTGAGAACAAACTTAAATTACTCTTGAACTGTTGTAAAATCTCACGGTGTTAGAAGATGTGTTTACTGACCAGAGCTGCTAGAGCGTTCCAACTTAATGCTGGAATCTGTCGTAAGTTAACAAGCTGTGCCAGCTGGTGGCAGGGGTGCAAATGAATGCGCGGGTTTGACGTCATATATGCGCAGATGTTTATTATCTACGCATCTCTTGCGCATATTTTCCAAATTTTCACTCAACCATGAATGATGAATCTGTTGTTTACCAGATTTAATTCAAAATATTTTTTGTTACAGTTTGTTTTGATAAAAATATGCAAATATATATATATATTCACAATATCATTTTAATTTCGGGAAAAAAAAGTAACTTAATGTAGCCCGAAACGAAAACGACATTGCGACTATTTTTTAAATACACATATTTTTATCAAAACAAGCTGTAACAAAACATATTTTGAATTAAATCTGGTAAACAACAAATTCATCATTCATGGCTGAGTGAAAATTTGAAATTCATGACTAAAGTTTTAACAGGTATTCTCTAAAATGGTTTATCTGTTGCTCTTCATATAATTTTGAAATTGTAAATATAACAGACCTAAATTTCATGAAATCTATTCAGGTTAAAAGGAAAACATTTTTAATATATATGCATACAGTATTTAAATTTTAATCTATATTAATTTTTAATATAAATTCTCGAAATAGCTTTGTCTGTTAAAAAAGAAAAAAAAAGGGAGAGAGAGAGTCTAATCTACGATTTTAGAAAAATGATTGTCTAGAACGTTAAATATTTAAACAAATAAATTAACAATATTTCTTTGTTTAACAAAACAACATTTAATACATACATTTAAAATTAAAGTTATTCCGAATATACGTATAATGAAATAGGTTTTTAAATAAAAAGAATGAAGTGTTTGCAAGTTAAATAATAAAAGTCGATACGACCAAGAAAAGATCGGATTTTTATCGTCTGCTTGGTAAATGAAAAATGGAGCTAAAGTTGAATATTTTATTTAATATTAAATTCTGTACATTTCTAAATATTGATAAACATTATATTATCATAGGGAATATAACGGTAATTTTGTATAATTTAGCGCATCAAGAATTTAGTAGAATGTGACACAATTTCAAAATTTTTCATACTACTTACTAAATTTAATGAGTCATCTTTCATTACATTAAAAACATAATTAAAATCGAACACATTTTAATCAGCGATATTTGTATCGCATAGTTAAATGATATTTCGTCTTAGTATATTTTATGTTAATATTTAGTCATACTACACTTATTTTGTGAGGGAGTGACCTTTGTCATAAAGGCACTCTAGTATTTCTGAGATCGTGGCGTCAATAATTTAACATGTGTAAGCGTAAAAGCGACATCTATCCTCTCTTTTACTTTAACTTTCTAGAGTATGTGTGTCTCTTTCGGGTTCTGCAGTTAGCTCGCGGTTATTAGTAATATGTTAATGTGAAGGATCTCAGTTTGCAGCATATAAAAGCTTGGAGTTTGAGTGTGTGGAGAGTATCTCTGGCGTTAGCCAGCGTGTGAGTATCTCTGGCATTAGCCAGCGAGTGAGAGTTTCTCTGGCATTAGCCAGCGAGAGAGAGTCTCTGGCATTAGCCAGCCAGGAGTGAGCGTGTCTAGCGATATTACTCAGCGAAGTATCTCTGGCATTAGCCAGCGAGTGAATCACTGGCGTTTAGCCAGCCGAATGTTCTGGAGATATTAGTCAGCGAAGTGCTAGCAGATTGAAAGTAGCAGCGAGCCTCCAGTGAGTTGTAAAGGAGTTTCGGTATTCGACTTGAGAGTTGGCCGTGGTAAGAAAATTCATAGTAATTACATTTTGATTATTTGAAAGTGAATAAAGAATTACACACAGCCACGGGCTGTCTAATTAAGTTTTATCTAGCAGCTTAGCCAAGAGATAGTGAGAAGTATTAGGAGGTGCCACGATTGAGCTAGTCCGGAGCCTGTGAGTATGCGTTTAGCTTTTTCGTAGTATTCTCAGTTGTGAAAATTAAGACTTGCTCCACTTCCCTTGAGCCATTATCATTTTAATAAACTGTGTTGTTTTATCTTAATTACTGAGTATGTCTGCATTTAACTTCCACCGCGACCACCCCATCGTTACAAATGACACCCAGCGTGTGTGTAACGTTACAATTTATTCTATATTTATTTACAATATTTCAAACCTAAAACTTATTCTACGCAATATTTTAAAGTAACATTTTATAGAAACAAAAAAGTTTTGTTGCCATTAACACAAAAGAAACTGCAATCTACTTAATAATCCTCTAGTTATGCACCCCTGCCGCTAGATGTCATATGCTTTGACCCCGCCTTTAATCTTGCGGACAGCTCTTCCATAGGAGTTGGAACGCTTGAAATATATGCAGTTTTGTTACTGACTGGATGGATGTCGACAGATGTGACAGCATAAAGTACGCGGAAGCAAATATTTTCCCAAGCCCTTAATTTTCCAAAGTAGACAGTCATTTTGCTAGCTTTCGAAAAATTTTGTATTATTCCCTGAGATTCTCTTGATGTTTACAATCTAAAATTTATCCCCTGAATTCCATAATCCTTTCATAAGTATGAACTCTGGAAAGGTTCTTCACTCACGTGAAAACAAACATTTACTAATGTTAATCCTATGGGACAACCTCTTTTAAAGTTTCTCGTTTGGATTTGAATATTTTGAAACTTTTTTTCAGTGGATCACTGATATTGATTTCTAAAATTGCCATTTTTTACTTTATTGATTTTTATGAAGACCTTTTTTTTTGGAGGGAGGGGGGGGGGGGAGTATATTTTTACTTTAGGAACAGGTAACGAAAATGAAAGTACATTTATTTTTTTTAAAAAAATGCAATGATAATCGTAATAGTAAAAATGGTCGTATAGATCGACCTCAGCGATAAAAGAAAAAAAAAAAGTTTTAAAATACTGAAATGCAAACGAAAAATACTGAAATGCAGTTGAACAAGTTGGAAATTGCACGTGAATCGTAGCAAATGAGGTGCGTTCGTACGATAACGGAGTTTAAAAAACATTCAGATCTTGCTATTAAAGTAGACACTACTTCGGATACAATACAGTATATAGTGGTCGAAATCTTTTTTGTGTTCCTGTAAATATATAGGAAGTAACTTTTATTACACCTCAGCAACGTATATCATATTCATAAAATGTGAAATAGTTTAATGTAATTAAAACACACTCCAAATAACGTTTCCCCGTATAGCATTTTGTAGTGGATTACTTTTGTGTGTCCCTGTAATTTAATAATAAATATTCTTTGCATGACAGATTGTAGAGAATGTATATTTTGGTATATATATATATATATATATATATACTCCATAGGTTTATGTCAATTTTATTATATTCAAATGAATGCAACATCATTAAAATGCATTTGAAACTTTTTTCCCCATTGACCGTAATGTAACGGAATCTTTTGATTGTCCCTGTAATTGATCTATGCATCCGATTTTCACAAAATTTGAAATGACTCGACAAAATTATATACGTATTTTAAATTTTAAACGATTCGGTTGGGTAGTTTTTGCGGTGTTATATGCGGACAGACAGACGGACGGACTGAACGACAACTATAGGTGCTACGTATTTACATAATTACGAATGCACCTAAAAACTGATTGCAACATCTGACTACTAAAAGTCTTTTTTGTTATACTATGCTGCATCGTAATAAGAAAAAGGAATTTTTTAATACAGTAATTATTGTACTATGTTACTTACCTTTAATAAAATTGATGTACATTAAAAGTACTGTCTTTTATTTAAATTACTTTCAATTTACCAATGATAAATGATCTGTAATATTTACTACTAGTTTCAAAAGTTTTAATAATTAAAAAATATTCTGGCTAAATTATAATGAATAACATTTAATTGATTTTGTGCATTTCGGCTAAAATTATTTATTTAGCTAATGGTTGGGTATCTTTAAACAGGTGTGGTGTGATCTTGACTAAAAAATTGATGTAATTATTAATTTAACATAGTATAATTAATTATATTCTTATAGGTCTGATGGAATTAATTTAATTAAAAGTTATGGGAAGAAGACTCTTATTGTATCTTACAAAGTTGAAAGTTGGATGATAATTTTTTAAAGAATAAGTTTCTTCATTGTCTTCCACTTGGAAGAAACCTTTTTTCTTCCGACCGGTTTTTTCCACTGTGGAAGAAACTTGTCAACCCTGTAATTAAGTAAAATCTCTCTTCCAAAGCAGTTTATTAGACTTGCTGGTTGGTAACTATAATAACCCTCAATCTCTAACGAGAAAAAAAAATGCAATACTTGAATTAGCAATTTTTTGACAGATTCTTGAACACATTCTTATTTTTAAGTGAACAAGATGTGCATTTAATCATATTCAAACGGCAATAAATCGAATAGCGTTTTTCATTTTTAGATAAAATAGAATGTTTTTTAACTGCTGCAAAAATTGGCATTTTAAGTCAATTTATGGGATTCAACATCCAGAAAAAGATACAGTCATAAATTATTCATCAAGATGCAATATATTTACCAAATAATGAAAGACGCCATTTGATTTCAACACCGATGTAAACATCCTGTAAATTTTATGAATTTTTAAAAATATTTCCGAGAATTTATCAGAAATATTTTCTTGAGCTGGATTTTTTAAATTTTTTGCTTGAAACGAATTTAAGAGAATTCGAACCTGGAATTAATAATTTGAGTGTAATATGTAAATGAAATAGTTAAATCATTCCTGGATAACTTCGATAAAGTTAGAAATCTAATTTTGAAAAACAATTCTCTTTCAAAAATAATAATTGAAATATATCTGAATCTTAATGAATTTTCTTTGTAAGTTTGTTCACATAAAGTACTTTGAAAGTTAATTATAAAGGCAATGCGCAATTGTTTCTAACATCTGAATTGACGTTTTCTATTTAATTACTTCCAATCAATGTGCTTCAATTTACCTCCAAATGAAATGTTGGTGTTTTAAGAATCAAATGTAATACAGTCATTATTTCTTTAACAGTTTCTGAGATAGAAATATTATTCAAAGTTATTATTTCAATAAGTTCTTTACAAGTAATATTTTACGTTGTAGATATTAATTTTTTTTGTTTTAAAATATTTTGTCTTTCTTCTTTTATGAAGATTGTTCCATTATACAATTTATTTCAAATTAATTTAATTTTTTTCCTCCCATTTTAAATTAATTACTTTTTTTAACGTGCCATTATTTTTTTTTTCTTTTAAATAATAGCAACTTATCGCTTAGTCATCATTTACCATGAATATTTCTTTGCATATCAGTGCTACTAAACGTAAACATGATTTTTTTTTTTTTTTTTTTTTTTTTTTTTTTTTTTTTTTTTTAGTATCATTGTGAAATTAATTTAATTTCCGATTTCCCCTCTCTAAGGTTAAACCTATGAGCCGTGGTTAAATTTACGGGCGTAGAATGCATTCGTATATTTAAACCCTACCAGTGGCCGAGTGGTTCTGCCCTTAAAATTCGTAGATGGGAAGTGCTGGGTTCGATCCCAATCGCGCCCGTCGGACTAATCGTTTGGAGTTTTCCGTGGTTTTCTTCGAACCTAGTTTTTTCCTAGCGCAAATACGGGTTGGGTTCCTTTAGAAAGACCCCCCACGGAGAACACTCTACCCCACCCCTATGGTATATATTGCTCGTGCAGATAACTGGCCGTCATAAACACAACCAATATCCAACCGTATATTTAAAATATCCCCCCCCCCCAGGAAATTAATAGTTTATTATTTTTTGTGCACTCTTCTTAAAAGACGTCTTTTTGTCTTAGTTTCCAAAATAGTTCTAAGATTTATGCTAAATTTTAATATTTTATGTTAGATCTGACGAACTGTAAATAAGATTTTAACACTTCACATAATATTAAATTTATACTTTGAAATATTTTCATTTCTACAACAAAGCCAAAAAAAAAAAAAAAAAAAAAAAGAAAAGAAAAGAAAAGAAAAGAAAAAACATCATTTAAGAAGAGTACAAAGAAGAAACGAAGTTCAGAATATTAATTTCCCGAGGAGATATTTTATATTTATGAATACATTCTACGCCCATATATTTAACATTAGCGAGGGAAATTCTGAAGTTGACTTACTAATAACGTCAATAGCATAAATTAATGCGATAGAAGTTTTAACTTTCCAGCTTCGTTCATCAGAATGTTATACTTAGGCCCCGATTACCGAACAGGCACGAAAAGCAGGTGCTTCTCCTCGAAAATTATGAAGGGGCCCAAAATAGAGAAATCAAGGAGCCTCAATTTTTACACTGAATTAATTGCACTTCAAAATTCTAGTTTCTTTTCAAATTATCAATCTTTCAATATTTATTTAGAAGTGCTTCATAAAAATAGCTTTTATAACAAATTAATTTTTCATGTAATAGATCAAATTCAACCAACTGATCTCAATTCTTCAATTTATTCATTATTTTAGACGCATGTTTTTTTTTTTTTTTTTTTTTTTTTTTTTTTTTTTTTTTTGTATACTGAGTTTAAATAACATTGAACTTGGCTCGTATGAGCAACATAAAATACTGATAATTTATTACCAATATTTTGAGAAGTATTTCAAAATATTGGTATTTTATATTGTGCATACATTCTGGATTCAACATTTTTATCCAATTTACATTTTTATTCTCATACCATACAAAATCCTTTTTGCATATTTTTATCGATTGTATTCAACTTTTGTGTAAGAGGAATATAAAAAAAAGATTGTTTAATGAAATATATGTTAATTCATATGAGCCACTCTTTTAATATTCGAAAGAATTCGTAAGTCTCTGGGTATGCTGAATTTAGTAAATTCTTCTCAAATGAAGGGGGCCCTAAAATGATACAGTGCTTCCCATAGCTTCTGAGGTTAATCAGGCCCTGGTTATACTTACATTTAAGTATAATAATCATTATATTAAAACAATAATAATTCAAACTTTTCCTATTAA